>CM055121.1:852919152-853328693 GCA_029206835.1 Rana muscosa
AATTCTAAAACAAATCACAAAACTTTTACAACACTGGACACATCTCCCGATATCTTGGACAGGTAAAATTAATGCAATCAGAATGACAATTCTCCCAAAATTACTTTACTTATTTAGAGTCTTGCCAATCCCAATCCCATCTTATTACCTTAGATTACTTCAAAAAAGAAGCAACCTTCGTGTGGGGCTCCACCAAACCCCGTATATCATTACACACATTACATTTACCTAAACTCAGAGGAGGTCTTGGCTTTCCGAATTTTGCAAACTACTATAGAGCTGCACACATTGCCAGCCTCTCCAAATATCATGCTACTCATGAAATACCTTTATGGGTAATAATAGAAGCCACAGAATGTGACCCACTCTCCATCTCCAATCTGTTATGGCTCCTCCCCAAAGAACGCAAAACCCTGCGTAATCCCATTACCAAACATTTTTTATCTCTATGGGACAAACTTAAATTTAAACACCAATTACAATCTCCCCACAACCCTCTATTATCATTCTCCAAAAACCCCGCTTTCTACCCAGCTTGGGTCTCCCCCAAACCATTCAAGGTTTGGACCTCACTACTGAACATTACACGGCTTAGTAACCTTATATCTCCTACATCCTTCCTCACGTTTCCAATCCTGTTCGACATCTATAATTTACCGAATTCCAAACTCTTTAGATTCCTCCAAATTAAAAACTTTTATGCACCACTACTAAATACTAATGCCAAATTTTGAATCAGCATGCCTGGAAAATCCCCATTCAAGAGGTATGATATCTTCAATATATTTCCAAATCTCTACTTACCCTGGCCCCGACAAACCTCTATATGCCCGCAAATGGGAGGAGGACCTGGAAAGAACATTTGATATGGCTGATTGGTCAAAAATCTGGTCAGCAACAAAATCTTCCTCCCCAAACATCCTGGCGGTAGAAACCAATTATAAGGTTTTACTCGATGGTATCTCGTCCCCTCAAGGTTGGCCAAATTTACGCCAAACCACACAGCTCAATGCTTTCGAGGATGCTCTGACCCGGGTACCCACTTGCACATATGGTGGTCCTGCCCATTGGTTCAGATATATTGGAAAAAGATATTTGGAATTGCTTCCAGAATGTTTAATCTCAATGTGCAACCAGACCCAGCCACTGCCTTGCTCAATCTAAAATTAGACTATATCACATATAGACAATTTAAACTCCTTATCCAACTTACCACAGCGGCTAAGCAAACAATTGCTAAGGCATGGAGGACCCCTGACCTAGAGACACCCCAGACTGAAAATAGACTAAATGTTTTTATGTCTCATGCCAAAATGCTAGCAATAGAAAGGGACCAAATTCCTGTTTTTGAAAAAATATGGAATCCTTGGATTAACTACCACTTATCACCATCCTGCGATAACAGAATTCTCATGCCATGGTAGCTGACAACCCTACCTTGATAAAAGTGACTTACAAACCCAAACTCAAACTCTTAGAACCTGGCTGTTACCCTACTCTTTACTGTGAAGATCATAATGCTCTTTTTACGTCCTCAGACAAAAAGCCATGTTACTCGTGCCAATCCAGTGAACTCCTGTACTTTCTTCTCTATCTCTCCAACTGCTCTTTTCTACTCTTCCTTGTGTCTCTCTCCTTCTGTGTGCCCCCCCTTTTTTTTTTGTTTCTCTCTTCCCCCCTCTTTCTTTAAAAAAATTTTTTTGGTATTATCTTATTTTTTTCCTTATTTTCTGAAGAGTAATAAAGTAATATTCTACTTAACGGTTTTAATAGTTCTGGTCCAAGATATTACCTCTTACGGTAGCATAATTTCCACCGCAGTTAGTTATCTCATGTTTTATTAACTAATGTACTTTTTATTTTTCTATAGTAGTTAAATAACCTACCTATCGGTAGTTTACTGTTGGACCTTAGAGTTTTACCATATCTGTTAAACATGTATGGCTCATTGTAATATTTATTACAACTGTATTGTAATTTACTTGCTTATTCAATCAATAAAATACTTTGACAAGGAAAATAATACTATCTCTTAATAAATGTAGGGCCAGTTCTCCACAGAACATGGTGCAGGAAACCCACGTTCTGTGCGTGTTTCCTGCACCAAATTCAAAACTCACTGCAGTTGTGATCTGCAGCTGGGGTCAATAATAAGTTGACACTCCTAACGCGGGTCGCAAATGCAGCACGTTTGCCCACACCGGATTGCTTTGGTACAGAAGTACCATCCAATCCAGTTGCTGTGAACTTCTGAAAGTAGTGCACGCACTACTTTTGGTGCAGTGCGGTGCAATTTAAGCCCATTCTCAAGCTCTGTCAGATTGGATGGCGAGTGTGTGTGAACAGCATCAGATTCTCAATTGGATTTAGGTCTGGACTTTAACTGAGCCATTCTAACACATGAATATGCTTTGATTTAAACCATTCCATTGTAACGCTGGAAGGTGATCATCTGCCCCAATCTCAAGTCTTTTGAAGACTCTAAAGCCCTGTACACACGATTGGATTTCCTATGGTTTTTAAACCGATGGATTTTTCCATCGGAAAACCGATGAAGCTGACTTCCATCAGTCTTGCCTACACATCATCAGTCAAAAAATCGACCGTTCCAACCGCTGTGACGTAAAACACTCAGATGAGCCAAGAAAAATTAGGTTCAATGCTTCTGAGCATGCGTCGACTTGATTCTGAGCATGCGTGGGTTTTTTAAACGATGGACTTGCCCATAGACGATCGGAATTTGCTATCGGTTTTTTATCCATCGGAAAAATTTAAAACATGTTCTATTTTTTGACACCGATTGAATTAAACTTGACTTCTGAAAGCAATTAGTTCCACTAGATTTTAGTTAGGGGTATCAGAGTAAAGGGGGGATGAATACAAATGCACGCCACACTTTGCAGATATTTATTTGTAAAAAATTTGAAAAACCATTTAATATTTTTCTTTCACTTCACAATTATGTGCTACTTTGGTCAATCACATAAAATCCCAATAAAATACATTTATGTTTTTGGGTGTAACATGACAAAATGTGGAAAAATTCAAGGGGTATGAATCCTTTTTTAAGGCACTGTAGGGGCACTGAAAAGTGTTTTGTATTTGAGCAGGGGTTGGGTGCTGAGGGGTCAATGCTTATATGCTGGGGTCCCTGAAGGTTAATGCACACACATTGAATATTTGTTGCTAAAAAGTTGAGGCACATGCTCTTAAAGCAGAAGACATACACCACAGACAAGTCACTGAGGGGTTAACGCTTTTAAGATGGGGTAGATGACTGAGGGGTTAATGGTTCTTCAGTGGCGGCTGTTCACTAAGAGGTAAATTCACATACACCATAAAATGGTCACTGTTGGGTTAATGCACATGCTCTGCTGGTGTAAAACTGGCAACAGATTTCTTTGTACTGGAGGGGATTTCGGAGAATGATGTGTGTGCGAGGGGCAGGATACAAGGAGACACAAACATTCCTGGACTATACAGTGAGAAGAATGAGAAACTTTACTGCTGTGGTGGAAAGGGGGCAAAGCCTGCTGCTGAACTGAGATTCACTGAACCTCCAGATTGTGTGTCAGGGCTTAATGAGCAATGTCTAAATCATTTTGGTGTGCAAAGAAGTTAAATAGTCATTGCCCGTCAGGCCAAAAATCCAAGCGGGAAATCCGTTCGCAAGCTCAGAATCAAGTATGAGACGGGAGCGCTCTTTCTGGTAAAACTAGCGTTTGTAATGGAGATAGCACATTCGTCATGCTGTAACGGACTGAAAAGCACGAGGCTGAAAAGCACTAATCGTCTCTTGCCAAACTTCTACTAACACGAGGATCAGCAAAAGCAGCCCAAAGGGTGGCGCCTTTGGAATGGAACTTACCCTTTATAGTGCTGTTGTACGTCACTGCGCTTTGGACGGGTGGACTTTTGTCTGAGCGTGTGTATGCAAGGCAGCCTGAGAGGAATTCGGTCTGGAAAACCGTTGTTTTTTTATCCAATGAAAAACCTGCTCGTGTGTACTAGGCATTAGGTTTGAATTATGCCAGGGTTTGAAAAGGTTGAAAGATATAATAACGACATTAGCTTTTGCAGCAATATTTAAAAAAGCTAGCAAATAGTCACATAAACCAAACAAATATAGTTGAGAAAAACAGTCCTTGAGAATGTCACATTTGACTAAACCGGTCAGGAGGGGGCCACACATGTGACATCATCACAATCTGGATGTATCCTTCGTGTTGATGTGATTATACAGTGCTGTATCTGTCTTTTTTTCAGTGTAAGTGCAGTTTCTAGTTTTCTAGTACTTCTTCTCTGCCACTATCATATTTAGCCCACTTCATTTACTCCCTGGCTGGCCTGGACCCACCCCGGCCTGTGTCTGAACAATGCAAAAAGAAGCAACACAGTGAAGAGCTCATCTCTCTGTCACTCTGCTTTATTTTCCAATAGGCATGCTTCTTGGCAGCACATGAACTCCTTGCACTACTTCTTCCTCTCACAGCCCTTCTTTGCAAGACTGGGACTGCAAGAGGCTGATACCAAGTCAAATTCAAGTACTTACACTGTTTTGCAAATGATGTATTACAAAAGAAGTACAGGGTTTATAAAACAATAAACATCCAAATCCATCTTTACGTTGCAGCATCAGTCCCACTTTAGTCTGAGAACTGAGCAATCAGATGACTGCTGATTGCTCAGTTCTTGGCCCTCTTCAGAGCAGAGAGCAATGACTATCAGTTACTGCTCTACCAGTTCTCAGCGCCAGATTGGAGAGGGGCAGGCGCAGCTGGCTTTGACTCTTAGCTGCACACTGAGAACTAAAGCCATCTGTCGATCAGGAAGCTGAGTGGATCCCAACAATATTGTCTGGATCCTTCCAGATCCTAGATCGGCTCTGCCATGTCCGCTGAGAGTGGGGCTATTGCCTACTTTAAGCTGGCTCTAGGTGACAGGACAGCAAAACTAAGTGCACTTCTTTGACCCACAGGAGAAGTATGGCCAAAAAAGCTTTGGCCATACTTCTCTTTTAAGATAATTCCAGCAGTAAGAAAAGGGGTAGCAGGAGTCTGAGCCCAGCAATTCTTTGACAGATAATGCCTACACATTGCTTTTTTCTAGTTAATGTTGAGATTGGAGTTCAGCATTAAAGGCTAACTTCTCCAAACAATAAATAGAAATTATTATTTTGCAAATGAGCCTGAAAAGCAGTGCAACTGTGATCAGTGGATCACTGGTGCAATGCACAGGCTCCTACAGACTATTCCACAGCTCTGTCCATACCAAGGTACAGACGTTCAGTTAGAAAGCTGACATAAGGTTTGATCAGTTTGGGGGTGGGGCGAGTCCATGTGCAACCACGTTACACCCTAAATATGGATGTAACATGTAACAAAGTCTAAAAAAAAGTTAGCCTTTAAGGGTTTGATTACACTATCAGAGTTGGGCTGTATTGTCCAATGCAAGGACAAGGCAAATACTGTAGCTGTATGTCCTATGGCTTCAGTTAAAAGTATGTATGTGAATTTTTAATTTATTTTTGGGTAATCATACTTACCTAGGTGGATGCTGCATCTGTCCCCCAACGGTTCTAAGACTGAGAACCGAGCAATCAAAGATCGCTGATCACTCGGTTCAAGAGCTCCCTGAGCAGAGAGCTGGTGACTGTCAGTCACCATGCTCACTGGAATGCTGGCCTGTGGAGGGGGTGGGAATGGCCGGCTTAGGCTCTCAGTGACTCGCTAGGAGACTGAGCCAGTGTCGGTCCAGGCATGTGGGCGGATCCCGACCATATGGTCATGATCTTTCCTGAGCCTGGACCGGCTCTGTCACGTCAGCGGGCTTCAGCCCACTGTCTGCTAAAAATGGGTCACAGGAGTGCAAAACGAACTGCACTCCTGTGATACACAGGAGAAATACAGCCAAACCAGCTTTGGATGTACTTCTTCTTTAGTAAAACTAAAACTAAAAGATACCAATACTTTTTCTACAAGTGTGACAGCCTTGTACCTCCTAAGTCTCAACAGTGGCCAGGCTATCATGGACATGTTCCTGAGTCCCCTGGACTACAGAGAATTGTGCCATTAAATTGCAAGCATGGTATTGGGGTTACTGTGAGCAATGTACTGTCACAAAGTACCAGTCCAGCAAAGCCTCAGGAAATTGAATTACAGCTGCTACCTATTAGTGCTAAGACACTGCCTCTACAGCTTAGTACTGTGCCTAATTACACCCACTGAAACTTCTCATGCTCAACATGGTGTCTCCACACAAAATCTAGGGACTTGTAGTCCAGATTTGGTGATTTATGTCAATATGTCAACATAATGTGACATATTATTCTTCCCCAGCGTGTTTGGGGAAGTTCAGGGCTTTTGCTGGTCACATGATTTGGAGTTTACATTTTTTTTTTTTTATTATTTCTTGCTGGATATTTAGTGGGGGTTGTGAATTTAGAAGAATACTCATCTTGGTCTCTGGAATTTAGCTTTAAATAAAATCAAATGTGTTACTTCAAGAATGAGGTTAGCAAAGATGTTCTGGATTTTTATACATTTTTACACGTATCTAGCTGTTTTTTTACTCGAAACTTTTGCGGCTGTTAATGCTTGGAGAGTCTTTTTAATAAGAGAATTTGTATGCAGGCAGCTTTGTCCATATGGCAATCTAATGCATTCAAACCACCCTTAGGCAGGGATGCCACATTCGACCTGCGGTTCAGTGGACGTCAGACAGTAGAAAATTATCATATGCATGGAATGTGTTCTCTGAAGGTAAAAATGTGTTACATATTCAGAAGTTACATTTAAAGCAACAGCTTGATAAAGTTGGAAACAAATGTTTTCTATATTCAAAGCTTTATTTGTGGATAGATGTGAAGGATGCTGAAAGCTTTAGAATTTATCATATTTTTTCTCCACATACAGTATCTCACAAAAGTCAGTACACCCCTCACATTTTTGAAAATATTTTATTATATCTTTTCATGTGACAATACTGAAGAAATTACACTTTGCTGCAATATAAAGTAGTGAGTGTACAGCTTGTATACAGTGTAAATTTGCTGTCCCCTCAAAATAACTCAACACACAGTCATTAGTGTCTAAACCGTTGGCAACAAAAGTGAGTACACCCCTAAGTGAAAATTTCCAAATTGGGCCCAATGTGTCAATATTTTGTGTGGCCACCATTATTTTTTAGCACTCCCTTAACCCTCTTGGGCATGGAGTTCACCAGAGCTTTACAGGTTGCCACTGGAGTCCTCTTCCACTCATCCATGAAGACATCATGGAGCTAGTGGATGTTAGAGACCTTGCCCTCCTCCACCTTCCATTTTAGGATGCCCCACAGATGCTTAATAGGGTTTAGGTCTGGAGACATGCTTGGCCAGTCCATCACCTTTACCCTTAGCTTCTTTAGCAAGGCAGTGGTCATCTTGGAGGTGTGTTTGGGGTCGTTATCATGTTGGAATACTGCCCTGGGGATCATGCTCTGCTTCAGTATGTCACAGTACATGTTGCCATTCATGGTTCCCTCAATGAACTGTAGCTCCCCAGTGCCAGCAGCACTCATGTACCCCCTGACCATGACACTTCCACCTTGCTTGATTGTATATAATAATAATTAACCAACCTTTTTTAATGCTGGGTACACACAGGAAGTTTTTTTTCATTCAACCCAGCTGGCTGAACATAAAGACTTACAGATTGCCCTTTTTACACATTTGATGTTACTGCGGCGAACTCCATGATTAGCTATTGTATTTTGATAGGGGGACTGCCTCCCACCAAAACAAAAGAGCTGGTTTTCCACCATGTTCCTTTGACAGAAGCCAGTCATGAGACCGGCTACTGTCAGATGAGGAGCTGTACAAATGGGCCGAAAGTCGGCTGGTTCCTGTCTAACCTAACCTAAACTGATTTTCAGCTCGTGTATACCCAGCTTTAGCTTCTTCTTGTTCGATGGTTCAGTTAGGTCCTGTGGTGTGCGTGCTGAACATGCTGTCAGAATTCAGTGAGGTAGATTGTACATTAACCACTTCATCCCGGAACGATTTGCCCCCTTCCTGACCAGGACATTTTTTGCGATACGGCACTGCATTGCTTTAACTGACAATTGCGCGGTCGTGCAATGTTGTATCCAAACAAAATTTAGGTCCTTTTTTCCCCACAAATAGAGCTTTGATCACCTCTGCGGTTTTAATTTTTTGCGCTATAGACAAAAAAAGAGCGACAACTTTGAAAAAAACTATATTTTGTACTTTTTGCTATATTAAATATCCCAATTTAAAAAACGATTCTTCATCAGTTTAGGCCGATATGTATTCTTTTACATATTTTTGGTAAAAAAATTGCAATAAGCGTATATTGATTGGTTTGCGCAAAAGGTATAGCGTCTACAAAATAGGGGATAGATTTATGGCATTTTTATTATTATTATTTTTTTTTTTACTAGTAATGGCGGTGATCTGCGATTTTTATCAGGACTACAACATTGTGACAGACACATGGGACACTTTTGACACTTTTTTGTGACCAGTGACATTTTTACAGTAATCAGAGCTAAAAATAGCCACTGATTACTGTATAAATGTCACTGACAGGGAAGGGGTTAACACTAAGGGGCAATCAAGGGGTTAACTTTGTTTCCTATGTGTGTTTCTAACTGTGGGGGGAATGTGGCTGACTAGAGGAGGAGAGAGATCATTGTTCCTACTTAGTGGGAATACACGATCTGTCTCCTCTCCCCTGACAGAACTCGGATTTGTGTGTTTACACACACAGATCCCGATTCTCGCTCTGTAATGAGCGATCACGGGTGCCCGCCGGTCATCGGGCAAGCGCATCGGCTTCGAAGACATGCTGCCGGCGTGCGCGCCTGCTACAGCGTCTTAAAGAGCCGACTTATAGCTATGACGGCTCGTGCAGCTGTGCCAACCTGCCGCAGTCAGGGCCGTCCTAACTAGCGGACACACCTGGGCACAGCCCAGGGGCTCCAGATGCACATGGGGCCCCATCAGGGCCGGTCGGATCTAGAGCGAAGCTACTGGCAGTGCTAGGGAGGAATTGTATACTGCACTGCACACAGAAACTTTGTTAGCAGTGGTGCAGCATGAGGGGCTGGTATGTTATAGGACAGCCCACTCCCCTCCCCTCCACAAAGGTGCCGTTGGTACGGGGCTGCTGAGTGGAGGAGGCAGGTTATCTGCTAAGGGGCCATTCTCTTGTTTAGAATGATGCTGCCTCCCAACCCCCTGTCCTCCCTATTCGTGCACCTCTGTGAGCTGGCCCTGCCCCCTCCGCAAGCTGGCCCCACCCCCTCCGCAAGCTAGTCCTGCCTCCTCCTCACAGGTCTCCTCACCCCTCGCTCCACTGATCTCTCCTGGTCTCGTTTTTGCCCTCCCACCTGTCCTCAGTAATCGAGAAAAAAGAAAAAAGGGCGCACCAGCCTAGTGTAATATCATTTGGATAGATTTTATTTAAAAGAAAGTATAAAAACTACTCACAAGTGTAGCAGAAAGGTTCACAGTAGGCTGAATTGGATGGCCGCCATTTTTGCGAAGGCCAAACAGTAGAGGCCAAAATGGGACAGAAGGTAGAAACAGTGGTAGCAATGATGCTGTCCTTACAAAAAACGAATATCACTTTCTTTACAATGGACATGCAGCTACCTCGCACTTTTATCATATTCCCAAAGTGCACAAGAGTGAGGTGAATCCCCTGGGTAGACCTATCATTGCAGGCATCGACAGCATCTCTAGCAACTTGGGGTGCTACATCGATCATTTCTTACAAGACTTTGTGATAGGTCTCCCATCATTTGTTAGAGACTCCAGCCATATGCTAGAAATTTTGTCACACTATGTATGGCAGCCCAACTACAGATGGCTTTCGCTTGACATGGCTTCTCTGTATACATCTATTGACCACAAACATGGCCTAAGGGCATTAAACTACTATTTGACCGAGGCCAGTGATCTGAATTCCTTGCAGGCCAAGTTTTTACTAGACTGTGTTGCGTTTGCCCTTACGCATAATGACTTTTCTTTTCTAGAGGAGCACTTTCTGCAAACTAGGGGCACGGCTATGGGGGCCAGGTTCACCCCTAGCTATGCAAACCTCTTTATGGATTTCTGGGAGAAAGTCTCGATCTGGAATAATAACCCATTTGGGGCGAACCTGGTTCTCTTTGCCCGGTACATAGATGACATTCTTATCATCTGGGATGGAACAGACCTGGAATTGAATCATTTTCTTGAACACTGTAGAGCTAATCCTTTTGGTATTAAGTTTACCCATGTTATCAACAAGGATGCCCTGGTCTTCCTTGACCTAGAACTCAGGAGTGACTCAGATGGCAATATTTTCTCTAGGACTCATTTTAAGCCTAGTGGGGGCAATTCCTTTCTGTATGCCACGAGTAACCACCATCCTAGATGGATTAAGAATATCCCTTATGGACAGTTCTGTTGCTTAAAATGTACTAGGAAGGAGGACTATCTGGTACAGAGTGAGCTCCTTATAAAGCAATTCCAAGAAAAGGACTATGTCCCCACACTCAGAGACAGCTTTCAAAAAATATGCTGACCTATATGATAATCCATCAGAAGGTACCCCACGGTCAGCTTCTACTGCCAATCCTGATTCCTCTCAAGTCCGCTTCTCCACTCAGTACACTAACAAGGCCTTCGAGATACAAAGTATCCTGAAGAAAAATTGGGGTATATTGAAGCACGATCCTGTGCTGAGTGAATACCTCCCCGACAAACCTAACATTGTATTTAGAAGGCCTCGTGATTTGAGAAGTATAGTTGCTCCAAGCAGGGTTAAAAGGCCCACTAGTAAAACTATCAATGCTTGGTCAACTATCTTTGATCAAAAGGGAAGCTATAAATGCAGTGTCAGAAATTGTGGCACTTGTACTTTTATGTGGCACAGAAAGAAATCAGCAGTTGGTAGAGATGGCAAGGTCCATCAGTTGAAGCACTTTATTAACTGTTGGACGTAATTCGTAGTCTATGGTATCATCTGTCCTTGTGGACGTCTCTATGTAGGCCATACTTCTCGTCCTATGAGAGTGCGAATTGGCGAACATAAGTGTGACATCACCAACACCAGAGTCAAATATCCGGTCCCTAGGCATTTTCAGGAAGCTCATCAGGGTGATCCATCTGGTATGAGGGTCTTTGAAATTGAGTCCATTGGAGGTGACCTAGACAGGGGCAGGAGACACCAGAGGCTTTGCAAACGCGAAGCCTACTGGATCTTTACCCTTGGCAGTCTTACCCCTGGGGGGCTAAATGAAGACCCAGAAATCCACAAAATCAGCTAATATTTTAGTCTGGCCTCTTTCCCTCCTTTCGCCCCTTCCCCCTCCTTTGGGATACTATGCAGCTTTTAACCTATGCCGTGGCTAGGCCCCCTTGGCCCTCTTCATCATTAGTCCCTTTTGGTTCTTCGTCTGTAGCCTATTTATTTCTCTGGTTTATATTGTTATTGATGACATCCTTCAATTTTAATTCTGATAGTTTTTATACCTTCTGAGATATTTCACGACATTACATGTTTTTTTAAATATCCCTGTTCTACATATATCACGTAAGATATGTCATTCCGCGGTGTGCTTTTAGTGTATACATATCCGGAAGGACTAAAAGTTTCTTTACATGTGTGTTTGCTTCATATGTATGCCTCTATATATGTGTATGTACTATATATATATATATATATCTATATATTGTGAGGGGGTTAGCTCGGCAGCGGGTGTGTGTGACCCCCGGGATGGGCTCCCCACACAAAAACAGGCCCAGCAAACGGAGGTTGTGGTTTTCAAAATCAAAAAAAAGGTGCGGTTTATTTTCTATTTACAGTGACAAAACACAGCAAAGCCAAAAGAAACATATAAACAAAATAAATCCTGGTCAACTTGACCTCTGACTAAACATACAGGTTTCCTAACTAACAACTGGGATCAGCCTAGTGCTGTCCTAGTCCCTAAGTCCCTGGTTTTAAATGTCCAAGCAAATAGCCACACAGGCTTTGTCTCACCGCACAGGGGTTCACTCTCCCTAGACAGTCCACACAGGTCTGGTTCCAGGCATGAGCTGACACCTAATGAATCTGGGAGTTCTTATAGAGGCCTAAATGAGCTGACAAGCTTCAGCTGGTCTCATCAACTCCCTGTCTGTACGACGCCCCACACTCTCCCTAGAGGTATGAGTCATCCATGAGCCCACTAGCCTTAGCTGGGCTTATACAACTCTCCACCTAGTTGTATAAGTCGGCGTAAAGCCTGAATCTGGGCGAAATATATCTACCCCCCTGGATGCAACCAGGTGACTTTACCTTCCTGCTGTCACATACCCCCCCCCTCTTGTTTTAACCTCGGGGTTGGAACACCAGCAATCAGGCATTCATGTACTCGAGACAAAGCATCCACATTCCCCATTTGAACGCCAGGGCGATGCTTTACTGTGAAGTTGAATTCCTGGAGGGCCAGGAACCACCTATTCACTCTTCTATTTGTTTCCTTGTTTTGAGCCATCCACTTTAACGAAGCGTGATCCGTAACCATGTCAAAGTGCCTACCTAGCAGGTAGTACCGAAGGGAATCTAGAGCCCACTTCACCGCTAAACACTCCTTTTCAACGGTGGCGTAATTTACCTCATGGGACTTCAACTTCCTGCTGAGGTAAATGACTGGGTGCTCTTCCCCGTTCCAGACCTGGGACAATACTGCTCCTAACCCCACATCTGACGCATCACTTTGTACGACAAAGTCTTTAGAGAAGTCGGGTGAGTACAACACTGGCTGGCTACATAAGGCTTGTTTCAAGAATTGGAATGCTGCCTCAGCCTCGGGGGTCCATTTAATCATGACCGACCCTTTCCCCTTCGTTAGGTTGGTTAGGGGCACAGCCTTAGAAGCAAAGTGGGGAATGAATCGCCGATAATACCCAGCGATTCCCAGAAAGGCTCGTACCTGCTTCTTGCTGTTGGGACGTGGCCAACTCTGGATGGCCTCGACTTTGTTGAGTTGGGGTTTTATTACTCCCCTCCCAATGGTGTACCCAAGATATTTGGCCTCCTCCTGCCCAATGGTACACTTCTTGGGGTTAGCCGTAAACCCCGCTTCCCGAACAGAGTCCAGGACTGCTTGCACTTTTGGCAGATGTGAGGCCCAATCTGTGCTATGGACAATTACGTCATCCAGGTAAGCCGCAGCATACTTCCGATGGGGCCTCAGCATCTGGTCCATTTTCCGCTGGAATGTGGCCGGCGCATTCTGTAACCCGAACGGCATTCTTTTATATTGGAACGCCCCGTCTGGGGTTACAAATGCGGTTTTCTCTTTGGCCAATTTGGCCAGGGGGATTTGCCAATACCCTTTTGTGAGGTCAAGAGTCGTCATGTATCGGGCTGTTCCCAGCCGGTCGATCAACTCATCTATACGTGGCATGGGGTAGGTGTCAAATTTTGTAACTTTGTTCAACTGACGAAAATCGTTACAAAATCGCCAGCTCCCATCCGGTTTAGGCACCAACACAATGGGACTAGACCAATCACTTTGGGACTCCTTTATCACCCCTAAGTTCAGCATTTTCTGTACTTCCTCCCGTATTGCCTCCCGTCGGGCCTCTGGGATCCGATAGGGTTTTAACTTCACCCTTTCACCGGGCGGGGTAATGATGTCATGCTCTACCCCAAATGTTTGTCCCGGCAGCTCAGAGAATACCTCCTTGTTGCGAAGCACAAACTCCTTAACCTCCTGTTGTTGGGGTTGTGACAAGGCGGCTGCTATTCCAACCTCAGGAATCACGCAACCAGTTTGAGCTGGTGACCAAGTGTCTGCGACTAGGGACTCTCTATCCCTCCAGGCTTTCAACAGATTAACGTGATAGATCTGTTCGGGCTTTCGCCTTCCTGGTTGTCTGACCTTGTAATTCACTTCGCTCACTTTTTCCATTATCTCGTAGGGGCCTTGCCATTTGGCAAGGAATTTACTTTCAACCGTAGGGACAAGTACCAGTATCCTATCCCCCGGGGAAAAGGTACGGGTCTTGGCTCCACGGTTGTACACTCTCTGCTGTGCTAACTGCGCTTGGGCCAAATGTTCCTTCACGATGGGCATTACCTGTGCAATTCGGTCTTGCATCAGGGCGACATGCTCAATCACACTCCTGTGGGGAGAACTCTCACTTTCCCAAGTTTCCTTGGCAATATCCAACAGCCCTCTTGGGTGTCTCCCATACAGTAACTCAAAGGGGGAGAATCCCGTAGAGGATTGGGGCACCTCCCTAATAGCAAACATCAGATAAGGAAGTAGACAGTCCCAATCCTTTCCATCTCTATCCACCACTTTCTTCAACATTTGTTTTAGGGTTTTGTTGAATCTTTCAACCAGCCCATCGGTTTGGGGGTGATACACAGATGTACGTAATTGCGTCACTTTGAACAATTTACACAGCTCCTTCATAACCCGGGACATAAAGGGTGTACCTTGGTCCGTAAGCAGTTCTTTACAAATACCCACCCGGCTAAACACAAGAGATAGCTCTTTGGCTATGGTTTTGGCCGAGGTATTTCGGAGAGGGATCGCTTCTGGATAACGGGTGGCATAGTCCATTATAACTAATATGTACTGGTGCCCCCTAGCGGACTTGATTATAGGACCTACCAAATCCATGGCGATCCTCTCAAACGGGACCTCAATGATGGGTAGAGGGACCAGTGGGCTACGGAAATGTGGCATCGGGGCCGACCTCTGACACACAGGGCAGGAGGAACAATAATTTTCTATGTCCTTCATCACCCCCGGCCAATAGAATCTCTGTAATACCCTCTCTCGGGTTTTCTCTGTCCCCAGATGACCTCCAAGAATGTGCCCATGGGCCAACTCCAACTTCCTGTAAGGTTTGGGCACCACAAGCTGCTCAACGGTTTCTTCTGCCCTTTTTGCCACCCGATACAGTAGGTCCTTCTCTACGCTGAAGTATGGGTAAGTGCAGGTATTATCTGGGTTCACTAACTCGCCATCTATTTTCACTACGTTTTCGCGTGCCTTTATTAGGGCGGGGTCTTTCAACTGTTCTGTGGCAAAGTTTTCCCTGTGAACCTCAAGATCAGAAAACTCCACAGACGGTAGGTTTTCGTCTGAGGAGGTGGGCTCCTCTCCAGTTTCTTGAGTCTCCCCTGCCAATACTGATAAGGGAAATTCCGGAGAGTCCTCACCACTCTCAGGGGAGTTCTGGCTATCACATTCCTGGTACATAGGGGCACCAGTGGGGGGCTCAGGATCATCCCACAGTTCCCAGAACTTCGGAAAATCCCTTCCCACAATGGCGTCATACGGTAACTGAGATACTAAGCCCACTGGATGAGAGAGGGTACCTTTGGGGGTCTCGAAACACACTGTAGTCACTGGATACTCTCGGGTGTCCCCATGCACACAAATAACAGCTACCTTGCTATTCCCAGAGACCTCTGTTTTAACTAACGCAGCCTTTATCAGGGTCACAAGGCTACCTGAATCCAGCAATACCACAACATTTCTACCATTAACACACATTTTGCATAAATGTTTCTCAATTCCTCGAATGGCAGTGCATGCGACTGTCGCACACAGCGACTGACGTCTGCCCGTCAGAAAGTCACACTGCATGGGTTCCTCCACAACCAGGCAATTGGCTGCAATATGTCCCGCTTGCCGGCAGCGGTAGCAAACGATCCTTCTTGCCGCCTCTTGAGCCGCTGATTTCCCAGGCTGTTCTCGCCAAACTTGGGGTAGAGCTCCCACCCTCTCACTCTCTCCACCCTTACCCCTTGGAATCCTCTTATCCGCCCCTGGGGATGGTCTGGTCTTAGGGTGGAAAGTCCGAGTGTCTCTGGAAGAGGCCGTCAGGTTCTCTGTAGCCAAGTATTTCTCCACACGATCCACAAGACCATCGGCCGTCTCTGGGTCTCCATGGCTTACCCACTTTTGGATGGCAGTAGGAAGAGCTCTCAAAAACCGATCCATTACAACACGTTCCACAATCTTTGGTGCGGACAAAGTCTCTGGCTGTAGCCACTTTCTGCTCAGGTGAATGAGATCATACATTTGAGACCTGGGGGGTTTTCCAAGCTGGAAAGTCCAGTTATGCACACGCTGAGCCCGGACAGCCTGGGTGACACCCAGCCTTGCCAATATCTCAGCTTTTAGCATCACATAGTCTTTTGCTTGGTCAGGCTCTAGGTCATAGTAAGCCTTCTGCGATTCACCAGTTAACAGAGGAGCCACCAGTCCAGCCCACTGCTCCTCAGGCCACTTTTCTCTTTCAGCAGTCCTTTCAAATGTGGTCAAAAATACCTCTGGATCATCCTCTCCAGTCATTTTTGTCAATAAACGACTCACCCCAAAGGACGCGGTATTAGTGGGACGGCTTTCCTCACTGGTCTGCGGACGTTGCTGCATTACTGCTTCCATTTGTTGTAGTCTCTGCTCTTGCTTCTGTAACAGGTCTATGAAGCGGGCCTCAGATTGCTGCTGGGCTTGTTGCTGAGCTTCCAGACTCTGTTGGTGAGCTTGCTGCTGGGCTGCAAGGCTCTGTTGATGAGCTTGCTGCTGGGCTGCGAAGTTCTGTTGTTGAGCTGCAAGGCTCTTTTGCAAACCTGCATTTGTCTGCTGTTGATTGGCATTTGCTAGAGCCAGCTGCTTCAGTATCTCCTCCATGCTGGCTTAAAAAAAACTGCCCGCATTCTCCACCAAATGTGAGGGGGTTAGCTCGGCAGCGGGTGTGTGTGACCCCCGGGATGGGCTCCCCACACAAAAACAGGCCCAGCAAACGGAGGTTGTGGTTTTCAAAATCAAAAAAAAGGTGCGGTTTATTTTCTATTTACAGTGACAAAACACAGCAAAGCCAAAAGAAACATATAAACAAAATAAATCCTGGTCAACTTGACCTCTGACTAAACATACAGGTTTCCTAACTAACAACTGGGATCAGCCTAGTGCTGTCCTAGTCCCTAAGTCCCTGGTTTTAAATGTCCAAGCAAATAGCCACACAGGCTTTGTCTCACCGCACAGGGGTTCACTCTCCCTAGACAGTCCACACAGGTCTGGTTCCAGGCATGAGCTGACACCTAATGAATCTGGGAGTTCTTATAGAGGCCTAAATGAGCTGACAAGCTTCAGCTGGTCTCATCAACTCCCTGTCTGTACGACGCCCCACACTCTCCCTAGAGGTATGAGTCATCCATGAGCCCACTAGCCTTAGCTGGGCTTATACAACTCTCCACCTAGTTGTATAAGTCGGCGTAAAGCCTGAATCTGGGCGAAATATATCTACCCCCCTGGATGCAACCGGGTGACTTTACCTTCCTGCTGTCACAATATATATATATATATATGTATATATATATATATGCATTTCTTTTTATATATATATATATATATAATATTTATATTCACTATGTATATTCTGATCACATTACTTGATGTAGAACTGGTTTGCTTCCCCATCATGCTGTTCCTGGGTGTGGGTACATTATATCAACAGTTTTAATTGTAACCGTGATTGTAATTGTTATTGCTGTTAGACTATGGTTGATAACGGTGCTGCTATACACATACTGTATATATTTATATACATAATCTTCATGGCTGCACGGTTTCTTCCTCCAGTACCCACACTCCAAGTGTGCATATGTGTGCCCTTTCAGACTGATGGAGGGACTTCCCTAGAGGGTTAGTGGGAATAACAACATCTTTCCTCATAGGGTCTATTAATTTATTTTTATATACATTTTTTTGCTGGGTGCAGGCTTATTCCCCATTGCTACCACTGCTTCTTCCTTCTGTCCCGTTTTGGCTTCTACTGTTTGGCCTTCCCAAAAATGGCGGCCATCCAATTCAGCCTGTGTGTCGTTAGCAGGCGATGGCGGGTGCACAGGAAGTGACGTAAGACCCGCACTTCCGGCCGCGTGGAGCGCAGATGAGCTGGCTTGCGCTCCAAGCGCGGCCCCTGTGTGGAATTGCGCTATCACCGCCATGGACAGAATCCATGGGGCGCCACATCTAGTGACCACCCTAATGTAAGTACAGCGATCTCCTCCTTATCTATGGACTGTACCTCTACATCCTGCGAGAGACTGCCACCCTCTCCTCTGTATACTTATATACCTATATACACATGTACATGTACACTATCACCATCTATAGTGCTATTGCTACTGTTAGTCCATCTCAATGGCTGTTTACTCCCCTACATATGTGCCCCTTGGTACTGATCTGTTTACCGATAGACACCTACTACTGGCATCAACAGTTGTATTACTAATGTAGCTATTGCCATCACTACCACTATCAGTAACACTTTATACTATACTACTATTATATATTATATGCTCTCGGCCTCATGTACAACCATGATCATGCCATGCTAGTTTGTGTAGTTCTCCTGCTAGTGACTTGTTATGGCTGTTTTGGATTTCCTCGTCTGGCCCAACCCAGTGGGTGTCACCTTTTGGTTTTTAGACTCCCCACTGAAGTGGGAGCAGCCCCCATGACCTCTGGGAGGTCCTCCACTGCCTGATCTTTAGTGCACATGTATGTATGCTTATTTAAAGGGACTGCATGAGGTGGACACACTGCTGGGCTCTGAGGAAGAAGCTTTGCGCTTCGAAACGCGTCAGGGGGCAGTGGCCCTCATTACTTCCTCTATGACCATTTAGAGTGCGGTTCTGGTTTCTACATGCTGCAGCCACCTATGGAATTAACTTGTATTACTGTGAACCTTTCTGCTACACTTGTGAGTAGTTTTTATACTTTATTTTAAATAAAATCTATCCAAACGATATTACACTAGGCTGGTGCGCCCTTTTTTATTTTTTCTCGTTTGCTACTAGGATACCCCTATCCATGAAGGGCAGCAAAGCCAGTGTCACCGTCATGAAATATTGACTGCTTGACAATCCACTTGTGCGCAGGAGTGGTTGTTTTCTGTCCTCAGTAATGGCTGGGGCTTCTATTAAAAAGGGAGGGGGACTGAGACTTCCCTGGATTCCCCCTGGAGTGACAGGAGCCAGCATGGGGAAGGGGTAAGTTCTGACCATGCTGGGACTTGTAGTGTGCAGGCAGCAGCAGGACCCCTGTGGACATAAAGAGACCTAGTGCTGGGCCTATGCTCCAGGGGCCCATTACACCTCCCTGTCACATTATGTCAGGGGTGCTCAGCCGCTGGCCTGTGGGCCACATGTGGGTGTATAGCTGGCTGGCTGGCTGTCCCCCCTGCCTTGGAAACAACAGCAGCCACCAGCCATACCCGCCCTGGAGGACAGCAGCAGCAGCCGGCAGCCATACCCACCTTGGAGGACAGCAGCCACCAGCCATGCCCGCCCTGGAGGACAGCAGCCTCCAGCTATACCCACCCTGGAGGACAGCAGCAGCAGACGCCAGCCATACCCACCCTGGAGGACAGCAGTAGCAGATGCCAGCCATACCCACCCTGGAGGACATCAGCAGCAGCCGCCAGCCATGCCCGCCCTGGGGGACAGCAGTCGCCAGCCATGCCCGCCCTGAAGGACAGCGACAGCAGCCACCAGCCATACCCACCCTGGAGGACAGCAGCAGCAGCCACCAGCCATACCCACCCTGGAGGACAGCAGCAGCCGCCAGCCATACCCGCCCTGGAGGACAGCACCAGCAGCCGCCAGCCATGCCCGCCCTGGAGGACAGCAGCAGCCACCAGCCATGCCCACCCTGGAGGACATCAGCAGCCGCCAGCCATACCCACCCTGGAGGACAGCAGCAGCTGCCAGCCCTACTCAACCTAGAGGAAAGCAGCAGCAACAGCCGCCAGCCATACCCACCCTGGAGGACATCAGCAGCAGCCGCCAGCCATGCCCGCCCTGGAGGACAGCACCCTCCAGCCATATCCACCCTGGAGGACAGCAGCAGCAGCCGCCAGCCATGCCTTCCCTGGAGGACAGCAGCCGCCAGCCATGCCCGCCCTGGAGGACAGCAGCAGCCACCAGCCATGCCCACCCTGGAGGACAGCAGCAGCAGCCGCCAGCCATGCCCGCCCTGGAGGACAGCAGCAGCAGCCGCCAGCCATACCCACCCTGGAGGACAGCAGCAGCAGCCACCAGCCATGCCTGCCCTGGAGGACAGCAGCAACAGCTGCCAGCCATACCCACCCTGGAGAACAGCAGCAGCCGCCAGCCATACGCGCCCTGGAGGACAGCAGCAGCAGCAGCTGCCAGCCATACTCACCCTGGAGGAAAGCAGCAACCACAGCCGCAAGCCATGCCTGCCCTGGAGGACAGCAGCATCAGCCGCCAGCCATACCCACCCTGGAGGACAGCAGCAGCAGCCACCAGCCATACCCGCCCTGGAGGACAGCAGCAGCAGCCGCCAGCCATACCCACCTTGGAGGACAACAGCCACCAGCCATGCCCGCTCTGGAGGACAGCAGCCTCCAGCTATACACACCCTGGAGGACAGCAGCAGCAGACGCCAGCCATACCCACCCTGGAGGACAGCAGTAGCAGATGCCAGCCATACCCACCCTGGAGGACATCAGCAGCAGCCGCCAGCCATGCCCACCCTGGGGGACAGCAGCCGCCAGCCATACCCACCCTGGAGGACAGCGACAGCAGCCACCAGCCATACCCACCCTGGAGGACAGCAGTAGCCGCCAGCCATACCCGCCCTGGAGGACAGCAGCAGCCGCCAGCCATGCCCGCCCTGGAGGACAGCAGCAGCCGCCAGCCATGCCCGCCCTGGAGGACAGCAGCAGCCACCAGCCATGCCCACCCTGGAGGACAGCAGCAGCAGCCGCCAGCCATACCTGCCCTGGAGGACAGCAGCAGCTGCCAGCCATACTCACCCTGGAGGAAAGCAGCAGCAACAGCCGCCAGCCATACCCACCCTGGAGAACATCAGCAGCAGCTGCCAGCCATGCCCGACCTGGAGGACAGCACCCTCCAGCCATATCCACCCTGGAGGACAGCAGCAGCCGCCAACCATGCCTGCCTTGGAGGACAGCAGCCGCCAGCCATGCCCGCCCTGGAGGACAACAGCAGCCACCAGCCATGCCCACCCTGGAGGACAGCAGCAACAGCTGCCAGCCATACCCACCCTGGAGAACAGCAGCAGCCACCAGCCATACGCGCCCTGGATGACAGCAGCAGCAGCAGCTGCCAGCCATACTCACCCTGGAGGAAAGCAGCAACCACAGCCGCAAGCCATGCCCGCCCTGGAGGACAGCAGCAGCAGCCGCCAGCCATACCCACCCTGGAGGACAGCAGCAGCAGCCACCAGCCATGCCTGCCCTGGAGGACAGCAGCAACAGCTGCCAGCCATACCCGCCCCGGAGAACAGCAGCAGCCGCCAGCCATACCCGCCCTGGAGGACAGCAGCAGCAGCTGCCAGCCATACTCACTCTGGAGGAAAGCAGCAGCAGCAACAGCCGCCAGGAATCCTGAGGAAGAAGTGAAGATTGAGGTCAGTTTTTAATTAAAATCAAACATCAATGGACATGTCTGTTTTCTACACTGGTATACTAGCTACACTGGGCTGCTTTCAAACTGATCTGCAGGTGCAGCGTAGTGCAGCTGCGAGTTACCTGCACTGTGCCATAGACTTCTGTTATTACCTGCAGGTGTGGGGCACGTTCAGAAGGTGCACCACACCTGCAGTATATAATATAATTCTATGGCAACTAACCCGCAGGAAAGCCACAGGTACACTGCGCTGCACCCACGGTTTGAGTAAACCATAGTGCATCAGTGTGAATACATCTTAAGCCCCTTTCATACGAACAGTCCAATCGGGTCCACCTGTCTGTTTTTCAGGTGGGCCCTCCATTCACTTCTATGGAGCAGCAGATGTAAACGGATTTGTGTCCATGTACATTTGCCTACCTCAGATCCATCCCATTCCGTCTCGGCGGATCGGATCAGAGGGCCCATAGAGTAGAGCGGGCTGTGTCCGTGTCTGCTCTGCATATGTGGAGTGGACACGGACCGGTCATCTGCCCGCGCCACTCATTGTGGCCCACGACCGGTTACCAAGTTGCTGAAGTGGCCATCGCTCTTCAAAAGGTTGAGCACTCCTGCATTAGGTCCTACACCTGGACAGGAATGGCAGCATATACAGGAACTGACCCCCTCCATTTTCCTTTTGCAACCACAGAAAGCTTGCGGGAAAGGAGGAGGCGGCTTTCAGAGGCTGCAGGAGGAAAATGGAGGGGTTGGTTCCTGTATATGCTGCCATTCCTGTCCAGGTTACTCTTATTTCTGCTGCCCAAGCCCTCTGTGACTCCCCTTACCCCCCACAGTGCTGCTGCTTTGTTTCAAAAGTGAGGCATTAGGGGTCTGTTTAGACCCCTGATATTCCACCAGAGGCCCCCCAACAGGACTGCTAAAAAAAAAATTGTAAAAAAAAAAAAAAAATTGTTAAATAAATAAATAAACTACTCACCCTGTCCAGACACCGTCCACTGCCCTACTGACACCATCCACTGCCCTACTGACACCATCCACTGCCCTACTGACACCGTCCACTGCCCCACTGACACCGTCCACTGCCCTACTGACACCATCCACTGCCCCACTGACACCAGCCACTGCCCTACTGACACCGTCCACTGCCCTACTGACACCGTCCACTGCCCCACTGACACCATCCACTGCCCCACTGACACCATCCACTGCCCCACTGACACCATCCACTGCCCTACCGACACCGTCCACTGCCCTACCGACACCGTCCACTGCCCTACCAACACCGTCCTACTTGGAGTATTGCTACAATAAAATGCAGACATGCTGCATTTTATCGCAGCACACGCGCCAAATCGCACAGCAATGCAGTGCGTCTCACTGCTGTACATTATCGTGAATGAAGTGTACGTTTTTTTTAAATTAAAGTTTATGCTAAAAAAAAGGGAGCCATGTGATGCCCTGAATTGCGCACCACACTGCCCCCACCACAGTCGGCTATGCAGAGCTGCCGGTGTGATGAATCATTCTGGCAGCTTTGCATTATGTGTAAATACAGCCTGAAAAAGGCTGCCACTCCTCTGAAAAACAATCCACACATGGATTTCTTTTTAGAGACATTTGTCAGGCAGTGAGGAATTAATGTCAGCTCCTCACCACTTGTTTTAATTCCCAAAATGCTGCATCACCCCACCACAATCACATGCATTGCACACGGTTGCGGGGAAGTTGCAGCACAGCTTTACCCATTCTAATAAACAAATAATCTTATAACAAATCTATAACAAAACTAATAATTTAATAATAAATCTATCAACTATTTATACTTTAACTCTTGAGAGTAGATGCAAAAATTGGGACAGGCTTATAGGGGCCCCAGAGCATTACTTTGCCCAGAGGCCCATTGATGCTGTTAAGATGGCCCTGGCCAGAAGACAAAAACCGCTCAGGTGTGAACGTCCTCCAGGTGATTACTTCCTCCCAACAGCCAAGGGTGCAGGCAATGCAAACTCAGGCGATAACAAAAGAACAAATCTTCTGGACAGCAGCACTCCAATAAAAGCCTTTATTTTGTAAAAATTGATATAACAGACACCACGTCACAAAAACTCTGGTCAAAGCTAACGCGTTTCACACTGTTTTAGTGTTTAATCATAGCTGATCTAAGATGGCCCTGGCCGCAGTATAACTTAAAGCAGAGTTCTACCCAAAAGTGGAACCTCTGCTTATGTGCCACATTTGGCACCTTTCAGGGGGGGAGGGGGGAACAGGTATATGTTTTCAACAGATACCCCTCCCTACTTCTGGGTAGGGATGAGCCGAACACCCCCCTGTTCGGTTCGCACTAGAACCTGCAAACAGACCTAAAGTTTGCGTGAATTTTAGAACCCTATTAAATACAATGGACTGGAACGTTCAAAATCAAAAGTGCTAATTATAAAGGCTAATATGCAAGTTATTGTCCTAAAAAGTGTTTGGGGACCCGGGTCCTGCCCCAGGGGGCATGTATTAATGCAAAAAAAAGTTTTAAAAACTGCAGTTTTTTTCAGGAGCAGCGATTTTAATTATGCATAAAGTGAAAAATAAAAAGTGAAATATTCCTGTAAATTTCGTACCTGGGGGGGGTGTAAAATATGCCTGTAAAGCAGCGCTTGTTTCCCTTGCTTAGAACTGTCCCTGCACAAAATGTCATTTCTGAGGGAAAAAAAGCCATTTAAAAGCACTCGCGGCTATAATGAATTGTCGGCTCCCGGCAATTTGGAGTTCCCCCAAAAATCCATACCAGACCCTTTATCCGAGCTTTCTACCTTGCAAGCTGCCGGAAAAGAGGGGGGGGGCGAGAGAGCGCCCCCCCCTCCTGAACCGTATCAGGCCACATGCCCTCAACATGGGGAGGATGTCCCCATGTTGATGGGGAGAAGGACCTCATCCCCACAGCCCTTGCCCGGTGGTTGTGGGGGTCTGCGGGCAGGAGGCTTATCGGAATCTGGAAGACCCCTTTAACAAAGGGGACCCCCAGATCCCGGCCCCCCCCTATGTGAATTGGTAAGGGGTACATTGTACCCCTACCATTTCACAAAGAAAGTGTAAAAAAAATGTAAAAAAAACACACAGACACCTTGGAAAAGTCCTTAAAAATAAAAAACACATTCCAGCGATGTAATCCAATGTCCCGTGGCGATCCGATGTCCAGCACTGCAGTCTCCACTCGAAACGTCATTGGCTGAGCGGACCTACACTGCGGAGGAAGTTCCCCATCAGGTCCGCTCAGCCAATGACGTAGGCAGGGTCTGAGGTACGATGGGGCGGAGCGCCCCCTCGTATCTCAGACCCCGCCTATGTCTTGGCTGAGCGGACCTGATGGGGAACTTCCTCTTCAGTGTAAAAAAATTAATAGACACGTCCATTCTCACGTTCCCCATCAGGTCCGCTCCTCATACTATACACCCCCCCAGGTACAAAATGTAAAGGAATATTTCACTTTTATTGTTTCACTTTAAGCATTATTAAAATCACTGCTCCCAAAAAAATGGCCGTTTTTAAAACTTTTTTTTAGCATTGATACATGTCCCCTGGGGCAGGACCTGGGTCCCCAACCACTTTTTATGAGAATAACTTGCATATAAGCCTTTAAAATTAGCACTTTAGATTTCTCCCATAGACTTTTACAGGGTGTTCGGCTTTTCAAATTTGCCGCGAACACCCCAAATTGTTCGCTGTTCGAAGCTCATCCCTACTTCTGGGAGACATGCGCAGTAGGGAACCGACTGTGAATCGTGGGAACCCTGGAAGGTAAGTGTCCTAATATTAAAAGTCAACAGCTGTGGAGGGGCGGAACTCCTCTTTAACCGCAATTCTCTCCTTCATGTAAAAATCATAATTTTTTTGCTCGAAATTTACTCAGAACCCCCAAACATTATATATGTTTTTTTAGCAGATACCCTAGAGAATACAGTGGCGGTCATTGCAACTTTTTATTTGCGCAATCATTTTTCAAACGCCTTTTTTTGCGGAAAAAAACGGCTTCATGAATTAAAAAATAACAAAACGGTAAAGTTAGCCCAATTTTTTTGTAAAATATGAAAGATGATGTTACGCCGAGTAAATAGATACCTAACATGTCATGCTTTAAAATTGCGCACACTCATGGAATGGTGCCAAACTTCGGTACTTAAAAATCTCCATAGGTGATGCTTTAATTTTTTTTACAGGTTACCGGTTTAGAGTTACAGAGAAGGTCTAGTGCTAGAATTGTTGCACACGCTCTAACGCACTCGGCAATACCTCACATGTGTGGTTTGAGTGGCGTTTACATATGTGGGCGGGACTTACGTGTGTGTTTGCTTCTAAACGTGAGCTACCAGGGACAGGGGCATTTCAATTTTTATTTTTTTTACTTATTTTTTTTACTTTTACACTTTTTTTTTTACATTTTTTTTTTTATCACTTTTATTCCTATTACAAGGAATGTAAACATCCCTTGTAATAGGAATCTATTGTGACAGGTCCTCTTTATGGAGAGATGCGGGGTCAATAAGACCCCACATCTCTCCTCCAGGCTGGAAAGCATGAGATTGTGAAAAAAATTCACCGATCTCATGCCGACAGCCGCGATCGCAGCTTTGTTTACATTCGGGATCCCGGGCGTGACGTCATAACATCGCGCCCGGGCCTCCGACGGTCATAGAGATTAAATCTCTATCGTCGTCATCTGGCTCCGGCCGGTTCGTTCTCCGGGCCCCCGATGGCACATGAGAACCCGGAGAAGCACCGGATGGTGGCGGGAGGGGGGGGACGTCCTCTCCCAATGATCATTCTTATCGTGCACAGAATCGCCGGCTGCAAAGAATGATATCTGAATGATGCCTGTAGCTGCAGGCATCATTCAGATATCCCCCCCGAAAGTCCAGGACGTCATATGACGTCCGGCGGTAAGGAAGTGGTTAATATACATTAATTTTAAGATTAGGATAGTATGTAGGATACCACAGATTAGTTATTTTTGATGTCAAGATCTTGGTGTGAGAGGTTTGCCAATGGCACAGACGTTCCTTGCACAGGATGAGGAGAGTATGCAGAAGAATAAGTGTTAGGCTTAGGTGTTAATTGTTTAAGGGTAAATTAGTATGGGAAACATTAAATGTTGGGGGCCCTTTTGAAAGGTTAAGTATTGGGATGTTGAGTGTTAAAGATCACTTAGGGGTTAGGGTAAATAATTAAATTGTAAGCTACCCCGGCATTTTATATTTCTGTTATGTGTCACCTTGTACTTGCATGAACAAGTATTCAGTTCTCTTCGCAATGCTTCCTTTGTGTAAAATTCCTGGTGATTCTGCCTGTCCCCCTGCTTTCCTATTTCAAACTTACCACAGCCTGCATGGAAGCTCATCAATCTCAGCATGGACAGTTTGCATTTTACATTCTACTTGGAAATGACGTGCCCCATGCACAGCTCTTTACTGGGAAGACCAGTGTACTGCTCTCCCTCTGCCTCCTACTGACACACCCCTCTGCCCAGCTCCTCACTGGGAAGACCAGTGTACTGCTCTCCCTCTGCCTCCTACCGACACACCCCTCTGCCCAGCTCCTCACTGGGAAGACCAGTGTACTGCTCTCCCTCTGCCTCCTACTGACACACCCCTCTGCCCAGCTCCTCACTTGGAAGACCAGTGTACTGTTCTCCCTCTGCCTCCTACCGACACACCCCTCTGCCCAGCTCCTCACTGGGAAGACCAGTGTACTGCTCTCCCTCTGCCTCCTACTGACACACCCCTCTGCCCAGCTCCTCACTGGGAAGACCAGTGTACTGCTCTCCCTCTGCCTCCTACTGACACACCCCTCTGCCCAGCTCCTCACTGGGAAGACCAGTGTACTGCTCTCCCTCTGCCTCCTACTGACACACCCCTCTGCCCAGCTCCTCACTTGGAAGACCAGTGTACTGTTCTCCCTCTGCCTCCTACCGACACACCCCTCTGCCCAGCTCCTCACTGGGAAGACCAGTGTACTGCTCTCCCTCTGCCTCCTACTGACACACCCCTCTGCCCAGCTCCTCACTGGGAAGACCAGTGTACTGCTCTCCCTCTGCCTCCTACCGACACACCCCTCTGCCCAGCTCCTCACTGGGAAGACCAGTGTACTGCTCTCCCTCTGCCTCCTACTGACACACCCCTCTGCCCAGCTCCTCACTTGGAAGACCAGTGTACTGTTCTCCCTCTGCCTCCTACCGACACACCCCTCTGCCCAGCTCCTCACTGGGAAGACCAGTGTACTGCTCTCCCTCTGCCTCCTACTGACACACCCCTCTGCCCAGCTCCTCACTGGGAAGACCAGTGTACTGCTCTCCCTCTGCCTCCTACTGACACACCCCTCTGCCCAGCTCCTCACTGGGAAGACCAGTGTACTGCTCTCCCTCTGCCTCCTACTGACACACCCCTCTGCCCAGCTCCTCACTTGGAAGACCAGTGTACTGTTCTCCCTCTGCCTCCTACCGACACACCCCTCTGCCCAGCTCCTCACTGGGAAGACCAGTGTACTGCTCTCCCTCTGCCTCCTACTGACACACCCCTCTGCCCAGCTCCTCACTGGGAAGACCAGTGTACTGCTCTCCCTCTGCCTCCTACTGACACACCCCTCTGCCCAGCTTCCCACTGGTAAGATCAGTGTATTGCTCTCCCTCTGCCTCCTACTGACACACCCCTCTGCTGTTTTTCTGCCTTTTTACACCGCTCCCCTCTCCACAGAGTTAGTCATAGTATATTTATGTCCACATTTTACACAAGACCCCTGCATCATCACTTGCAGTCTCTACCCCCTTGTGCAGCGGAGAACAGTGGTCATGTGATCACACTAGGGAAAAAAAAAAGACTAAAGAGAGTTTATTTATTTTTTTACATAATCACACATTTTGCTTTCCATTTCTATTTTAAAAGCGAAGTTTACCGATAACATGTTACAACCGTATTTAGGGTGTATGCATGTTACTAAAGATGCTAGCAGCAGATCTACTTAAATCTCTAAATTTATATATCCATACCTATATTATTGTTTTGACGTAAGTAAGCTGCCATTTGGTCCAATGTATTGTTCGTTGCACTTTATTTAGCTGATAGGTTCACAAAATATTTTGGTTACCCTTTCCTCATGTTTTATTTATGGAAAATTTTTTGGCTGGGTGAATGAGAATCATTCATAGTGACTAAGTTACATGCTTAGTACTATACTATGCATCACTACATTGCTTTGCAGGCATTCAGCGGGAAACAAATACACTTTTTAAATAATACATTAAATAATCTGTTACACTAAGCTTTCCTCCTGTATCAGTCACCTAACCAAACTGTCACCTCATATAAAACCACTTTAGTGACTATTGGATTTTCTGGGCATGGTAAACACTTTTTCAGTAATTGAGCAATTCTTACAGAGGGGCAGCCCTAAATAACAGTTTACGCTCCATAATGTATCTGTTTTTGCTGAATCACTCAATTATTTAAGTGCAAATTCAAGAGGACAAGATTTTTTTTTCTAAACGTTCAAAGTTTGTAAACAGCATTTTGATATTTCTCCTTTTAATACACAACTTACTAACTGTTTAGAAGAAATATTGTGGCAGCAGGTGGCTAAAATATAATTGTAGTATATCTGATTTTGCTGTACATTAAAATTAAACTAATAAAAAATGCAATGGGTTTGTAATGGTTACAACCTTGTTCAGAGGTTCATTTTTATTGTGGTGTGCCCTTATTGAAAGACTTACCTTCTTGTTGTGTCTTCAAAACATGGAGTAAGGGGATACATTTACACAACATCAATGCATACATCAATACAAACCTAATGCTACCCACAATTTTTTTTTTCTCTTATCGTCCATGGACGGACACAGCTCCTTAATTCTTGACAGTTGGGTTATGTTCCTGTTCATAGGAGAGGACTAGGCAGAACATGTTAGTTATCTTAAAACATGTAACTTTAACAGAGTTGAATAGCCCCGCCCAGGGGGCGGTCTCTCCATACATAACCCTCCTACCTGCAGTCGGCATCCTCAGTTTTTTTCTGCCTAGCAGAGGAGAGGATGTGGCTCCCTTCAGGCCCAGTATCCTGAAGAGATTTTTACTTTTATTATTTTATTTTTTAGAATCTTCTATCAACTGCCGGCTGGGCATGACAGACAGGATATTATAGATCCTTGTAGTCCCCCCAGTTCAGCCATCGAGCGTGTTAGCGTCCCCTCGCAAAGAAGCGTGGGGTCTGTAACGACATAACCCATGGCTCCAGGGGTGGCCGGTGAGCTATATGCTCCAGGGTCCACATATGACCATGCGGCTTGCTGTCTCAGTCACAGTGGACCAGGCCGACAGCTACTCCGTACTGCTCAGTTGTAGGCCTGTCAGGAACGCACCAGCAGGTCCTCGTTAGGACGGGTAAGTACAGTTCCAACTGCCTCGTCAGGTGGGAACAGCTGGGTGTTCCTAGGAATAGGGGGTTCTCCTGTCCTCCCTTTCCCTGCTCTCTGTCACCCTTACTCCATCACTAACAAGGTTGGCTGCAACCGGGGTGTACCTGTGGGGACTCCAGGTCCTGGTGGGGGTCCGGGGTTGTCGGGGCCCGTTTCTCTGTTGGGAGTAGCCTTGCTGGGCCTTCTCGTCCACATCACGGTGCTCGGGCGCCATTTTGGCTGTGCCGCCGCCATTTTCAGGGTGTGTTTTTTATTACATTGCTTTGCCCATTGGCAGCGCTATGGTGCAGTTGTTATTGCGGGCGGCCATTTTCTTGGTTGCGCCCTTTCCTTCTCCCTGAGGCATGCAGCGGCCATCTTTGGTGGATGGCGCAGCACGATTCTCCTCACAGCTTCCTCACTGTTTCCTCACACACTGCTTCTAGAGCAGCATGTCTAATACAGTGATACTCTTAATGTATAGAGGCGGGCAGTGGCACTGAGTGGTCTCATTCTGGGCTGGTGAGTCTCCCGGGTGACCCCCCGGTCGAGGCAGCATAGTGGAGGGACTTTATTCATTTATTTGTCTAGTCCCTGAGAGCTTTCTGTGCAACATGGAGTCAGTATCTGTAAGGCAACAGCAGAGCCCCTGCACCTGTGGTTTCTCGCCATTTCCTGGGGAATGCTCTGGCTCTGACAGGACTACCGGTCTGAGGTGTCAGAGGTTGCTTTTTACCTGCAGTTTGGTGCTTGCTTCGGCAGCACATATACGCAGATTGGAACGATACAGAGAAGATTAAACGCCCTTGGCGCAATAGTTTAAACATACACAATATGTTTATACACAAAACTGGATACATTCACAGTGTATGTATGTATTATTGCTCTCTGTGGCTGCGTGGGTTTCCTCCCACGCTCCAATGACGTGCGCCCCTTCGGTGCCATACACAGTATAAACATACACAATATGTTTATACACGACACTAAATACATTCACAGTATATGTATGTATTATTACTCTTGCGTGGGTTTCCTCCGGGTACTCCGGTTTCCTCACACACTCCAATGGTATGCGCGCCTTCGGTGCTATGCACAGCATAAACATGTTCAATATGTTTATTAACACATACTAGTATACATACACCGTATGTCTATGTACTATGCTCTCTGTGGCTGAGTGGGTTTCCTCCCATGCTCCAATTGCACGTTTTGGCGCAATACACAGTATAAACTATCTGTTTGTACAATCAGCACTTATCAATGAAGTAGCTGCTGGAAGGTGTTAGTCCCTTTTTTGGGTTACACTCGACCCACTCTATATTGAAGAACTCTTCTTAGATGGGGACTGGGTTTGTCGCAGAGTTCCTTTTTGGTCCCTCAACGCACGTTATTCCTTGTAGAGCATTGTCATAAGGATATGTGTTTTTGCCTATGAAGTTGTCCCCTGGTATCAGGGGTACCACTTTCCCGGCAGGGGGTTCACCTGCCTTTTGGAGGTGATCAGAAGCGATGGCTTGGACTGTGTTCGCCATAATGAGGTCAGCGTTACGCCCGTTAGTGGCTGCGTCTCTGGTGTCTCTGGCACTCAATGACTGGGCAAAGCTTTTGTACCAGGCAGTGGAGAAGCATCTGCTTCCTCTATCAGTCGACCAGCAGGTGCACTGCAACTGCTTTAGCCTCTAGGGCCTCTGTGTCCGGGGTGGTTTTTGCGCCACCTGAAAAGGCTGATATACTGGTCCGCTGACCGAGTTTCTAGGGAAGCTCTGACAGAATTGCTTTTCTTTGGCTAACAGTAGAGGCACCCCGTAAGCTGGGACCTTCCTTCTCCAATATATTGCGGTGTTTCTTTGGGGTTGTCATACCCATACCACTGCAGGACAGATTTAGATCTGTTCATGGCTCTTAGGCCTCAAGGCCCTTAATGCCTTTTGGTAGCCGTCTGGTTTTTCCGACCACGGAGTTTGTGAAGTGGTCGCTTCATAAAAGATCGATGTTTTCTTTCTTATTCACTGGATGGTTTCTTTGTCCTACAGTCTCGTTGGACTGCCCTAATGGGGCAGTTCAAGACTGGGTGGGGATTTGGAAATTCAGGATGGAGTCGTCTCGCTCCATCCAGGGACGTCCCTGGACTTCAGGGGCGCAAGCTGGCATGTCCCCAGATGCGAAAGGCACCAGGGGTTCCTGTGATTAGCGGTCAGGGAGAACCACTATTAATTTATGACTCTCCTTTTTGACCTAGCGGCACCGGGAGTTTTCACCAGGGTGCTCGCTTCAATTCTAGGCTTGCTGAGTCATCATGGCTTTGTCATCATTGGTCTCTGCATGGTCTTCTTTTATAAACTGTTTTCAGTTTAGAAGCTGGTTCTGTGCTCATCAGAGGCGAGAATTTTTCTTCCTCCAGAATGGTTGCGGATGCTCCAGGGGGCAGTGAAATGGGTCTTGGCCTCCTTCGAGGCAGCACCGTTTGTCCGAGTCCACACTCGGAGGGGGGATTCGGTCCTATGGAACACATCCCCATTGTCTCTGGATCATCAGATTCAGATGAATTGCCTTGTCAGGGCCTCTCTGGCTTGATGGCTGACATTCCGGCACTTCTGTCCGGGAAGTTTTTCCCTTCTTTTCTATTGAAGGGAGGTTGGGGAGTCCAGTCGGTCCAGGTCGCTGGACTCTGGACAAATCACATCTGCTGGTCAATGTTCTGGAACTTTGGACGATCAGGAAGTCGTTGTGACTACAAGGCCGCCCGATCAGGTTCTAGTCAACCTTCTGGTTATCCTGCGGTGGACGGGAAGAAGCGTGCCGGCTCTGTCGGCTGTCTACATTCTCTGTGTGGAACTCTAACTGGTGGACTATTTGAGTCGCCAGTTGTTGAACAAGGGGAATGCTCTTGCTCCCGGAGGGGTTTCTACTCGCTTTGCCGGAGGTGGACGTCAGACATGGACCTCCTGGCTTTGTGACTCGATCGCATGATGCCAAGATTCATGGTCCGGTCCAGTGATCCCTGGGCAGACGCGCGGAGGCTAGTTTATACCTATCCTCCACTGATGTGGCTACCTGGGCTGCTCCTCAATGTGCTGATCGAGGGGATTCCCGATGATCCTAATCGCTCTGGATTGGCCCCGGCGTCCTTGGTACGCCGACTTCGTACACCTGGTGGCGGACGCGCTGGCGGATGCCAATGCGGGAGGACCTTCTGTCTCAAGGTCCCACACTTCATCCTACCTTACAGCCGCTGGCCGTATGGCATGGTTATCGTCATCCAGGTACTAAGGGACCGAGGTCTTTCAGATTCGGTCATCTTGACAATGCTGAGGGCACTGAATTCTTCCTGATGCAAGATCTACCATCGCACCTGGAAGGCCTATGTCTCCAGGTGCGTGGAGATGAAGTGCTGTTTTTACAGCATGGAGTGGTTTTAAAAAAAATAAAACTTGTTTTAACCACTTCCCTACCCAGCCATAGTCAAATGACGTCCACAGATGGGATCTCCCATCCTGGGTGGACGTCATATGACGTCCTGGCTTTGTAGGGGGATATCTGAATGATGCCTGCAGCTAGAGGCATCATTCAGATATCCTTTTGAAGTGCCGGCGATTCTGTGCACCATAAGAACGATCATAGCGGCAGTTCCACCGCTGATCGTTCTTATAGGCGGCGGGAGGGGACATCCCCCCCCCTCCCGCCGCCATCCGGTGCTTCTCCGGGCTCTCCCGTGCGATCGGGGTCCCGGAGAGAATCTTCCGGCGCCGTTGGTTGGTCACGTGACGAGCATAGAGATGACTGGTGACCAGATGGTCACCAGTCATCTCTATGATCGTCGGAGGCCCGGGCGCGATGTGATGACGTCACGCCCGGGTCCTCAAATGTAAACAAAGCCGCCATTGCGGCTAGTAAGTATGAGATCAGTGAAAAAATTGTCACTGATCTCATGCTTTCCAGCCCGGAGGGGAGATGTGGGGTCTTATTGACCCCGCATCTCTCAATAAAGAGGACCTGTCACACACATTCCTATTACAAGGGATGTTTACATTCCTTGTAATAGGAATAAAAGTGATCAAAAAAAAAAGTAAAATAATTGTAAAAAAAAAAAAAATAAGTAAAAAAAAAAAAAAAAAATAATAAAATAAAAAAATTTAAACGCCCCTGTCCCCGGTAGCTCGCGATCAGAAGCGAATGCACTCGTAAGTCGTCCACATATGTAAACGCCGTTCAAACCACATATGTGAGGTATCGCCGTGTGCGTTAGAGCGTGTGCAACAATTCTAGCACTAGACCTCCTCTGTAATTCTAACCTGGTAACCTGTAAAAAAAATTAAAGCGTCGCCTATGGAGATTTTTAAGTACCGAAGTTTGGCGCCATTCCATGAGTGTGCGCAATTTTAAAGCGTGACATGTTAGGTATCTATTTACTCGGCGTAACATCATCTTTCATTTTTTCCCCAAAAATTGGGCTAACTTTACTGTTTTGTTATTTTTTAATTCATGAAACCATTTTTTTTTTTTTAAAAAGGCGTTTGAAAAATTATTGTGCAAATATCGTGCAAGAAAAAAAGTTGCAATGACCGTTATTTTATTCCCTAAGGGTGTCTGCTAAAAAATATATATATAATGTTTGGGGGTTCTGAGTAATTTTCTAGCAAAAGAAGACGTGCTAGAATAGGCCCGGTATGGAAGTGGTACAAAAAGCCCTGTATTGAAGTGGTTAAGCACCACCAAGGGTCAGTCTCAGCCTTGGCTGTTTTCTTTCTTTGGCAGTTGGCGTCCCATTCCCTGGTGGGTACCTTCCTACAGGGGTTTTGATGGGGGCTTCCCCCAATTAGACCACTTCTCCCTCCTCGGGATTTGAACCTGGTGCTCTCTGTTCTTCAGGAACCTACTTTTGTGAACGCCAGTGAGATTCCTCTCCTGACGTGATCTCAGAAGGTGGCCTCTCTAGTGGCCATTACTTCAGTCAAAAGGGTTTCTGAATTGGCGGCCTTGTCTTGCAAGTCCCCATGTTTGATCCTCCATAAGGATTTAGCGGTACTACGCCCGCAACCTTAGTTTCTTCCACAGGTGATTTCGGCTTTTCACCTGAATGAGGACATTGTACTTCTTCCATCCTTTTGTCCTCAGTCATCGCATTCCAGAGAGTCTGCGCTCCACACTTTGGACGTGGTACGGGCCTTGTGGGTGTACCTGTCTGTTACGGCTCCATTTCGGAGGTCTCAGTCACTGTTTGTGTCGGTGTCCGGTCCACAAAAGGGGCCTGGCAGTCTCATCGGCCACCATTTCTCGGTGGTCCAGGCGGACCGTCATCCAGGCCTATGCCCTTAGGGGCGGGCGCCTCTCTTTCCCATTACGGCGTGTTCGACCAGGGCTTTTGGTGCCTCCTGGGCTTTCCGACCTCAATCATCCGTATTGCATGTGTGTAAGGCGGCGACCTGGTCGTCCGTTTACGCTTTTTTCCAAATTTTACTAAGGTTGATGTGAGTGCATCTTCGGATGCTAACTTTGGCCGCAAAGTTTTGCAGGCGGCTGTTTTGAGGAGGTTGCAACTCCTCCGTTGAGGAGCTTTGCTTGTTTGGGGTGAAAATGTTTTTTTGATGCTGTGCCCACCCCACTGCTTTGGGATGTCCTAACTGTCAAGAATTAAGGCGCTGTGTCCGTCCATGGACGATGAGAGAAAATAGGATTTTTGTACTCACCGTAAAATCCTTTTCTCTATCGTCCATGGACGGACACAGCACCCACCCCTCCTTGTTTTAGTTTGTACTGCTTTACTACGAACTGAGGCTGCTGATTGCAGGTAGGAGGGTTATATACGGAGGGACTGCCCCCTGGGCGGGGCTGTTCAACTCTCTTAAAGTTACATGTTTTAAGATAACTAACATGTTCTGCCTAGTCCTCTCCTATGAACAGGAACATAACCCAACTGTCAAGAATTAAGGAGCTGTGTCCGTCCATGGACGACAGAGAAAAGGATTTTACGGTGAGTACAAAAATCCTATTTTTGGCTTGCATTGAACTTTAACAGTGCTTCATTAAAATCAACTCTTTTGCTAGATTAAAACGCAATGCAATGAGAAAAATTATTATATATACAGTTGTGCTCATAAGTTTACATACCATGGCAGACCTTATGAATTCTTGGCAATTTTCAGAGCATGTGAATGATAACACAAAAACTTTTCTTTCACTAATGGTTAGTGTTTGGCTGAAGCCATTTATTATCAATCAACTGTGTTTACTCTTTTTAAATATTAATGGCAACAGAAACTACCCAAATGACCCTGATCAAAAGTTTACATACCCCAGTTCTTAACCAGTTTAGATCCGGGCCATGTACAAATGACGGCCTCAAGGCAGATCTAGAAATCCGGGAGGCCGTCATTATACGGCCTCGGCTATTCCGGCCACTGGGGGCGCGCGAGCGCCGCTGGCGCATCACTGAGATGCCGATGCGCGTGCCTGGCGGCCGCGATGTCTACCAGGTACCCGCGATCGGCCGGTACACACACAAGGACATGGATCTGTGTGTGTAAACACACAGATCCATGTCCTGTCAGGGAGAGGAGACCGATGCTGTGTCCCTTGTACATAGGGACACAGATCGGTCACCTCCCCCAGTCAGTCCCCTCCCCCACACAGTAGTAATCACTCCCAGGTTACACATTTAACCCCTTCCTCGCCCCCTAGTGGTTAACCCCTACCCTGCCAGTGTCATTTTTACAGTAACTAGTGCATTTTTATAGCACTGGTCGCTGTAAAAATGACAATGGTCCCAAAATGGTGTCAAAAGTCACAATAAAAATCGCTGACCGCCGCCATTACTAGTAAAAAAAAAAAATATTAATAAAAATGCTATAAAACTATCCCCTATTTTGTAGACGCTATAACTTTTGTACAAAACAATGGTACACCATTCCTCTTGGCAAAACGCCTCCAGTTCTTGTAAATTCTTCGGCTGTCTTGCATGAACAGCACATTTGAGATCTCCCCAGAGTGGCTCAATAATAATCAGGTCAGGAGACTGAGATGGCCACTCCAGAACCTTCACTTTATTCTGCTGTAGCCAATGACAGGTCGACTTGGTCCTGAGTTTTGGATCATTGTCATGTTGGAATGTCCAAGTACGTCTTATGCGCAGCTTCCTGGCTGATGAATGCAAATGTTCCTCCTGTATTTTTTGATAGAATACTGCATTGATCTTGCCATCAATTTTGACCAAATTTCCTGTGGCTTTGTAGCTCACTAATCCCCAAAACATCAGTGATCCACCTCCGTGTTTCATAAGGGAATGGTGTACCTTTCATCATAGGCCTTGTTGACTCCTCTCCAAATGAAGCGTTTATGGTTGTGGCCAAAAAGCGAAATTTTGGTCTCATCACTCGACTCAAATGACTTTGTGCCAGAAGGTTTGAAGCTGTGCTGTTTGGCGTGTTGTAAGCGGGATACTTTGTGGTATTTGCGTAGTAATGGCTTTCTTCTGGCGACTCGATCGTGCAGCCCATCTTTCTTCAAGTGCCTCCTTATTGTGCATCTTGAAACAGCCACAGCACATGTTTTCAGAGAGTCCTGTATTTCACCTGAAGTTATTTGTGGGTTTTTCTTTGCATCCCGAACAATTTTCCTGGCAGTTGTGGCTGAAATTTTAGTTGGTCTACCTGACTGTGGTTTGGTTTCAACAGAACCCCTAATTTTCCACTTCTTGATTAGAGTTTGAACACTGCACATTGGCATTCTTAATTTCTTGGATATCTTTTTATATCCCTTTCCTGTTTTATACAGTTCAACTACCTTTTCCCGCAGATCCTTTGACAATTCTTTTGCTTTCCCCTTGACTCAGAATCCAGAAACGTCAGTGCAGCACTGGATGAAAGATGTAAGGGTCTGTCAGGAGTCCAGAAACTCATTAACCATTTATACACACACTAATTACAAGCAAACAGATCACAGGTGAGGATGGTTACCTTTAATAGCCATTCAAACCCTTTTGTGTCCACTTGTGTGCATGTTATCAGAACAAATTCACCAGGGTATGTACATTTTTGATCACGGTCGTTTGTGTAGTTTCTGTTGTGATTATGATTTAAAAAGAGATAACAGTTGATTGGTAATAAATGGCTTCAGCCAAAAACTAACCATGAATGAAAGAAAGGTTTTTGTGTTATCATTCATATTTTCCAAAAAAATGGCCAAGTAATCATAAATTCTGCCAGGGTATGTAAACTTATGAGCACAACTATATCTGTCCTGCCAACCATGCCGCTCATCCTAAAGTGGTTGTAAACCCACTTTGACAACATGCACCTACAGGTAAGCCTAGATTAAGGCTTACCTGTAGGTGCATGAAATATCTCCTTAACCTACACGGTTAAGGAGATATTTGCTTTTAAAAATAGCGCTGATGACGTCACACGCATGCGCACTAGCAGGCAGGGATCATTGCCGGTTTTATGAATGGGACCTTGCCGGCCTGTGTGTGACGTCATCACCGCTCCGGCCAATCAGAGCAGCGATACCCGGAACTAGCGACGAGGGGACGCGGCGGTGGACGGACCGAGGCGGACTTCGGGGGCTTCGATCTCAGGTAAGTGACACATAATGAGCTAGTATGCTGTGCATACTAGCTCATTATGCCTTTCTCTTGCAGGTTAGTTTAAAAAAAAAAATATTTACGAGGGTTTACTTCCTCTTTAACCGCTTGCCAACCAGCCGCCGTCAGTATACCGTCGTAGCTGTACATCAGCCCTTTAAGCGGGGATATTAGGTGTTCTGAGAGGAGAGACAGACCGTGTGTTCCTACTAGTTAGGAAAAACAATCTGTCATCTCCTCTACTCAGTCCCATCCTCCTACAGTTCGAACACACACAAGGGGACACGGTTAACCCCTTGATCGCCCCCTAGTGTTAACCCCTTCCCTGCCAGTGACATTTAGACAGTAATCCGTGCATTTTTATAGCACTGATCGCTGTATAATTGCCAATGGTCCCAAAAATGTGTCAAAAGTGTCTGACCTGTCCGCCATAATGTCGCAGTCCCGATAAAAATTTTCTGATCACCGCCATTGCTAGTAAAAAAATACTAATAATAAAAATCCCATAAATCTTTCCCCTATTTTGTAGACGCAATAACTTTTGCGCAAAACAATCAATGTACGCTTATTGCGATTTTTATTACCAAAAATATGTAGAAGAATACATATCGCCCTAAACTGAGGAAAAAAAATGGGGATATTTATTATAGCAAAAAGTACAAAATATTTTCTGTTTATAGCGCAAAAAAAAACCACAGAGATGATCAAATACCACCAAAAGAAAGCTCTATTTGTGGGGAAAAAGGGACGTCAATTTTGCTTGGGTACAGTTTTGTGCAATTATCAGTTAAAGTGACGCAGTGCTGTAGCAAAAAAATTGCCTGGTCATTGAGCAGCCAAATTTTCTGGGGCTGAAGTGCTTAAAGTGAAAATTCCCTCTCCCAATCAACATTGATTATTTTTAATACTTATTCTGCTTGCATTAGTAAATAGATAGGAAAGTAAATCATATTTACTTGTTTTAAACTTTTGTTTTTTGTTTTATTTTACATTTCTTCAGTTACTTCCTTGTTTCTTGTCTAGGCAAATTATGTCATACTTCCCAGGAGTCTTCAGGAGGGTTTTTCTCAGCTAAGCACACTCTCCTGCATGCATGCTTGAGTTAAGGGCAGATGGAGTCCAGGAAGTAAATGCTACATGAATCATCTGCCCTTACTCAAGATGGCAACGGCCATGCAAAGAGCAGCCCCAATCCTTCTTCCTCTGGAGTCCCCCGCTGGCGCTCCTGGCTCCCCCCCACAAGTACACCTATAGGAAGCCGCTTCCTATAGGGGCACACGTGCATGCTTGATCACGAGCCAGGCTGTTTGTATCTTCTTACACACACAGCCCAGCCCTCTAGAATTAGAGTTGGTTAACCCTGCTGTAATATAAAATTTGGTCTAGCGCATTTTACCTCTGTGTCCCTATACCACCAGGCCAAGCTCACCATTATCAACATAGACTCTACTTCAGTATTTTAGAATGCATATAAACAGCCCGGAAAAAATAATTGCCCTTTCCAGATCCAAATTTGAACAATAACAATGTGATTAGCAGTGACCTGTGCAGCATGCTGCTTTCCTATAGAGAAACTGCAAAGTTAAGGTATGAACATGAAAACCTGTTATTAAGCACTTAGGTTTAAATGGACACTTAAACATCAAGTAAAGATTTGTGTAATTGACTGTATGTAATTACCTTTGCAGTCTTCAGCCCACAGCTGCAGTGAAATAGAACAAATGCTTAAAATGCCTGCAGTATCTTCTGCCCCGTTTCTTTTACAAATAATGACTATGACATGCACTACAAGGTTTCAGTAAAGAAAAAAAGAATGTCACTTTAAAAGAGGGTTAAATAAAAAAAATAGGCTGAAATAAATTACTTTAATTTTATGTGTGTAGCGCTGTCACTTTTTTAATGACAATTGCATGGTCATCCTACACTGTACCCAAACAGAATTTTGACCATTTTGTTTTCACAAATAGAGATTTCTTTTGGTGCTATTTGATCACCTCTGCAGTTTTTATTTTTTGCTAAACAAATAAAAAAAAGACCGAAAATTTTGAAAAAAAAAAAGTTTTTCTTTTGTTTTTGTTATAAAATTTTATAAATAAGTATGTGTTCTCCTTCACTGATGGGCACTGATGAGGTGGCACCAATGAGGCGGCACTGATGGGTGGCTCAAATGGCCATTGATGGGCACTCATGAGTGGTACTGATAGGCAACACTGATGGGCACTGAAAGGCTGCACTGATGGGTACTTATGTGTGGCACTGATAAGCGGCACTGCTGGGCACTGATATGCCGCACTGATAGATGACACTGGCAGGCATTGGAGATCGGCACTGATTGGCAGCTGCCTGGGCACTGATTGGCATTTCCCTAGTGGTCTAGGGTGGCATACCTGGTGGTCCAGTGTGATGGCCATCCCTGGTGGTCCTGGCGGCATCCTGGTGGTCCTGGGCGGGCATCCGAGGGGGGCTGCACTGATAAACAATCAGAACAGACCCCCCCTGTCAGAAGAGCAGCCGATCGGCTCTCCTCTACTCGCTTCTGTCAGACGCGAGTGAGGAAAAGTCGATCAACGGCTCCTCCGGTTTACACCATGATCAGCCGTGATTGGACACAGCTGATCACGTGGTAAAGAGCCTCCGTCAGAGGCTCTTTACCGAGATCGGTGTAGTGGTGTGTCAGACTGACACGCCACACCACCGATCACCACGATGCGCGCCCCCACGGGCGTGCGGCGGCTGTTATCCTGCTGGACATCATATGACACCCGGTTAGGATAATGGAAACACCGCCCGGCTGTCATTCTGCTATAGGCTGGGTGGGAAGTGGGTAATGCAAAAAAAAGTGTTGTGAGTTTTCTTAATACTTGTTTGCATTGCACATCCCTATACAGTACTCTTTTCCTTTTGTGAAGGATTTAGACTGCGGAATTTGACATGTAAAGTGGTTGTACATACAGGCATGATTTGACAGGGCCCCCATTAGAAATCATGGGGTCCTATATGGCCTACCTGTTGGGGTCCCTTGTCACTCTAGCCACATAACATGTTGAGTAAAAAAAAATCAACAAATTGGCACAACTGTGGCTCTTTCTGAGGTTTGCAATTGTAAATAATTTAACCACTGCAATACCGGGCACTTTCTCCCCTTCCTTCCCAAGCCAACATTCAGCTTTCAGCGCTGTTGCATTTTGAATGACAATTGCGCGGTCATGCAACACTGTACCCAAACCAAATTTTTATAATTTTGTTCCCACAAATAGAGCTTTCTTTTGGTGGTTTTTCTTTGTTTCTGTTATAAATTTTGTAAAAAAGTAAGTTTTCTCCTTCACTGACGGGCACTGATAAGGCAGCACTAATGGACACTGATGAGGTGGCACCAAGGAGTTGGCACTGATAAGGTAGCACTGATGATGCGCACTAATATGTAGCACTGATGGGCACTGATTAGCACTGATATGCAGCGCTGATGGGCATTGATAGGTGGTACTGATGGGCACTACTGATGAACACTGATAGATGGCACTGATATGCATCACTGATAAGGAGGCACTGGCAGGCATTACTGATGGGCACTGATTGCCATCATTTAGGCACGCTAATTGGCATCCATGGTGGTCATGGGTGGCATACCTGGTGGTCATCAGTGGTGGGCATCCCTGGTGTTCCTGGGTCGGCATCCTCTAGGGGGGGCTGCGCTGATAATCAGCGCAGACCCCCCTTGTCAGGAGAGCTGCCGATCGGCACTCCTCTACTCATGTCTGTCAGACGCAATGGAGACTCTTTACCGAGATCAGTGTTGCGGTGTGTCAGACTGACATGCCGCATCCAACCCTCCCCACTCGAACGCTTATTGACTGACCCGTCTCACACTAAACTTGTATCCACGTACTATCAAAATCTCCTTCATACTACGACAACTAGGATTAGCACCACCAAAAACAAATGGTGCTCTGACATACCAGAGCTGACGGAAGATATTTGGCAGGAAGTGCTTCCCCTCCAGGTATCGTCCGTTATCTCTTCCCGGGATAAGGTCATTCAAACTAAATTATTATACCGGTCTTACTTTACCCCTTGTTTACTCTATAGATTAAAGAGACTATCCTCCGCAATATGTTCCCGATGTGGCATGGCTGATGGTACATTTTTTCACTTAACCACTTCCCTACCCAGCCATGGTCAAATGACGTCCACAGATGGGATCTCCCATCCTGGGTGGACGTCATATGACGTCCTTGGCTTTGTAGGGGGATATCTGAATGATGCCTGCAGCTAGAGGCATCATTCAGATATCCTTTTAAAGTGCCGGCGATTCTGTGCACCATAATAATGATCATAGCGGCGGTTCCGCCGCTTGATCGTTCTTATAGGCGGCGGGAGGGGACATCCCCCCCCCTCCCGCCGCCATCCGGTGCTTCTCCGGAACTCCTGGGATATTGATCTGGTCAGTTAACTAGCAGAGGGGGAGGGGTGTATACAGAGGGGGTTGTTAATCAGTTTCAGCTGCTTTGCTGTTAATTGAAATTAACAATAGGTGCACTAGATGGGCAACAATGAGACGACCTCCAAAACAGGAATGTTTTTTCAGGTGGAGGTGTCTGACATTTTTTCCCCCTACTCATCTTTTCTGACTGTTTTTCACTAGTTTTGCATTTGGCTAGGGTCAGTGTCACTACTGGTAGCACAAGGCGATACTTGGACCCTATAAAGGTTGCACAGGCAGTCCAACTCCTCCTGGATGTCACATCAATACGTGTCATTGCCAGAAGGTTTGCCGTGTCTCCCAGCACAGTCTCAAGAGCATGGAGGAGATTCCAGGAGACAAGCAGTTAATCTAGGAGAGCTGGACAGAGCCGTAGAAGGTCCTTAACCCATCAGCAGGACCGGTATCTGCTCCTTTGTGCAAGGAGGAACAGGATGAGCACTGCTGGAGCCCTACAAAATGACCTCCAGCAGGCCACTGGTGTGAATGTCTCTGACCAAACAATCAGAAACAGACTTCATGGGGGTGGCCTGAGGACCCGACGTCCTCTAATGTGCTCTGTGCTCACTGCCGGACACTGTGGAGCTCAATTGGCATTTTCCATTGAACACCAGAATTGGCAGGTCTGCCACTGGTGCTCCATGCTTTTCACAGATGAGAGCAGGTTCACCCTGAGCATATGTGACAGACGTGAAAGGGTCTGGAGAAGCCGCAGAGAACTTTATGCTGCCTGTAACCTTGTTCAGCATGACCGGTTTGGTGGTGGGTCAGTGATGGTCTGGAGAGGCATATCCATGGAGGGACGCACAGACCTCTACAGGCTACACAATGGCACCCTGACTGCCATTAGGTATCGGGATGAAATCCTTGGACCCATTGTCAGACCCTACGCTGGTGCAGTGGGTCCTGGGTTCATCCTGGTGCACGACAATGCCCGGCCTTATGCGGCGAGAGCATGTAGACAGTTCCTGGAGGATTAAGAAATTGATACCATTGAATGGCCCCCACGCTCACCTGACCTAAATCCAAAAGAACACCTCTGGGACATTATGTTTCGGTCCATCCAGTGCCGCCAGGTTGCACCTCAGTCTGTTCAGGAGCTCAGTGATGCTCTGGTCCAGATCTGGGAGGAAATACCCCAGGATACCATCCGTCGTCTCATTAGGAGCATGCCCTGATGTTGTCAGGTATGCATATAAGCACTTGGGGGCCATACAAACTACTGAGGACCATTTTGAGTTGTTGCAATGAAATTTCAGCAAAATGGACTAGCTTTTCAGGGTTTCTTTGAATTCAGCCCTCTGTAGGTGGATAATTTTAATTTCCATCAAATGATGTGCCATCCTTTCATTTCTAACACATTACCCAGTCCATACCAGTATAGATATCCAGCATGAGATTTTTGCCCGTTGAGATCTGATGTTTTAAAAGTGTTCCTTTAATTTTTTTGAGCAGTGTATTTTCTCAGATACCTCTATTTACTACCATTCTTCTGGTAAGTTGTTTTTCTTTTTTTCTTCTTTTTTCCATCCCAAAAAACAAGGATGACACTCATATATGAAGGTAAAGGGAAGATGTGGACACTGACCTTACCCCTTACTAAACAAATAATACCATCTAGGAAAAGAGTCACTCCATGCAGCTCTTTAGAGAGCACAAACAACAATAGACCGAAGATCGCTTGATTGTCCCTTTAAATTTCCCTAGGAGGGGCTGCACTACCATAAGGGACAGGTACTTGCTGGCCCCTCCCCGTCCAGACGAAGCTACGCTACTCCTCTAGCAAAATGTATTGACGTCACCATGGCCACTCACAGTATGCCCTGCTCCAACAGAGATTAGAAACGGAAAGCGATTCATACCTGACTTAACTACTTCAGCCCCGGAAGATTTGGTTGCTCAATGACCAGGCCATTTTTTGCGATACGGCACTGCGTCGTTAACTGACAATTGTACAGTCATGCGACGTTGTACCCAAACAAAATTGATGTCCTTTTTTTTCCCACAAATAGAGCTTTCTTTTGGTGGTATTTAATCATCTCTGCGGTTTTTATTTTTTGCACTATAAACAAAAAAAGAGCAACAATTTTGAAAAAAATCACAGAATTTTTGTACTTTTTTCGATAATAAATATCCCCAATTTTTTTTTTTTTTAAAAAGCAATTTTTTTCCTCAGTTTAGGCCGATATGTATTCTTCTACATATTTTTGGTAATAAAAATCGCAATAAGCGTATATTGATTGGTTTGCGCAAAAGTTATAGCATCTACACGATTTGTGGCATTTTTATTATTATTATTTTATACTAGTAATGGCGGTAATAAGCGATTTTTATCGAGACTGCAACATTATGGCGGACACTTTTGTGTTTCAATCTTTTTATTCAAGTTTTGTCATACAAAATGTATAAAAGTCGCCACATAACATTGTACAGTCACAATCAACATTTGGGGTAACACAATGAAGATCACCAAGTGTAGGGGTCCTTGGAGTAGTCCGAAGCTCCGTAGAGCCGTTAACCCCTATTAGCATCGCAGATCATATCTGAACCGTCCACCCAGATGAGCCGCCCCCCCATCCATCTATCGGGGGGGGCGCAACTCAGCCGGCCATGTGGGCAGCCCAGAGGTCTGATCAGACTGACAATGGTCCCGTAGGAGCTGAGAAAACAGGGAGCAGCACAAACCTCTAAGGTCTGGATCTGACTCCAAAAATAAACAATAAACAAATTTCAAAAGAGAGGAAAGAGGACAGTGACAAAGAATAGAAGGAAGGAGACAGAGTAAGGAAAGGACAGTTGAGGAGGGGGGAATGGGGGGAGGGAGGGGGGGAGGAGCCCCGATTCAGCATCCAGACATCTCATCCTAATCCCCTAGGCTATGCTGTAAACATCCCCGGGTCATTAGTTAGGTAACGAAGCCATGGGTCCCAAACTCCATGAAACAGTTTCATTTTATCTTGGGCCAGAGCGGTCAAGCGTTCGTTTAGCATCAACCAAGACAATTTGCCTTTAAGCTGATCGAATGGTAGAGCTGCCGATTTCCAGTTCCTAGCAATAGTGATTTTGGCTGAAATAAAAATAAATGTCAAGAGCCTCTTGCAGGACTTGGAGGCTTCCACATCTCCTCCCCCCAGTAGTGCTTGCTTAGCTGATTTAGTTAGGTTTAGTTGGGTAAGGGAGTAAACTAAATTATACACCCTGATCCAAAACCTCCGGACCTTTGGGCATGTCCACCAAATATGATAGGTGGTGCCCATCTGGCCACATCCTCTAAAGCACAACGGGGTAGCTCCTGAGACAAAAGTTGCCAGTCTGACCGGCACCATATACCACCTCAGTAGAACCTTATAATTGGCCTCAATTATTGAAGTATTGACGAGCGAACGAGATGCTGTCTCGGCTATCCTATGCCATTCGTCCAGATCCAGGGTTTCCTGCAAGTCGGTCTCCCATTGGACCATATAAGTCAGCTTTGTCGATACACTCAGCAATATCGAATATATAGCAGATGAATGTCCTTTAATTTTATCATAATTTTTGCATAGATGTTCCATGGGAGTTTGGGTTGCTAGGTTCTCTTGCGAGCCAGGGTTTGTACATAATGTGAGATTTGGGCGAACCTATAACCCTCCGCTGGAGGCATTTGATGTCTGTCAGCCATAGTCCGTTCGGTCAGCATACCTCTATGATCGCACAAGTCAGCAATACACTTAAAACCCTTATTAGTCCACCATTCGAACGCTAGTGGAGTGAGACCCGGGGTGAATGCTTTATTTTGAAGCAGAGGTGTCAGTGGAGAATGAGGAGATTTGAATTTGTGAGATCTGGAGAGTCTGTCCCATAGTTCCAGTGACATGGATAAAGTAGGGCAAAGTATAGGAGGTCGCTCCTTGATAGGGAGCCATAAAATATAAGAAATAGGTTTGGGACGGCAGGAATAAGATTCCATAGCCATCCAAATGGCCTGTGCCTGTTGGGAGTGAAACCTTGTAAGTTGTGCTATCTGGGCAGCATAAAAATATTTTAATAAGTCTGGAAGACCAAGTCCTCCTCTCCGCTTCAACGTGTATAGAGTGCTCCTATTCACCCTGGGTCTCTTATCACCCCAAATAAACTGTAGTACTTTATTCTGGAATCGTTTAAGGTCATCACGGGCCAATGAAACTGGCAAGGTACGGAAGAAATACAATAATCGAGGTAGAACATTCATTTTAATTGAGTGAAGTCTGCCAAACCACGATGGCGGGTGAACCTGCCACTTAGCCATGTCAGCTGTTAGCCGTTTGAAAAGGGCTGGATAATTCTCTTTGTACAACTCACCAATAGATGAGGTCAGCTGTATGCCTAAATAAGGGAGAGCTGTGGATTCCCATCGGAATTGAAATGATTTTTCAAGCGTAGCCTGAGTGGAGCTTAGCAAAGATAAGTTCAGTGCTCTTGACTTACTATGATTAATTGCCAATCCGGAAATGTTGGAGAAAGGCTGCAAAATAGCATACAAGTTAGGTAGGGATGTGATCGGTGAGGTCAAGGTCAGCAACAAGTCGTCCGCAAAGAGTAAACATTTGTGTTCATAGTCTCCGCAATAAATGCCCTGTATATCTCTGCAGGCGCGAATTTTGAGCGCTAGTGGTTCAATCGCCAGGGCGAATAATAGTGGCGACAACGGGCAGCCCTGTCTAGTTCCTCTCCTGATAGGAAATGTTTGGGATGTATATCCTCTGAGCATTAGCGAGGCACTGGGGGAATCATATAATATGTGAAGGAGATCCAGAAAGCGTCTCCCAAATCCAAAGCGTGTGAGAACATCAAAAAGATAGTCCCAGGAGATAGAATCGAACGCCTTCTGGATATCCAATGAAAGTAACATTCCCCTCCTAGTCCCCTTTCCATCCCAATCAGACCGAACTGCCGAGATAAGGTTAATTATCCGGCGGGTTTGGTCCGATGCCTGTCTTGTCGGGACAAAACCTGCTTGGTCAGGATGGATATAACACTGAAGAAAAGTATTAAGTCTCTGGGCCAGTATTTTGGTTAGAATCTTAAGATCCGTATTGATCAGAGAAATTGGGCGATAATTGGAACAGTCTGTATGGTCCTTTCCTGGTTTCGGGATAACACTTATATAGGCTACATTTTCATGGCTGGGGAGCTTGCTGCCGCTTCTCAGGTCATTAAAGTAAGTACAGAGATGTGGGGCCAGAAGATCGTGATATTTCCTATAGTAGTGACCCGGGAATCCATCTGGCCCAGGGGCCTTGGTAGGGTGTAGGGTTTTGATTGCAGCCCTGACTTCAGGCTCTGTAAGAGCACCGTCCATCAGTTCCGCATGGGCTTGTGTCAATTTAGGCAGCTGTAAGTCGCGAAAGAATGTGCTCGCTTCAGATGAATCGAACTTGTCCTGCACTCCATACAGCTTAGCATAAAATTTGTGAAATTCTCCAATTATCCGTTCGGGATTCTGGGAGGTTAGGCCCGTGGATAGTCGTAGTTTAGGCAAAGTCGGTGTGTACGGTCGAGGAACCAGTTTTCTAGCTAACATTGTGGTAGGTTTATCACCCATCGTATAGAACCTGTGCTTAGACCAACTAATATGTTTCTCCACTTGAGTAGTCAAGCTAAGATTTAGTGCTAGTCGAGCCTCGTCAATTTTATGCCTTATATCTACCAGGGGATTTCTGTGCTGTTCACTAAGTAAGTTATCTAAGTTAGTTTCCAGAATCTTATTTGCCTGTTCCCTATTGCGTTTAATCCTGGCTGCCACTTGTAACAATATGCCCCTAATCGCTGCTTTATGAGCTACCCAGTTAATTGCGGGGGATGTGTCCGATGCCTTATTAAGTCTAAAGTATTCCTGTATTTCCTTTTGAATCTCTAAAAAGATTGTAGGGTCATTCAGCAAGCTCACATTAAGTCTCCACGGGGAGGGTCTAGATTTAGTCCATAGCCCTGAAGTAGAGAGTTTTATCGGGGAATGATCAGACCAAGGGGTAGATAAAATCTTAACCGACTTAATAAATGGTAGCAAAGGCGTACGTACTAGAACGTGGTCTATCCTCGAGTAAGTATGATGGGCTTGTGAAAAGTGTGTAAAGTCTCTGACCGTAGGGTTATTTTCTCGCCAGGCGTCGATGAGGTCATAGAAATGAAACAGACGTGCAACCTTGCTGCTTCCAGTCGGTGGGCGTTTCAATGTTGGTCTAGAGGAGTCCGATTTATCCATAATTCTGTCCAAGGGAATATTACTATCGCCTCCCATAATGACCTGACCCTGGACTTTGGGCATAAGAATCTTCAGCATTTTGCTAAAGAATTCCGGCTGTCCAGTATTCGGGGCATAGTATGATATAAAGGACACCTCCTGGTCATGGAGCCGCCCCACTGCCATAATATATCTACCCCTCTTGTCCTTAACGATAGCGATGGGGGTAAAGGGGGTCCGTTTCGAAAAGCAGATGGCTACACCGCCCTTCTTTTCCCGACCCCCTGCCAAGTAAAACTGTGGATACTTCCCATTGAGGTAACGGGGCGCTGAGACATTGGAGAAATGAGTTTCCTGCAATAGCAGGACTTCAGCCTTCTGTTTATGATAAAACTGGAAAGCCTTAGTTCTTTTAGTAGGGGAGTTAAATCCATGTACATTGTGGCTAACTATCGAATAGTCTGTGTTATATGTGGTGGCCATCGTGGTAGGGCAGAGCACTCTTACCTTGCATAATGAATGAAGCGAGAAGGGTCCCGATGATGATGACTGTTTGGCTATGTGACCTCTCAGACCATGACATAAGGGAAGGGCGCTGAACCGAGGCTCCGAAGAAAGAGGGGGAAGGGAGAGAAGGAAAAGGCATTAGAGAAGAAGAGAAACAAAAATAAAAGCAAAAAAACATATACATAGGCCTTAGGCCCAAACAACCAATATAACTCAATCCTAGCTGATGAATGAAGGAATGGGGAATAACCCCTGCCGGAGACAACATCCGGCAAATTAGGTGCAAGGGTACCATCCTTGTCGTAGGATAGGTAGTCTTGCAGTTGGGTGGCAAGCATGACCACCCCGACCCAAATATGATTACACTCTGTACGAGCAGGCTATTCGAGGTCATATCGGAAATGACAAAATCAATCAATACAGTTTTAACATAACAGGCTGTCTATAGGAACATGCATTCCCAAGGCCAGTGGCGCCGGGGCCGGAAGGGTCCCCATCGGTCGTTCCGGCCCCCGAGCCACAGCCCAACAGGGGAACACATTGCGGTCCGACTAAGGCCCCCAGACTGCTAAAAAGCAAAAAGCAAAATTTCTTCGACCAGGTTGGGCCCGTCGGGGTTGTAAAATATTCGGCTGGCAGCCAGTCCGAAGAACCAGGAACTCCAGTAACTTTGTAACCCGTGACTTTGTAACCTGTGAACTGTGAACGGTAACGATGGCCCCATCAGGCCCATAGTCCACCATGGGCCCAGGCCATATCCGTGCAATCAAGCACTAACAGTTCCCAAAAGGGGGCAAAAAAGCAAAAAGAGAGAAGAGCAATAATACTCAGGTATTCCGGCGAGCATTTCTGGCCTGTGAGCGTGTGCGATCCTGCCATATCGGGGAGAGGGGACGATGATCCAGACGAGGGGGAGATGAAATCGGAGTCGGAGAGTCCCGTGCAATGATGCCGAGACTAAGCAGTAGGTCTTCGCCTGCTTGGAACGTGGAAAAGGAGTGGGACTTTCCGTTGTAAGTGAATGATAACTTAAAAGGGAACGACCATCGATACTTAATCTGTTTGGCCATAAGTTTCTGGAGTAATGGCCGTAGGTTTCTGCATTTCTGGACCGTTGATGGCGCCAAATCTGTAAAGAGCTGTATTGGTGTTCCAAATAGCGACAGGTCCGGCCTGTTGCGAGCCGCAAGCATCATCTTATCCTTAATGCGGTAGTGATGTGGCTTAACAATAATGTCTCGTGGTAGGCCGTCGGCCCTTGGGGCTGTCAGTGCTCGGTGAACGCGATCAACTTCCATGTGGTGGTTGGCTATATCAGGGATAAGGGTTTTCATCAGGTCTTTTACAGCCCCCTCTAGATCTGTGTGAGTTTCAGGGAGGCCACGCACGCGGACATTGTACCTACGAGAACGATTCTCCAAATCTTCAATTTTTGTGAATGCCTCTTCTAATCTATCCTGGAGGTCTGTCACCATGGCTGAGTTCTGGTTGACCCTTTTGATGGCTCCATCCACTTTGGTTTCAATTAGCTCAAAACGCTCTCCCAAGCTATGGATGTCTTTTTTCAGGTCAGTGGTGATTAATGTGCAGGCCTTAGAGAGCTCCTGCTGCAGCATGGTGGAGAATCTGCCCAACAGTACAGCATCAGGGGAATAGTGTGAGAGCTGGGGAATTGGCATATCCTGGCTGGATTGGCTGGATTGGCTAATGAGGACTTCTGCTAAGTCTGCCATGTTCCTATCCATGGAGGAGGCAGGGGAGGCAGGGGAGTTTGGAGAGTCATGTCTATCAGCGTATATGGCTGGGGATGGGGGATGTGATAGTGACTCACCCCGCTGTCCGGTCTCCACCTCTCCCGAGGATTGTGAGGAGAATGGATCCCTAGTTGGCTCCAGATTTAGCTGCCTGTCTCCTCTCTGTGTAGCGCCGTCGGATCTGGCTGCTGCCGTGCTGCCTCGTGTGTCTGGCTTACCCGGCGCCATCTTGGATCGCGGCTGTGCTGTAGGGGAAGGCCCTGCTCTCTTCTGGGCTGTAGTTTGCGTATCGTGTCCTTTCCGCGGCTGCCCCTGTGCCCTACGGTTCATCGCCACTTCGGGGCTGGTGTGGGATCGGTCCTGGCTCACGGACCTCAGTGCCTGCGCTATCGTTAGCTCTGGTGGGCCGGGGTGCCGGGAGCTTGGTCAGCACACGTCCTTCTCCGAGTCCCCGCGCATGCGCACTTTGGCGGACACTTTTGACACATTTTTGGGACCATTGGCATTTATACAGTGATCCATGCTATAAAAATGCACTAATTACTGTATAAATGTCACTGGCAGGGAAGGGGTTAACACTAGGGGCTATCAAGGGGTTAACTGTGTTCCCTAGGGAGTGATTCTAACTGGGGGGGATGGGACTGCCTGGGTGAGGAGAGTGATCATTGTTTATACTTAGTATGAACAACAGATCGCTCTCCTCACCCCTGACAGCACATAGATCTGTCTGTTTACATTGTCAGATCTCCGTTCTGTCCCTGTGTGGAGCGATCGCGGGTGCCCGGCGGTCATCACGATCGCCGGGCATGCGCATCGTCTCCCGGCATCGCGCCGACCCCTAGTGGTCAAAAGGCGAACCAACGTACAGCTACATCGGTTGGCCCAGGGGAGCCAACCTGCCGCAGTACAACTGGGAAGGGGTTAAACAGCATTTGCCATGGATAACTTCGGCTTAACAAGCAGCTGGTTGACCTAAAGTGCGACCGACATACAGCACTGGTCCAGTATTGATACAGCAAAAGTTATAGAACATCCATATCTAACAGGATGTGGTAACGTATGGATGTACAATGCTGTGAAAAAGTATTTGCCCACTTTCTGATTTTTTATTATTTGTCACACTTAAATGACTCAGATCAACCAAACTAATTTTATTTCTACACAAAGCTAACCTGAGTAAATACAAAATGCAGTTTTTAAATGATGGTTTCATTTATTAAGGCAAAAAAGCTGTCCGAACCTGCCTGGCTTTATGTGAAAAGTAATTGCCCCCTAAACCTAATAACTGGTTGTGCCACCCTTGGCGGCAACAACTGCAATCAAGCATTTGCAATAACTGGCAATGAGTCTTTCACATTGCTGTGGAGCAATTTTGGCCCACTCCTCTTTGCAGAATTGTTTTAATTCAGCCACATTGGAGGGTTTTCCAGCATGAACGGCCTGTGTAAGGTCATGATACAGCAAGTTCGGGCTTTGACTAGGCCACTCCAAAACCTAAATTTTGCTTTGTTTGAACGATTTGGAGGTGGACTTGCGGTTGTGTTTCAGATCATTGTGCTGCTGCATAACCCAAGTGCACTTGAGCTTGAGGTCACGAACTGATGGCTGGACATTCTCCTTTAGGATTTTCTGGTAGAGCTCAGAATTCATGGTTCCATCAATTATAGTAAGTTGTCCAGGTCCTGAAGCTGCAAAGCAGCCCCGGACCATCACGCTACCACCACCATGTCTGACTGTTGGTATGATGTTCTTATTATGAAATGCTGTATTAATTTTATGCCAGCTGTAAAGGGACCCACACCTTCCAAAAATTAAAATTTTTGTCTCAGTCCACAGAATATTTGCCTAAAAGTCTTGGGGATAATCAAGATGTTTTTTGGCAAATGTGCAATGAGCCTTTGTGTTCTTTTTGGTCAGCAGTGGCTTTGGCCTTGGAACTCTCCCATGGATGCCATGTTTGCCCAGTCTCTTTCTCATTGTTGAATCATGAACACTGATCTTACCTGAGGCAAGTGAGGTCTGCAGTTCTTTAGATGTTGTTCTGAGTTCTTTTAAGACCTCCTGGATGAGTCGTCGTCGTCGTCATGCTCTTGGTGTAATTTTTGTAGACCGGCCACTCCTGGGAATGTTCACCACTGTTCCAAGTTATCTCCATTTGTGGATAATGGCTCTCCCTGTGGGCCACTGGAGTTCCAAAGCCTTAGAAATGGCTCTGAAACCCTTCCTAGACCAAATACATGTACATTACTTTGTTTCTAATCTGTTCTTGAAATGTTTTAGATTGTGGTATGATGTGTGGCTTTTTGTGATATTTTAGCCTGCTTCACCTTGTCAAAGCGGTTTTATTTATGTGATTTTTTGATTCAACAGGCCTGGGCATGGCAAGTGAAAATTGTGGTTAATCGCAGTTCATTCATGATTCAGCATGGGAGGGGGCCCGGCATATTTGAACAGCTTTTTTCTGTTAATAAATTAAATAATAATTTAAAAACTGCATCTTGGATTTACTCAGGTTATCTTTGTGTAATATTAAAATTTGTTTGATGGTCTGAATCGGGAAGGGGAAAATACTTTTTCACCGCACTGTATATCCTCACATGTTACTTGCTGGAACAGCTGATTTGAACTGCTTCCTTTAAGAGGCTGATCAGAAGTTTGCCATATAAACTTTCAGATTCTTAACTTACATTTTACAGCGGTCCTCCTCTGTACTCCCACTCACTTAGCAGCCAGCCTTGGTCATTATATGATTGGCCATAGAAGGCTGTGCTTACTCCGCCAGTGAGCGTATGAACGCATTGAATGATTTGTACATAGGTTGTTACTACACCACTTCAGGATACACAGTCTATATACTGAGGAGCACCCTTCTAGTAGATAGGATATCAAGTGTGTAGGAACCCAGCTGAATTTTTTGTACATGACTGTCAATGCCACTGAATCCTTGTGCCTTTCCCATCACTCTTAACCAATCACGTGCATTTGATGGTCAGTGCTCTTTTTGATCTATACATCTACAGTGATTTCATCTTGGACTGAATGCTGGGTTGGTATACATAGGTCGAACAAAAAGACCTCTAATAAAAAGAATTGTGAGAACACTGGAGACTTATTGAATGTGGTTCTGTCGACCACAGTATTCCACGTCATTTTACAGTAAAATCCAATAACAATTTATAGGCACTGAGAGCGTTTGCAGTGGAAATGAACCCAATGGACTGTTCAAGTCAGATTCATGATTTAAAGCGATTGTAAAGCTTCAGTTATTTTTATTTATTTTTTAAATAACAAACATATCATACTTACCTTCACTGTGCAGTTCGTTTTGCACAGAGTGGCCCTGAACACCGACTTCTGGGGTCCCTCGGCAGCTCTCGCGGCTTCTCCCTGCATCAGATAACCCCCTGGGAGAAATGCTCTTGCGGGCGTGCTCCCGAGTCCAGCATTCGGTGGCCCTAGCCGCCGAATGTATGACTTGGCCCCACCCCTCAGCGCCCACGTCATTGGATTTGATTGACAGCAGTGGGAGCCAATGGCTGCGCTGCTATAAATCTATCCAATCATGAGCTGGAACCCAGTGGAGAGAGGGACAGCGCGTCCCTGCTGGGGGAAGTTCGGGGCTCAGGTAAGCTATGCGGCTGGTGACTGCCAGGTGTTTTTTCACCTTAATGCATCGGATGCATTAAGTGAAAAAACACGAGGGTTTACAACCCCTTTAAGGCTCACTTTAGTATATTTTCAGTCTTACTCAGCTTAGAAGAAAGTGTCTCTGAAAACTTTAAGGATAATAAGCTATTGAATGATTGATCCTATACCTGTTTAGAAATTGGTATTAGGCAGGATAAATTAAAATGCAAATTGAGCTAAGGGTTTGGTTTAAAGTAAAGCTGCATAATGTCCAGAGCTGCTGCATGGCACACCAGTACTTAAGCTGTTATATAATTAAATCATATCCAGCAAAGACACAACATGCACACATTAACTGGGAATATGTTATAAAAAGGAATCCTCCCCTTGAGGTTCAGCTGCATCATTCTTTTCCCTATAAGAACACTTTTCATCCCACAGCTATTCCAATATGCATATGCAGTAGTTGTTCACTCTATTCAAAATCTAGCTTGGCCAAATTCTGTTCTATAACCTACAGAACATTAAACAGTTGAGCTAAATGTTTCCAAATTAGCTGCTGAGTGTTAGGCTCATACAAGTATGTTATCTCAGTGTGTTTAAATAAGTCAAAAGGTTAATATGTAAATACAATTTTGCTGACTGAAGCACAATCACTTCCCCCCTCTATTAAATAAAAGAAAGGACATAAACAAGAGAAAAAGTTCCATTTGTTACGTGTCGTGTAAAACAAACAAGCATTAGCATGATTCATTTTATAGACATTTATTCACTAAACATTTATTGACTTTGTAACCAACAGGCTATTCATCTACATGTCTGTTCCCTATTATTGCAGGTTGGTCTTAAAAAATGCACTTTGTCTGTAGTGTATGGTATCACACCCTTTGAGCTATAATATAGCCCTGTATCTTTTAGGTCCCTTTCACACGGGTATTCCAGCAGTCGGTTTTTAACCCATGATTGCACAGATCAAAAACAAACTGCAATATGGTAAGCAGACCAGATGTGGATCTACCAGTATCTGCCTACATCTGGGCTGTTCAGGTTTGTCAAATCGAATGCAATAAGCTTTCTGCTTTTACCGACCTGAGCGAATGTGAACAGATATAAGCAAATGCATATCTGCTTACATCTGGCCCTCCATAGGGATTACATGGGCCTTTTTTTTCCCCCTCTGTCACTAAAATTTAAACGGATGTGGATGTCACATATGTGACTTCCATTTTTTCTCTTAAATGTCTCAGCAGGGGATCAGTCTAGGACCCCCCCCCCCCCTCCTAAGACAGGATGGGGGCTTTACAGGTATCTCTGGTACCATAATATTTTGTTTAAACAAATCAATTTTACAGTGTTAAAAAAAATAATAATAATAATTTTACCTGTATCTTAAAACATATCTCTTTAGAAATGTATCCTTATTTATACAGTTGTTTAAAGTCCAACTTCAGGTTGATCACAAAGCTCTCCCTCCCCCCCCCCCCCCACCCCCCATCCTGCTTCACACACACACACACACAATTTTAACTTTTTTGTATACATACCCTTTATCCTGTTGGCTTCTCTTTTGGGTTACATGATGTGCAGGGTGCTCTTCCTCCTTTCAATTGCTGTGGGTGGTCATTACTTAACCACTTAAGCCCCGGACCATTTTGTCGCTAAAGGACCAGAGGTGATTTTAGAATTTTGCACTGCGCTGCTTTAACTGTAAATTGTGCGGACATGCAATGTTGTACCCAAACGAAATTTGCGTCCTTTTCTTCCCACAAATAGAGCTTTCTTTTAATGGTATTTGATTGCCTCTGCAATTTTTTATTTTTTTTTGCGATATAAACGGAAAAAGCCTAAAAATTTTGAAACAAAATTATATTTTCTACTTTTTGTTATAAGAAAAATCGAATAAACTCAATTTTAGTCATACATTTAGGCCAAAATGTATTCAGCCACATGTGTTTAGTAAAAAAAATGTCAATAAGCGTATATTTATTGGTTTGCGCAAAAGTTATAGCGTCTACAAACTAGGGTACATTTTCTGGAATTTACACAGCTTTAAATTTATGACTGCCTATCTCATTTCTTGAGGTGCTAAAATGACAGGGCAGTACAAAACACCCCCAAATGACCCCATTTTGGAAAGTAGACATCCCAAGGAAATTGCTGAGAGGCATGTTGAGCCCATTGAATATTTTTTTTTTGTCTCAAGTGATTGAATAATGACAAAAAAAAAAAAAAAATACAAAAAGTTGTCACTAAATGATATATTGCTCACACATGCCATGGTTATATGTGGAATTGCACCCCAAAATACATTCTGCTGCTTCTCCTGAGTACGGGGATACCACATGTGTGGGACTTTTTGGGAGCCTAGCCGCGTACGGGACCCCGAAAACCAAGCACCGCCTTCAGGATTTCTAAGGGCGCAAATTTTTGATTTCACTCCTCACTACCTATCACAGTTTTGAAGGCCATAAAATGCCAAAATAGCACAAAACCCCCCCCCAAATGACCCAATTTAAGAAAGTAGACACCCCAAGGAAATTGCTGAGAGGCCTGTTGAGCCCATTGAATATTTCTTTTTTTTGTCCCAAGTGATTGAATAATGACAAAAAAAAAAAAAATTACAAAAAGTTGTCACTAAATGATATATTGCTCACACATGCCATGGTTATATGTGGAATTACACCCCAAAATACATTTTGCTGCTTCTCCTGAGTACGGGGATACCACATGTGTGGGACTTTTTAGGAGCCTAGCCGCGTACGGGACCCCGAAAACCAAGCACCGCCTTCAGGATTTCTAGGCACAAATTTTTGATTTCACTCCTCACTACCTATCACAGTTTCGAAGGCCATAAAATGCCAAAATAGCACAAAACCCCCCCAAATGACCCAATTTTGGAAAGTAGACACCCCAAGCTATTTGCTGAGAGGCATGGTGAGTATTTTACAGCTCTCATTTGTTTTTGAAAATGAAGAAAGAAAATATATATATTTTTTTTTTCAATTTTCAAAACTTTGTGACAAAAAGCGAGATCTGCAAAATACTCACAATATCTCTCAGCAAATAGCTTGGGGTGTCTACTTTCCAAAATGGGGTCATTTGGGGGGCTTTGTGCCATCTGGGCATTCCATGGCCTCCGAAACTGTGATAGGCAGTGAGAAGTGAAATCAAAAATGTACACCCTTAGAAAGCCTGAAGGCGGTGCTTGGTTTTTGGGGTCCCGTACCAGGCTAGGCTCCCAAAAAGTCTCACACATGTGGTATCCCCGTACTCAGGAGAAGCAACAGAATGTATTTTGGGGTGTAATTCCACATATGCCCATGGCATGTTTGAGCAATATATCATTTAGTGACAACTTTGTGCAAAAAAATAAAAAATAAACTGTCTTTTTTCCGCAACTTGTGTCAACATATAAAATATTCCATGGACTCGGCATGCCTCTCAGTATATAGCTTGGGGTGTCTACTTTCCAAAATGGGGTCATTTGGGGGGGGGGTTTGAACTGTTCTGGCATTTTATACACAACATTAGGAAGCTTACATCCACTCTTCTAACCACTTGAAGACAAAGCCCTTTTTGACACTTTTTGTTTACATGAAAACATATTTTTTTTTTTTGCAAGAAAATTATGTTGAACCCCCAAACATTATATATATTTTTAAAGCAAAGGTCCTACAGATTAAAATGGTGGGTGTTGAATTTTTTTTTTCTACACAGTATCTGCAAAGCGATTTTTCAAACGCATTTTTTGGGGAAAAAATACACTTTTTTTAATTTTATTTGCACTATAACACACTATATTGCCCAAATGTTTGATGAAATAAAAAGATGATCTTAGGCCGAGTACATAGATACCAAACACGACATGCTTTAAAATTTCGCACAAACGCGCATTGGCGACAAACTACATACATTTTTAAAAGCCTTTAAAAGCCTTTACAGGTTACCCCGTTAGATTTATAGAGGAGGTCTACTGCTAAAATTACTGCCCTCGATCCGACCTTTGCGGTGATACCTCACATGCATGGTGCAATTGCTGTTTACATATGACGCCAGACCGACGCTTGCGTTCGCCATTGGGCAAGGGCAGGACAGGGGTGCTTTTTCTTTTTTTTTTTTTTTTATTAATTTTGCTTTTTTATTCTATTTTTAAATTGTTCCTTCCATATTTTTTTTTTTTTTATCATTTTTATTGTTATCTCAGGGAATGTAAATATCCCCTATGATAGCAATAGGTAGTGACAGGTACTCTTTTTTTGAAAAAACTGGGGTCTTCTAGACCCTAGATCTTTCCTCTGCCCTCAAAGCATCTAACCACACCAAGATCGGTGTGATAAAATGCTTTCCCAATTTCCCAATGGCGCTTTTTATATCCGGGGGGGGCATTCCCTCCCACTGCTTGTAAAAGCAGTCCAGAGGCTAATTAGCCACTAGGATTGCTTTTACATGAAAGCCGGCCGCTGGCTGAAAAGAATGATACCAAGATGATACCTAAACCCGCAGGCATCATTCTGGTATAAACATTCAAAGTCCAGCAACATACCAGTACGTTGCTGGTCCTTGTTGGACATGTATTGTAATCTTTTTTTTTCATGCAGCCAGTTGGCTGAACGAAAAAAGAGATTGATCGGTGGGTATGCCCACCATTAGAATACCGCCCTTCATCCACCCACTTCTAATGATGGGCATACATGCACCATTTATATATGCCGAAGCATGGGGGCATCCTCCCGCAAAAAAGTTATGCCGCACACACATGGTCGGACTTTTCCACGGGCAAGCCTCCGTCGGAATTTCGACCGTATGTACGCGGCATTAGGAGCAAAATTGCTCCTCCGCCCCTCCGCCCCTGCTGCCCCAATGCTTCGGCATATATGCTTTTTTTTTTTAACTGTGGTAGTGAAATCACCTCCTACAGCACTGGAGTCGCAGGGATCAGGCCTGTCTCTGCGAACACTGCAGTTATGTGTGTTGTGTTTTGTAAGTGACAGTGATCGATCGATACTGCACTTGGGTGGCCTGGGCTGGACGGAGGGGCAAAACACAGGTGCTAGCAGGTATCTGGGCTGATCCCGCTAACACTGCGTTTTTGGGAACCCTAAACTGCTGGGGACACTAGTATAGATCTGATCTGATCAGATCAGATATTGATCTGTTCAGATACTATACCACTAAGGGAGGTGTATGCTTCACGCGTGGGTGTTAGCGTTACTGGCACTAACCTGATGCTGCCTGGGGTGTGACGCAGACCCTCTCTGACGCTAAAGCCTAATTGATATCACCCGCCGGGCAATCAGGGGGTTAAACCTTTATTGGGTTATATATACGGCGGGTGCCCTGACACTATAAAAAGCAAACTAACTAACCAGCGTCACCCGTAACACTTACATGGTGATCACTGGTGAAAGGGTTAACTAGGGGCAATTAGGGGGTTAAAACCTTTATTAGATAATATATGGGGGTACCTGACGCTATAAAAACCTGCAGCGAACCTAAAAAAAAATACTGGCTACCGATCGGCATCACCGACACTAAGACAGCGATCAGAAAAACGATCGCTTAGCGACAGTGGTGATAGGGGGTGAAAGGGTTACCTGGGGGGCGATCAAGGGGGTTAAACCTTTATTAGATAATATATGGGGGTACCTGACGCTATAAAAACCTGCGGAGAACCTAAAAAAAAATTACTGGCTACCGATCTGCATCACCGACACTAAGACAGCGATCAGAAAAACAATCGCTTAGCGACAGTGGTGATACTGGGTGAAAGGGTTACCTGGGGGGCGGTCAAGGGGGTTAAACCTTTATTAGATAATATATGGGGGTACCTGACGCTATAAAAACCTGCGGCGAACCTAAAAAAAAATTACTGGCTACCGATCGGCATCACCGACACTAAGACAGCGATCAGAAAAACGATCGCTTAGCGACAGTGGTGATAGGGGGTGAAAGGGTTACCTGGGGGGCGATCAAGGGGGTTAAACCTTTATTAGATAATTTATGGGGGTACCTGACGCTATAAAAACCTGCGGCGAACCTAAAAAAAATTACTGGCTACCGATCTGCATCACCGACGCTAAGACAGCGATCAGAAAAATGATCGCTTAGCGACAGTGGTGATAGGGGGTGAAAGGGTTACCTGGGGGGCGATCAAGGGGGTTAAACCTTTATTAGATAATATATGGGGGTACCTGACGCTATAAAAACCTGCGGAGAACCTAAAAAAAAATTACTGGCTACCGATCTGCATCACCGACACTAAGACAGCGATCAGAAAAACAATCGCTTAGCGACAGTGGTGATACTGGGTGAAAGGGTTACCTGGGGGGGGGTCAAGGGGGTTAAACCTTTATTAGATAATATATGGGGGTACCTGACGCTATAAAAACCTGCGGCGAACCTAAAAAAAAATTACTGGCTACCGATCTGCATCACCGACACTAAGACAGCGATCAGAAAAACGATCGCTTAGCGACAGTGGTGATAGGGGGTGAAAGGGTTACCTGGGGGGCGATCAAGGGGGTTAAACCTTTATTAGATAATTTATGGGGGTACCTGACGCTATAAAAACCTGCGGCGAACCTAAAAAAAATTACTGGTTACCGATCTGCATCACCGACGCTAAGACAGCGATCAGAAAAATGATCGCTTAGCGACAGTGGTGATAGGGGGTGAAAGGGTTATCTGGGGGGTGATCAGGGGGTTAAACCTTTATTAGGGGGGGTTAGGGGGCTACACTGGACCTAAAACTAACTTTAGTGACACTTTTACAGTCACAAATGTCACTGATTGCAGTGATCAGTAAATAAATGGTCACTGCAATCAGTGACACTGTGACTGGGGGCTGGGGGGTGATCTGGGGGGGCGATTTGTGTGCCTATGTGTCCTGGTGTCAGTGTAGTGTTTTGTGCACTGACCTGATGTCTTCTCTTGTACGGCGCTCGGTATATGTGAGCGCCGCATGAGAGATGACATCACTTCCTCCTGCTTCCTCTGCCTGTGTTTACATTACACGGACAGAGGAAGCATTTTCATTCGCCGGGAGCGATCGCGAGGGGGTGGCCGGAATCGAACGGCCGTCCCCCTCATCTTGGATCGCCCCCCAACGAATACCGACCGCTCACTGTATAGGAGGGGGTCCAATCGGACCCCCCAACTGTACAAAGGCAATCACGTACACTGTACGTGATTGTGCCTGTCGGTGCCATTCATCCGACGTACATATACAGTGAGCGGTCGTTAAGTGGTTAAAGAAGAACTGTAGTCTGCTCACATAATTTGTAATAAAAACTTTCAAAAAATATTTGCCATTCTGATGCCGCGTACACATGATCATTATTCACGGCGGTTAAAAAACCGCCATGAATAATGTCATTAAAAACGAGGGAACGGCTTGTTCCCCACACACGGTCGTTTTTCACGTCGTTTTTTCTCTTGTCGAGAAAAACGACCGTCTGTGGGCTCCGCGCCAGTGTTTCCCTATGGGAAACACTGCCGCGGAAAGCATGTCGAAAAAAACGACGAGAAAAATTAGAACATGTTCTCGTCGAAAGAAACGACAGAAAGCCCACAGACTATATTTTTCTCGTCGAATGGGAAAAATTTCGTTTTTTTCGACGAGAAAAACTGCCATGTGTACGCGGCATCAAGCTTCCCTCCAACCACTTTGCATATTATTTTATATTTACTGTGATTCTGTATTTGCCAAATATGCTGCAGAAATCTTCCTCCACTGAGTCTGGCTGCAACCCTTTTAACTGTGGGCAGCTGAAGCTGCTGCCTGTTCACTTCCTCGATTTACACAGACACACAGTGGCACACCTCCAGCTCTGCATCTCCCATTGGCCCTCTTATGACTCACCCCCCCCTTCCTGGCAAACTCTCACGAGAGTGAGAGAGAGAGAGCTGTGCATGATGTCATAAGCCTTTTTACCAGACAAGAAACAGGAAGTGGGCTATATAAGGTATTTACTGGCAGAAAAAAATGTTTTACTATCCAAAGTTAAAACAACAAGGGCAGAAGATTTAATAGTAGGGATGAGCTTTATGTTCGACTCGAACATTGGCTGTTCGCCCGTTCGGCGAACAGCGAACAATTTGGGGTGTTCGCGGCAAATTCGAAAAGCCGCGGAAACATCCTGTAAAAGTCTATGGGACAAATCTAAAGTGCTAATTTTAAAGGTTAATATGCAAGTTATTGTAATAAAAAGTGTTTGGGGACCCGGGTCCTGCCCCAGGGGACATGTATCAATGCAAAAAAAAGTTTTAAAAACTGCAGTTTTTTCGGGAGCAGTGATTTAAATAATGCATAAAGTGAAACAATAAAAGTGAAATATTCCTTTAAATTATGCGCTGGAAACCTAGAACCTACAATCCTAAAGTGATGTCACCGTGAATAAGCAAAAATAAACTGAGTGAGACAATACCTCAAAAAGTTAGATATCAATAAAACTATTGTGATCTGCATTAGTACAAAAAAAAAAAAAAAGTGAAATATTATAGGATATCAAAAAATACAAATATAATTCACAATAGTATTTCCAAAAAATTATTATCCCATGAATAAGTCGAGTGACTTCGACGTAACGCGTAGGGAGGAGGAGCCTAATCACGCTACAAGCTAGTCATGCAAGTGACTAGTGAGGAGATTGCATCTTACTGAGCTATCAAGCGCCTCTTATTCCTGGCTGTGTGAGTGCAGATTTTACTTGATGTTTCTATTTCTAGTAGGGATGTCTGCGCTATGATTGTTTTCTTTGTTTCTTATCATATCGCTACATGCAAGTGAAACAGCTGACAGCTCTCGTTGGTGTGGACAAGTTTATGCTCATCACGTATATTGACTTCAATTGTGACCAAGCAGTTCATAGGATTATTGTTGAGACCTGGCATTCAGCTTTGTACACAGACCTTTTTATTTGTATTTTATCACAGAAGCCCTCATATATATTTTTTTGGAAATACTATTGTGAATTATATTTGTATTTTTTGATATCCTATAATATTTCACTTTTTTTTTTGTACTAATGCAGATCACAATAGTTTTATTGATATCTAACTTTTTGAGGTATTGTCTCACTCAGTTTATTTTTGCTTATTCACGGTGACATCACTTTAGGATTGTAGGTTCTAGGTTTCCAGCGCACTATTATATTTCAAACACTTGATTTTTGAGAAACACAGATTTTTTCACTTAGAATGGTTGCAGCTGATACCAATTGATCACCCTTGATTTGTCTACATTGTGCCGAGTAGCGCTCTAATACATATTATATTATTTCCTTTAAATTATGCCTTTAAAGTGTTTCCCGTGTTTATAACTGTCCCTGCACAAAGTGTAATTTCTGAAGGAAAAAAAGTCATTTAAAAGCACTCAAGGCTATAATGAATTGTCGGTCCCGGCAATACAAAGAAAAGTAAGTGAAAGTCATTGAAAAAAAAATGCGTGGGGGTCCCCCCCAAATTCAATTACCAGACCCTTCAGGTCTGGTATGGATTTTAAGGGGAACTCCACGCCAAATAAAAAGAAAATGGCGTGGAGTTCCCCCAAAAATCCATACCAGACCCTTTATCCGAGCACGCAACCTGGCAGGTCGCAGGAAAAGAGGGGGGATGAGAGAGCCCCCCCCTCCTGAACCATACCAGGCCACATGCCCTCAGCATGGGGAGGATGGGGGGGAGGATGCTTTGTGGGTCTGTGACCCCTCAAAGCACCATGTCCCCATGTTGATGGGGACAAGGGCCTCATCCCCACAACCATTGCCCGGTGGTTGTGGGCAGGGCCGGCCCGACCATGGGACCCAATGGGACCATGGTTCCAGGTGGCATTTTAAGAGGGGCGGCAACTAACAACAATTTGTCAGGAGTATTACCGAACTCGCAAGGCCAGCGCTCCCGCTAGGTGGCCGGCTAGGGCGCACTGCTGCCTAGCCTAGCCGGGAGGATGCAGGCTGGCCCGGATGGATTAATATGTGAGTGTGGCATGTCAGTCCGCAGGGCCCGGCGGCATAGTGCTACCTCTGTGTGTCCTGATTCTGTGCATTGCTGCTGACCGTGCAGTGTGCAGGCATCATGGTCTGCCCAGCCAGAGCTGTCTGTGTCTGCCAATTGGATAGGAGGTGACACCGCCGCCCGCCAATGCCCATCACAAATACATTTAGGCTGCTTCCTGGCTGGCACTGTGTGCCCAGGACAGGTGCCTTGACAGCCAATGAGGTGCTGAGCGTGGGCGCCGTGCGCCGCCCACATCGTGACGTCGTTCCCTCCTCCAGTCCAGTCCCCCCCACAACGGAGCAGAGGATCCCACACAGTGCCATGGCTGGCTGTCTCACACGGTCTGCACTGTTTAGTGGAGGCTCAGGCTGGAGCTGAGAAGAAGGTACAGTCTCAGACTTCAGACAGTCTGATGTGTAACAGTGTCAGTGTGGCCAGTAATTGACATGGTCTGAGACCGTGTAACACAGTGTGTCAGTCAGATGGTGTGTCCTGCAATAATTACTGCCCGACTCAAGCTGTAGACAGACAGTATTATACACAGTCTGCAGCTGTAGTAACTATATTCAGAATTCACAGTGTACAGTATAATGGCATCATATACATATTTATTATAGTATGGACAAATACTGGATACTGTATTGTGGGAAACATTGGCAAAACCCAAGGCAAGAAGGTATGGATAGATAACATCAGCCCTCCACAATAGTCCCACTGTTAGGTGCTAAAACAAGGACATTGGGCAGTGGCAGAGATAGCTACTAAAGTCCCCTTGGTTGGCAAAATGAATAATCCAGCCTATGTGGGTACTTAACCCACCTAAGCGCAGAAAGTAGAAACAATTATGATCTAGACGAGAGAAGAGATGGGGACGGACCAGTGTGTGATGTCAGAAGTAAATTATATAAGCAGCAGTCTTGTGTGCCATTCCCCAATATTTATATTAGCAGAAAAATATAATATATACAAAAACAGCAGTCTTGTGTGATCCCCAATATTATATATCAGCAGTAAATATATTATTATTATTATAATAAAAGACTGCTGCTTTTGTATATATCCGCTTCCGAACTGCCCCACACACATATACTGTGGCAGGGCAGCTCTTCAGCACGAAATCACGTACCTGTATGTCTTTTTGATTTTTTAATTTTTTCAGGTCTAGGGTGCCCATGTGTGCCGCCGGTGAACCGCTCCCACCGTGATTGAACACAGCGGGAGCCTATCAGCGGGTCCAATGGACCCGATGTCCACTGGGACCCACCGATCATTCCCGAGGCAGACAGAATAGCGGTCTATGTAAACAAGGCAGATCGCCATTCTGTGCGAGGGGAAGATGGAGATCTTGTGTTTCTGCTAAGCAGGAACACGGATCTCTGTCTCCCCCCCCCGTCAAAGTACCTCCCCCCAGGCAGTTAGAAAGCACTCCCAGGGAACATATTTAACCCTTTGATCGTCCCTGATGTTAACCCCTTCCCTGCCAGTGTCATTAGTACAGTTTCAGTGCATATTATTTTTAGTACTGATCACTGTATCACTGGTCCCCAACAAGTATCACTTAGTGTCAGATTTGTCCACCGCAATGTCGCAATCCCGTTAAAAATCGCTGATCACCACCATTACTATTAAAAAAAAAAAATTTTTAATTCCATAAAAATATCTCCAGTTTGTGGAGTTTTGTGCAAACCAATCTTTTTGTACTAAAAACAAGTAACAGAATACATATTGGCCTAAATTGATAAAGAAATTTGATTTTGAAATTTTGTATTGGATGTGTTTTATAACAGAGAGCAAACAATTTTTAATTTTTTTTTCAAAATTGTTGGTCTTTTTTTGTTTATAGCGCAAAAAATAAAAACCGCAGAGGTGATCAAATACCACCAAAAGAAAGCTCTATTTGTGGGGAAAAAAAGGACATCAATTTTATTTGGGTACAGCGTCGCACGACCGAGCAAATTGTCAGTTAAAATAACGCAGTGCTGTATTACAAAAAATGGCCTGGTCATTAAGGCTGGATTCACACCTATGCATTTTTAGTGCTTTTTGCATTTTTCAGATTTGCACTAGAGAACGTGTTCCATAGGAAACCATGTTAAATGGACTGCAGTGCAAGTCTGCAAAATGCAAAAAGCACTAAAAATGCATAGGTGCGAATCCAGCCTAAGGGAGGTAAACCTTCCGGAGCTTAAGTGTAAGTGAGTGAGTAAGCGGGCGGCTCAGCGGGTGAGTGGCTTGGCAGGTGAGTGAGCGGGGGGGGGGGCAGTTTGCAGGTGAGCTGACAAACAGGACAATCGGCAGGTGAGCAGGCAGGCTGGCCAATCAGAGGGCCGGCGGGCCACGAAGCAGAGAGATGACATCATCTCTAACCGCCCGCCCTGCATCACTGCAGTTCTGCCCTAATCACTAGGAACAGCAGACCTGTCTCTCCTCCCCTGTCAGAATGGGGATCTGTCTGCTTACATTGACAGATCCCCGTTCTGGCCTTCTGGTGAGCGATTCATTGGGGCCGCCAGCCACGCACAGGTCCTTTTTATACTCCTATATACATGTATAGAGCCATAACAGGTCCTCTTTATACTCCAATACATGTATAGAGCCACGACAGGTCCTCTTTATACTCCAAAACATGTATAGAGCCATGACAGGTCCTCTTTATACTCCTATATACATGTATAGAGCCGTGACAGGTCCTCTTTATACTCCTATATACGTGTATAGTGCCATGACAGGTCCTTTTTATACTCCTATATAGCCATTACAGGTCTTCTGTATACTCCTACATACATGTATAGAGCCATGAAAGGTCCTCTTAGTACTCCTATACATGTAGACCGCCATGTTCTGTCCTCTTTAGTTATCATGATATAAAATAATGGATGTGGGGGCCTTTTGGTGGGTGTGATTTTTATTTTTTTGGGGGGGGGGGCAGCATTTGATTCTTGGTCCCAGGCAGCACAATGTCTTGGGCCGGCCCTGGTTGTGGGGGTCTGCGGGCAGGGGGGCTTATCAGAATCTGGAAGCCCCCTTTAACAAAGGGGACCCCCAGATTCCGCCCCCCCCCCTATGTGAATTGGTAACGGGGTACATTGTACCCCTACCATTTCACGAAAAAAGTGTCCAAAATTTTAAAAACCACACAGAAACCGTTGTGAAACGTCCTTTATTAAAAATAAAAAAAGCCATTCCAGCGTTGTAATGCAGTCTGTCCAGCGACGGTCCATAAATCTCTAGCGATGCGGCGAGTCTCCAGCGATGAACGACGCACATTTTCCCTGCACCGGAGCCTCCCGGCTAATGACGCGCAAGCAGTGTTGACAGTTCTTTTATAACCAAGGTCGGAAACCCCCATGACACATTAGAGGGGGCGGGGTTACCCTACCGCCCCCTCTAACGCGTCACAAGAATCCCCCGTGATGCGTTAGAGGGGGCGGGGTTACCCGTCACGTCACGGGGGTTTCCGACCTCGGTTATAAAAGAACTGACAACACTGCTTTTGCGTCATTAGCCGGGAGGCTCCAGTGTAGGGAAGATGTGCGTCGTTCATCGCTGGAGACTCGCCGCATCGCTGGAGAATGATTCATGGATCGTCGCTGGACAGACTGCATTACAACGCTGGAATGGCTTTTTTTATTTTTTATTTCTAATAAAGGACTTTTCACAACGGTGTCTGTGTGGTTTGACACTTTCTTTTGTGAAATGGTAGGGGTACAATGTACCCTGTTACCAATTCACATAGGGGCGGGACGGAATCTGGGGGTCCCCTTTGTTAAAGGGGGCTTCCAGATTCCTATAAGCCCCCCGCCCGCAGACCCCCACAACCACCAGGCAAGGGTTGTGGGGATGAGGCCCTTGTCCCCATCAACATGGGGACATGGTGCTTTGAGGGGTCACAGACCCCCAAAGCATCCTCCCCATGTTGAGGGCATGTGGCCTGGTACGGTTCAGGAGGGGGGCGCTCTCTTGTCCCCCCCTCTTTTCCTGCGACCTGCCAGGTTGCGTGCTCGGATAAAGGGGCTGGTATGGATTTTTGGGAGGAACTCCACGCCATTTTTTATTTAAAATTTGGCGTGGAGTTTCCTTAAAATCCATACCGGACCTGAAGGGCCTGGTATAGATATTTGGGGGGAATCCCATGTCATTTTTTTTTTTATTTGACGCAGGGTTTCCCTTAATATCCATGCCAGACCTGAAGGGCCTGGTTATTAAATTCGGGGGGACCCCCACACATTTTTTTTCATCAACGACTGTTCTCTGTATTGCCGGGAGCTGACAATTCATTATAGCCGCGAGTGCTTTTAAATTACTTTTTTTCCTTCAGAAATTACACTTTGTGCAGGGACAGTTCTAAGCACGGGAAACAAGTGCTACTTTATAGGCATTGTACCCCCCAGGTACGAAATTTAAAGGAATATTTCACTTTTATTGTTTCACTTTAAGCATTATTAAAATCACTGCTTTGAAACTTTTTTTTGCATTGATACATGTCCCCCGGGGCAGGACCCGGGTCCCCAAACACTTTTTATTACACTGACTTGCATATAAGCCTTTAAAATTAGCACTTTAGATTTTTCTTGTTCGAGTCCCATAGACTTTAACGGTGTTCGGACATTCGAACAAATTTATTGCCTGTTTACATGTTCTGATGCGAACCAAACTGGGGAGTGTTCGGCTCATCCCTATTTAATAGATGGAAAATTTAAAAAATTACTGAAGGTCTGCTTTAAATGCAACCTGCAGAATTTGAAAGACATTTTGAAAAACATGACGACACTTCAGATACTGAGTTGTGCCTTTCACTCCAAAGAGAGCGCCTCGTTGTTTTTCACCTGGTGCATTGACTCTGGAGGTCATATGGCAAAAATTACTTAACTAAGCTTTATCAAAGCAAGACAGAAAGAATTTCAGCAGCTAATAGACAGCATATGGTATCAGAAGGAATTGGAGAAGGCACTATTCCAAATCGTTTCAACTCTTGAAAGTAACCACCTGTCAGTGAAGAAGCTCACCAATCAAGGATATGTAGTTATATTCAGAGGTAACAGCTGTATTATCATAAAATAAAGCCACATATGCTATAAAGGAAAACTCACAAATTAACTGTATCTTCTGAAGTGCAGTGAAGTGGTTATCACTGTCAAAGAAGAAAACATTGACCTGTATTCACACTTGGCACTGTTACCTTGGACACAGGAATCCTGAAATTATACAGATGTGAAAGTCGGTTCCTATGGATATACCGTAAAGTGATTTTACTTCAAAGAAGGCGATTTATGGTTTATACTAGTGGTGTATTTAGGTTTTGTGCTGCCCTAGGCCTGACTAAACTCGTGCATCCTCTAATTTAAATATGACCTGCCCCTTCCTGTCAAGACCACACCTATTTCTGTTTAAGACCTACCCGGTCATCTGTAAACCACACCCCTTCCTCTTTAGGCTCCACCTCTTCCTCTCTGTACATTAAAAGTGATTACCAAGTTCGTTGAGGGCAGGGACCGATGTGAATGTACAATGCAGGCCTCAAAATTTCAAGTCATGAGCCACTAGCTAGGCCTTAAGAGTTACTCACCACCACTTGCCCCACCCAACCCCTACCCTACCCCGCCCCTAAACACGCTCTTGTAAATTATCTCATGAGATGACACTGTAAGGCCCCTTTCACATGGGGTCGATCTGTTTTGATGGACTCCGCTAGCTCAGCAGGGCTCGCTCCATTGAACCCCGCTGAGCAGGCAGATGACAGGTCCGTCTCTGCTCACTGTGCAGAGAGGGACCTGTCAGAGCCCCGCTCTCCTCTATGGGGAGATCGGATGTCACCTGGTGCGGTAAAACATGGTGTCATCCCCCTCAGTCCCTAGGACCAGTAATGCATAATGGCTGACAGGCCCTCTTACCAGACCCAGTGAAACAGCAGCAGTGATCCCTCCGGCTGGGTGTTCGCTCACCCTGTGTTGTGTAGCACTCTTTCTGGGGGTGCTGGGCACCGTGGTGCTCTCTCTGGTGGTGCTGGGCAGCATGGTGCTCTCTCTGGTGGTGCTGGGCAGCGTGGCGCTCTCTCTGGTGGTGCTGGGCAGCGTGGCCCTCTCTCTGGTGGTTCTGGGCAGCGTGGTGCTCTCTAGTGGTGCTGGGAAGTGTGGTGCTCTCTCTGGGGGAGCTGGGCTGCTCTCACTCCCTTAGCTTGTTCCTGGGATCTCTCTCTCTTCCCCCAGCAGAATGCATATGATGGGGGGTGTAGCCGGGTCCCTCTGGAGGACAATGGGCCACCAATCTTCTAGGACTATGTACAACAAAATGATCCAGCGCTCGATGGGTTAATAGGGAAAGTAGTCTCACAATAGTCAGCAGAACATAGACATGAATAGTTTATTCAATGATAAGCATATAAACCAATCCTGTTTTCAATGCAGGAGGAGATGGGAAGAAATGAAAGGGAAAGTAAATGGCTTAATCTTCTGGGACTACATGTCCCATGTTGCTCCACTAGTCTTTTAATTGGCCTCCGCTGTGGCCAATTGAAGGGGAAAAAAACAGGCAGGAAGGTGGGTAGCAAATCTGAAGAAAGCCCTCCCTTATCCTGCGTGGCTGACTGTCACAGTGCCAGTACCTTTAGCTGAGTAGCAGCGCGCTGTCACCACTTCACAGCTGGGGGGCTCGACAGCACCCACTTCCTGGATGGTGTCACGGGGTGCGTTCCGCGTCCCCCTATAGTAACGCCTGCCTGGGGGTTTCTCACATCCTCCTCACTGTCCCCCACTGGACACAGACAGACCCCGCCCCAGGGAGAAGTTCCACCGTGTAAGGATACCAGTGGAGGAGGGTAGGCGGAGCCTTAAGCTCCTCCTCCGCCAGTTGCATGGCCAGTCACTGGCTGCTCTATGGGGGTGCTAGTCCCTCCCCCCCACCTGGCCAAGAACGCTCCATACTGCACATAACAAGTGCCGCGCTACAGCAAGCCGCCGGCTGCCGGGGATTGTATATGTGAGGGAGGCGGCCATGCGAGACGAGACTCGGGAGGAAAGGTTGGGGGGCCTAGGCCTGGGTCTTGTCGGCCTAGGCCAAGAGACAGCACTGGTTTATACCTAGACTTTTTCTGGTCCTAGGTTGCTACTAGTGATGGGCTCAGGCGTGTTCGGGATCGTTGTCTCAACCCACCTAAGCGATCCCACCAGGAAGCCGACACTGCACACCGCCAATCATGGGCAGAGCCATTTCCCAGTCTGTGCAGCTGCAGGCTGGGAAATACCTCACTGCCTACTATTGGCAATGTGCAGTGTTGGCTTCCTGGCAGGATCGCTCAGGTGGGTTGGGACTATGATCCTGAACATGCCGAGCCCATACCTAGTTGATACCTATCTGATAAGAGACACAGGAAGTTCCTGCTACACAGTAAATGCTTCGGTGTGTATTGAGTTGCACCTAGTACCAACGCTCATCTCATTGAAGAACTTTTTGAGCCATGAAAAATTAAAGGCATCAAATACAGTCAATGCATTTCAGGGGGGAGAAAAACTCAAAAACAAATGTCACTGCCCTTATCTATGACTGGTCTTCACAGCAAGGAGCATTGGCATGCATGTGCTTCCACTGAGAAGACTTTCAATTTTAGAGTTAGGATTGCAGTACACAGGGAGCCTTGACGAGGCCTGCAGCTTTTGCATGTATTTGCAAATGCGTGCAACTGAACCCCTGTTTTTAAACGCACTGTTAGACAGGTGAATTTGGTTGGTTGCTGATTGGTTGGTAAGTTGAGCTTAGGTTTTGTCTGTCTTTTTGTGTTTTTGTTTATATGGGAAAAAAAACTCAGCCAGCTGTCTTCAGTGCAGACAACAGATGTAAGTCTTCATCCGGCCTTGATACAAGTCTCCTAGTGCATTTTATCCTTATTTTATTCACATAGACAGCTTAAGCCCTGAAAAATGGGGAGACTTTTATTCTCCCCAAAACGCATTCTATGTTCCAAAAAGTTCAAGTGAGATAAAATTTTGTACCAAGCGCTCCTTAGTACACATCCAATAATTTGCTTACTAAATATAGCAGCCATGGGCATCCGCTCCATAGGGCAAGGGGGGTCAATTGCCCCCCCCTGGAATTGGAAGTCAGAGTGAAGACACTTGCCCCCTGTGTTGCAATGGCCACCTCCGCGGCAACTGTGGACTTTTTTTTCTAAGTCTGCTGCTGGCCTGTGGGCTGAGGCTGCTCTGTCTTTTCCGACTACACATCTGTCCCTCCCTCCTCACCCCCGGCCCGAGCATCGGATTGGCTCTGCCCTGGCCGTCCGTGACCCGGCTGTTCCGTGATTGGCTGCTGCCTCAGCCTGCCTCTGCCTGTGTAAATGTATGCGCCGGCTCCTCCCACAGGTGCGTGGCGTGCAGTGGCCGAGATGAGAGAATACGCTGCAAGTGCCTGCCCTGGGCCTATCGCTGAAGAACTACAGGTGACAGCAGTGCCTGTGCCATGCCACGACACTACTGTGTACATCTTTTTGTATTTACCGTTATCGGTAAAGCGCCAATAGTTTTAGGGTTAAATGCAACTGTGTATCGCCGCTACCGTAGCGGCGCTTCGGCAGCGGTGCCGATTTACCGGTATTTCAATGGGCAGGGGCGGTGGAGGAGTGGTGTATACAGCGCTGTTCCACTGCCCCAAAGATGCATGGATGACCTTAAAATGATGCACCCCCCTGAAAAAAGTTCAGCGGACGCCCATGATAGCAGTTTGTCACTGCTTTTTTTCATTATTCTAACATGTTACTTTGTTGTTTTTTTGGGATCTACAATTGATTGCTTAGTGCTTAGTATGTAGGTAATAATAGAGCCTTTGTATTAACAATGAATACCAATTGGGTGATAACCGACGCAGTGACACGTAAGATTATAGCCTTTATCTAGTCAATAGTCTGTACTGTGAGGTATATAGCACATATATCAATATAAGTACTGTATGTGAGGTGAAGTCAGTTGTCAATTTCACTTCATTACCCACAAAGCTATTCAGATGGTTTGTTAATCTAAGGAGATCAGTGAATTGATTCATTAGTCAATCACTTGCTATCTGCTTAAGTAATTCTAGTGGCATGTAAAACTCACAGAGGAAAGGCTGTATTAAAAAGGTCTTACTCCTAAAAGGGTTGCAATATTATTGGATTTTCTGTGCATTATGATGTATACATACACAATCATAATGAGCTTCTGCATATGTATTTATGAACATTCAAGGAAAATCACCTCCACTCAAAATAGAAATGTCAAAGAAACGTACAGTCGGGTCCATAAATATTGGGACATCGGCACAATTCTAATCTTTTTGGCTCTATACACCACCACAATGGATTTGAAATGAAACAAACAAGATGTGCTTTAACTGCAGACTTTCAGCTTTAATTTGAGGGTATTTACATCCAAATCAGGTGAACGGTGTAGGAATTACAACAGTTTGTGTATGTGCCTCCCACTTTTTAAGGGACCAAAAGTAATGGGACAATTGGCTGCTCAGCTGTTCCATGACCAGGTGTGTGTTATTCCCTCATTATTCCATTTACGAGGAGCAGATAAAAGGTCCAGAGTTCATTTCAAGTGTGCTATTTGCATTTGGAATCTGTTGCTGTCAACTCTCAATAAGAGATCCAAAGTGCTGTCACTATCAGTGAAGCAAGCCATCATTAGGCTGAAAAAAACAAATCAAACCCATCAGAGAGATAGCAAAAATATTAGGTGTGGCCAAATAAACTGTTTGGAACATCCTTAAAAAGAAAGAACGCACCGGTGAGCTCAGCAACACCAAAAGACCTGGAAGACCATGGAAAACAACTGTGGTGGATGACCGAAGAATTATTCCCCTGGTGAAGAAAACACCCTTCATAACAGTTGGCCAGATCAAGAACACTCTCCAGGAGGTAGGTGTATGTGTGTCAAAGTCAACAATCAAGAGAAGACTTCATCAGAGTGAATACAGAGGGTTCACCACAAGATGTAAACCATTAGTGAGCCTCAAAAACAGGAAGGCCAGATTAGAGTTTGCCAAACAACATCTAAAAAAGCCTTCACAGTTCTAGAACAACATCCTATGGACAGATGAGACCAAGATCAACTTGTACCAGAGCGATGGGAAGAGAAGAGTATGGAGAAGGAAAGGAACTGCTCATGATCCAAAGCATACCACCTCATCAGTGAAGCATGGTGGTGGTAGTGTCATGGCGTGGGCATGTATGGCTGCCAATGGAACTGGTTCTCTTGTATTTATTGATGATGTAACTGCTGACAAAAGCAGCAGGATGAATTCTGAAGTGTTTCGGGCAATATTATCTGCTCATATTCAGCCAAATGCTTCACAGTGCAGATGGACAATGACCTGAAGCATACTGCGAAAGCAACCAAAGAGTTTTTTAAGGGAAAGAAGTGGAATGTTATGCAATGGCCAAGTCAATCACCTGACCTGAATCAGATTGAGCATGCATTTCACTTGCTGAAGACAAAACTGAAGGGAAAATGCCCCAAGAACAAGCAGGAACTGAAGACAGTTGCAGTAGAGACCTGGCAGAGCATCACCAGGGATGAAACCCAGCGTCTGGTGATGTCTATGCGTTCAGGCTGTTATTGACTGCAGACTTCAGGCTGTTATTGACTGCAAAGGATTTGCAACCAAGTATTAAAAAGTGAAAGTTTGATTTATGATTGTTAATCTGTCCCATTACTTTTGGTCCCTTAAAAAGTGGGAGGCACATATACAAACTGTTGTAATTCCTACAACGTTCACCTGATTTGGATGTAAATACCCTCAAATTAAAGCTGAAAGTCTGCAGTTAAAGCACATCTTGTTTGTTTCATTTCAAATCCATTGTGGCCGTGTATAGAGCCAAAAAGATTAGAATTGTGTCGATGTCCCAATATTTATGGACCCGACTGTATATACTATTGGGCATAGTGTGATGTTTTTTTCCCTCAGTCTTGTGAGCTACAGCGCCACCTTAACTACCGTAAATCTTAAAAGTACAGTTGAATACTGTAAAACACAAATTATAGATTAAAGAAGCAGTAAAATGGTACATGATCACAGTCGTGCTGTTGTACAGCCGGAGACCTAGTAAAACAACCTGTCCCCCACAGATTGTAAAGCAGTCACAGACATAATAAAACAGCCTGTCCCCCATAGCCATGCTGCAGAGAGGGACTGCTGCTGTTTTTGGGGAAGCAGCAGCCTCTCTGCAGCGGGTCAATTTTACCCTGGGAGTCCAAGCTAGAGCAAAGCTCAGACTCCTTGCTAAATGATAAATGGTGTTTGCGGGGATCCTTAAAAAATGTTACAATAATTGTTTAGTATGCAGATGCACGTTTCTTTTAAACTTTTCTCTTTTTTTTGTGCTGTGACTTACTGTATAGTCCCAGCATACTTGAAGTAAAATCTCCTTTCATGTTGTGATTCCTGCCTGTCTGCTGGCCATCACTTAGCACAGCTTTCTGTATTCCCTATATGCTTTGTGGCTTCTCTTCTGCTTATTCCTTTGGTTTACTTTCAGTCTCTAAGGACTATATATCCCATGGTATCTTGCTGCCTGCAAGCAGTGATCATGTGGCATGTTTCCTGTATTGACTGTGCCTTTTAAACAACTCCTTCTCGTCTTCGCTGTGGTTCACAAAGCAGACTCTGTGAAATATGTGACACAGCAGTGCATATTCACAGGGCAAAGTGAATACACTATATTATCAAAAGTATTGGGACGCCTGCCTTTACACTCATGTGAACTTTAATGGCATCCCAGTTTTAGTCCGTAGGGTTCAATATTGAGTTGGCCCACTCTTTGCACCTATAACAGCTTCAACTCTTCTGGGAAGGCTGTCCATAAGGTTTAGGAGTGTATCTATGGGAATGTTTGACCACTCTTCTAGAAGCGCATTTGTGAGGTCAGGCACTGATGTTGGACAAGAACGCCAGGCTCAAAGTCTCCACTCTAATCCCAAAGGTGTTCTATTAGGTTGAGGTCAGGACTCTGTGCAGGCCAGTCAAGTTCCTCCACCCCAAATTCGCTCATCCATGTCTATATGGACCTTGATTTGTGCACTGATGCACAGTCATGTTGGAACAAGACGGGGCCATCCCCAAACTGTTCCCACAAAGTTGGGAGCGTGAAATTGTCCAAAATGTCTTGATATGCTGACGCCTTAGGAGTTCCCTTCACTGTAACTAAAGGGCCAAGCCCAACCCCTGAAAAACAACCCCGCACCATAATCCCCCCTCCACCAAATGATTTGGACCAGTGCACAAAGCAAGGTGCATAGAGACATGGATGAGCGAGTTTGGGGTGCAGGAACTTGACTGCCCTGCACAGAGTCCTGACCTCAACCTGATAGAACACCTTTGGGATGAATTAGAGCGGAGACTGCGAGCAAGGTCTTCTTGTCCGACATCAGTGCCTGACCTCACAAATGCACTTCTGGAGGAATGGTCAAACATTCCCATAGACACACTCCTAAACAGCCTTCTCAGAAGAGTTGAAGCTGTTATAGCTGCAAAGGATGAGCCAACTCAATATTGAGACCCTACGGACTAAGACTGGAATGCTATTAAAGTTCACATGCGTGTAAAGGCAATAAAACCTGGTAGCTGGTTTCTGTGCAGAGCTGCACCAGATTCTGTTCTCTCCAGTTTTAGTAAATCAACCCCACTGTCTCCATCAAAGTATGCACCTTGTGAGTATACACAACGCTCCCAGCTTTTTTTCCATTCTTAATAGCATCCCTGTAAGTCTTCAAGTGGGATGGCATTCAGAGCCTGAGTAGTGGCTCTTTGGATGTTATTCACACTACCAAAATGGTGTCCTTTCTCATGTTCAAATCCCGAGTCACAGTTTCATGAACAATTGACTTGTTAATTCCCGTGTTCTTGATTCTGATAGTGAGCCATCGGTCAAAAAACAAAACAGAATGTGGATGCAGAGAGGTCTGTTCTCAACCATGACTGACGGCTCACTATCAGAATGATTGCAGAAGAAAAGGGAATTGTTGTGTACACTCACAAGGTGCATATTTTAATAAAATAATTTTTTTTATATATTTTTTTTTCTGGACACAGCTCGTACATGCCTATGCTGCTGCTGATGTTCTAGTTCTGTTGGCAGCAAGTTGAGGGACATATAGGTGTGGTAGTTGAAGTGTACTTTAAGGCTGGACACTCTATAGTGCATTCCTGTATGCACGTTAATATATATTGCAGTAAGAAAGCCAAATACATTTGCAGCTTTTTTTTCTTTTCTTTAACCACTTCAGCCTCGGAAGATTTGCCCCCTTAATGACCAGGCCATTTTTTGCGATTCTGCACTGCATAGTTTTAACTGACAATTGCGCAGGCGTGCGACTTTATACAAAAACAAAATTGATGTCTTTTTTTCCCCACAAATAGAGCTTTCTTTTGGCGGTAATTGATCACATCTGCAAATTTTATTTTTTTGCGCTATAAACAAAAAAATAGCGCCAATTTTAAAAAAAAAATATATATTTTTAACTTTTTGCTATAATAAATATCACCCCAAATGTTTTCAAAAAAAAAAATTCTTCCTCAGTTTAGGCCAATATGTATACTTCTACATATTTTTGGTAAAATAATTTGCAGTAAGGGTATATTGATTCGTTTGCGCAAAAGTTATAGCGTCTACAAAATAGGCGCTATATTTATGGCATTTTTATTATTATAATCTTTTTTATTGATGTGACATTGTGGGGGATATATATGTGACATTGTGGGGGACAGATCGGACACTTTTGACACGTTTTTGGGACCATTGACATTTATACAGCGATCAGTGCTATAAAAATGCACTGATTACTGCATAAAAATGACACTGGCAGAGAAGGGGTTAACAGTAGGGGTGATCAGTAGGTTAACTGTGTGTCCTAGGGAGTGATTCTAAGTGTGGGGAGATGGGACTGCCTGGGTGAGGAGACCGACCGTTGTTCATACTTAGTTTGAACAACAGATCAGTCTCCTCTCCCCTGACAGCATGGAGATTTGCTTGTTTACATTGACAGATCTCCGTTCTGTCTCTGTGTGGAGCCATTGCAGGTGCTCGCTCGCGCGCCCCCTAGTGGTCTGAAAGCGAGCCGACGTATAGCTACGACGGCTCGCCCAGGGGAGCCAAGCTGCCACAGTATAACTGTGGCGGCTGGTCGGGAAGTGTTTAAAGGGATAAGTTCACCTTTAGTATAAAAATAATCAATGCACATGATTTTGCAGGCCAAAAAAAGTACATTTATAAATTTTTTGCACTGGAACCTGCAAAGCATTGTACCAGCGATTAATTGATAGATGCAATGTCAGGCTCCTGCAGACACTTAGAACAGATCTCGGCCTGTACAGACAGTTACTGAGCTGTGGAAAGTCTGTGAATTACAAGGTGCTAATCAGATCGCTCGTAGTTCACTGAGAACTACAAGCTGTCTTCTGCAGTGGCAGACAGAACGTGTAGTTCACTCAGTCACATTCATTCTTTGTAACCTTAACCTGATGATGTGTTCCTCAATTAAAAAAGTCTGTTGCAGTGCATTGACAACCCATTCAGAATAAATGGGCTTCTTTACTGCAACAGCAAGCAAAAAGCAGAGCCAATTTATGACCAAACATGGCCCTAGGCCGATTAAGAAAATTAGGCCCTCTCCTTACAAGGTTTTAAAAGTTATGCATCATCCTTTTATGCTCTAAAGTTCCATAATAAGTAATACTTAAAGTACCAAATACTACTTTACAACTGTAATAGATTGAAAGTTCCTCCTCTTTCCATAACCTGCCTTTACCTTAATAGATAATGTAAGTGATTACATCTTTTATACATGCCCTAATAGATTGTGAGCTCTTCGCCTACTCTGTAATCTCTTATCTCATAACCAAACTGATTGTAAGATTTCCACCTTCTATATCCTACCTTATTGCCTAATAGAGTGTTAGCTCCTCCATCTTCTATATCCTCCCTTATACCCTATTAGGTTGTAAGATCTTCCATCTTCTCTGTCCTTCCACATATACCATAAAATATTGTAAAATCATCTACCGTATTTTTCGGACCATAAGGCGCACTTAAAATCCTTTTACTTTCACTAAAATCGCCAGTGCGCCTTATACTGCGGTGCGCCTAATGTATGGATGGATTCGTAGTCGGGAGGTACGGCCATCGTAGTCGGGAGGTACGGCCATCGTAGTCAGGAGGTACGGCCATCGTAGTCAGGAGGTGTGTGTAGAGGTGTGCACATTCATTCGTTCATTTTCTATACCCGCTGCCCCAAAAATGGCTCCTGGTAAGAGACATGCTTACGAAGCGGATTTCAAACTCAACGCTGTCAGTCACGCAGTACAACATGGAAATAGAGCAGCTGCGAGAGAATTCAACATTAATGAATCTATGGTACGGAAGTGGAGGAAGCAAGAAGACGCCCTGCGCCAGGTAAAGAAGACCAAACTGAGTTTCCGAGGGCACAAAGCGAGGTGGCCACAGTTGGAGGACAAAATCGAACAGTGGGTTATTGAACAGAGAACCGCAGGTAGAAGCGTCTCTACTGTCTCTATTCGACTCAAAGCAACAGCGATAGCAAGTGACATGAAGATCAACGACTTTCGAGGAGGTCCTTCTTGGTGCTTCCGTTTTATGAAAAGGCGTAATCTCTCCATCCACACAAGAACTACTATCTCGCAGCAACTGCCAAAGGATTACAAAGAAAAGCTGGCCATTTTCCGCACCTACTGCACGAACAAGATCAACGAAAAGAAGATTCGGCCAGAACACATCACCAACATGGACGAGGTCCCCCTCACGTTTGATATCCCTGTAAACCGTACTGTCGAGAAAACAGGGACCAGTACGGTATCTATTCGCACTACAGGAAACGAGAAGTCGTCCTTCACTGTCGTTCTCGGTTGCCAGGCTAATGGCCAGAAACTGCCACCCATGGTCATTTTCAAGAGGAAGACTTTGCCAAAAGAAAAGTTTCCGGTTGGCGTCATCATTAAGGCTAACCCAAAGGGCTGGATGGACGAGGAGAAGATGAGTGAGTGGCTTAGAGAGGTTTACGTCAAGCAACCGAATGGCTTTTTCCACCAATCTCCGTCCCTATTGATCTACGACTCCATGCGCGCCCATCTGACCGATTCTGTCAAAGCCCAAGTGAAGAAAACAAATTCGTTGCTTGCCGTCATTCCGGGTGGATTAACCAAAGAACTCCAGCCGCTAGATATTGGTGTCAACAGGTCGTTTAAAGTTAAATTGCGAGCTGCGTGGGAGCATTGGATGACAGAAGGCGAACACACATTCACCAAGACAGGAAGGCAACGCCGGGCGAGTTACGCCACTATCTGCCAGTGGATCGTGGATGCCTGGGCGAAGGTATCGGTCTCCAGTGTCATCCGAGCTTTCAGGAAGGCCGGAATCATCACCGAACAGCTAGGTAACAGCAACGAGACTGACTCGGATAATGATAACGATGATAACGACGAGAGGGATCCGGGCATGCTTGATGCCGAAATCGCCCAACTGTTAAACTCAGACACCGAAGATGAAGAATTTGATGGATTTGAGGTAGAGGAATAAACTGAAAAAGTGAGTGTATTGTTTTGTATTTTATATAACTGAACAATGTTGAGAGTTATTGTTATTGTGAAAGAGTTGAATAAAGTTTGACTTATCAGAGTTTTGTTTCATTTAATGCGCCTTATAACCCGGTGCGTCTTATGTACGAACATAAACCCGTTACCAGTCGATCATTGTTGTTGCGCCTTATAACCCGGTGCGCCTTATGGTCCGAAAAATACGGTACTGTATCCTCCTTTATACCGTAATATTATGTAATCTCTTTAATTTGTGTATCCCCCCACCCCCAGATACAAATAGAGTGTAAAGGTCCTCTGCCTTCTGTATACCTGCATACTTAGATGTGCCTCTTTTAATCATCAACCATGTGAGTTGCTAAATGTTGTACCTTCATTAAATGTAACTATATTGCTACACTTAGAGATGCCTCTCTTCTCTTATATATACTCTGTAGCTCCTGCTGGATTTTGCTTCTAATCCCCTTGTGGAGACTTCCATTTGTGGATGGACATTTTGTGGTTACACAACCTATCACATTGCTATTTTATTTTTATATGGATTATAAACTGAAGGACCTATGAATAAATGTTTGTGGAAGGAATCATTTGAGTTTCCGTTATTTCTTATGGGGAAATTTGCTTTGATATACAAGTGCTTTGGATTATAAGCATGCTTCCGGAACAAATTATGCTCGCAATCCAAGGTTTTACTGTACCGTAATAGATTGTAAGCCTTTCAGCCTTCTCTATCTTCTTATCACTGCTGCTTATGCTCACCTTTCCTTTCACTTCCCCATTGCTCCCTTTGTCTGCTGGTTTAATGTAAAACGGCTGATATCTCTAGGTATGCTGGAGAATATAGCCTTTTCCCTTATATTCCATGATGCAGTGATGGATTTCTGAGCTTCTCAATAGACTCCTGTCCTGTCACAAGGAAATGCCTTTGCTTTGTGTAAGCACCTGCTACAGTGCCTTGGAGCATACACAGGGTCTGTAGCAGGGGCGTGCATGCCTCACCTGCCATGATCATAATTAAAAAAAAGATCGAGCTTCGAGGGTCATAGCTCGGCGAACTGGAGTCACAGAGATATATGGGGGGGGGGGGTAGGTTGCTGAAGTATCTACCCCACCACTGGTCAAATTTGGGGCTCCTATCATCTATGGTTCCGGAGATACAGGGCTCTTTGCCCAGCCTGTCAGAAGCTGCATACAGAGCAGCCAGTTTAAATACAAGCTGGCTCACTCTGTTTGCAGCAGACTGAGAGAATGAGCTCACAGTGCCTCTCAATTCTTGTCAGAGGCACTGAGCTCAATGAACAGCTTGGAGCCTTGGACCAATGGTAAAGCACCATTGGAACAAGCTGTTGAATAAAAATGCTGCAGTGGAGGCTGTCCTCTCACTGCAGTGTCAGAGAAGCGGTCATGTGTCTAAAAGACAAATGCTCCCTTCCAGCCCAGCATTCTTAACTACAAGGAAAAAACATGGGTTTATGGATATAAGATTTACCCACAATCCCATGTTTTTCTCATACAGCTAAGAGGGAGACTATGCTGCTGATGAAAAGGTACCGTTTTAATCAAGCTAAATAACATATTATTATGCTATATGTTATGAGATAATAGTTTATTATTTATCTATTTACTGTGAAATTACTGGTTTGAAGTTATAACTTCAAACGTCAGTAATTTGTCCATTAAGCCACTTGCTTGAGTACAGTTTTTGAAAATATAGTAAATTACCTTAAAAATAATATATAATAATTATTTGTATATTACTTACTTATGGTAATTAACCACTTGCCACCCAGGCCAATTCTTACACTTCTCTCCTACATGTAAAAATCATAATTTTTTTGCTAGAAAATTACACAGAACCCCCAAACATTACATATATTATTTTAGCAGACACCCTAGGGAATAAAATGGCGGTCTTTGCAACTTTTTATGTCACACAAAATTTGCGCAGCAATTTTCCAAACGCGTTTTTTTCTTTTTTTAAAGAAAAATTTTCAGGAATAACATCGAAAGTTAGCCCGATTTTTTTGTATAATGTAAAAGATGATGTTGCGCCAAGTAATTGGATACCTAGCCTGTCACGCTTAAAAAAATGGGGCACACTTGTGGAATGAAGCCAAACTTCAGTACTTGTTTTCAGGTTACATGTTTAGAGTTACACAGGAGGTCTAGTGCTAGAATTATTGCTCTCGCTCTAACGTTTGCAGCGTATGTAACCTGTGTGTATCTGGCTCTGATACTAGCCAGTGCCTCACCAGCCACTGACCTCACTGCGTGTCCTTGGTCTGTAAGTAAATGGGCAAAGCATAGGTTCACTTTTTAAGGGCCAATTCACACCACACATGGGTGTGTGTGCTGGGTGAAAATAGAACATGGTGAATTCAAATGCAGCACAACACATTACAACTTGCAGGGAAATGTGTTAAGAGAAAATTAAATTAAGTATTTTGGTTCCTACTTGGGAAAAAAAAATACTTGTCAATTCAAGTGCTTTTAATGCACTTTAAACACAATAAAAGTGGTGTAAATCCAACTGAAAGGAAATCTTTATTTTATTTATTTTCTGTAGTATAAGTGCATTTGCAGCGACGTATTCATTATAAAGTAGTGGTATCATGCAGTAGTGATTGCATGGACTACAAGTTTTGAGCTAATGATACCATTGCATTCTCTGCAGATTTGTTGAATCCCAATCTACCTTGTAATAAATGAACCCGGAAGAACTTAGCTCTTAGCATTTCCAGGTTCAGAGCTTTTAGAATCCCGGTTGAAATACAGGTAAACAGACGATCAAGCACATTCCTGTGCCTAATTAGCCCGAAGTAGAACTCAGGGAAGACATTAGGGGTCTAATAGACCCATAAAGAGAACCAGTCCCCTGACAATGCTATCACAGAGTAGCCCCCTTGTGAAGGCATTAAAGTTCAATTAAAAAAAAGTCTTAACATTTTGAAAAATTTATGAAAAGGAACATTGTTTCGCGAGCACACACAAATGCTCACAGGCACATGTACGTACATTGAAATAGCACCACACTTGTTAGGTTTTGCTGCGAACATCACAGTGAGACCAAAACTTCTAGGGCCATCATTTACTGTTAACTCTAAATTAATTACCGGTAAAGGCTTTTAAAATTTTGCAAAAGAACACTTGAATGTATGAGGTGACAGATTGCTCTTGGGATTTATATAACATTTTTAGTGTTTATTCTTTTTTTTTATTTTTGTATTGGAAAAATATAAAATCTCAATAAAAATGGTCAATTATGAAAAAAATATTTTTTTCCAAATAACATAAAGGGGGCGCAAACACCTAATGCATTACCCACAACATGCATAACAACAATCTCCGATGGTCAACCAATATGGCATCGAGAGACCAGATTGTTGGCGATGTTGGCTGACGAACGCGTTTCGGGGATGCATCCTCAGAGCTCAAAATTGCAACTGTCACCATTTTATTCTATAGGGCTCCTACTATAAAAAAATACAGTACATAATTGTTTGGGGATTATAAGTAATTTTCTAGCAATAAATGCTGATTTTAATGTATGTGAAAAATGAAATATAATTCTCCAGATGTGCAGTGGTTAAGCAAGTGAAACATAAAAATAATAATCTACAGGTGACAGATTTGCCATTATTCTCCACCTTCTATGGCTTGGCAGGTGTCCAGGAGTCTGTCCACTGGCAGATAGGACACTTGACAAGGGCCCCAAGTGTATCCATGCTACTCAGATAGTGCTGCAATTTCTTGCAGGCAGAAGGGAGCCTGGTGTTCTTCCGTACTGCATGGAAACTCCAGTCGAATGGAAAAAAATGGTATACAGAATGTAAGCCCACCTTTGACTTCTGATTAGCAGTTTGAGCTGTTAGTCAAAAGCTGGGAGAAGAATTACATGCAGTATACCAATCCTAACGGTCAGAATAAAAACGGTATTTCTCTTACCGTCCATGGACTGACACAGCATCTTCAATCTTGACAAAGTGGGTTATGTTCCTGCTCATAGGAGAAGACTAGGCAGAATGTTAGATGTTTTAACATACATTCCATTACCAGAGCTCAACAGCCCCGCCCAGGGGGCGGTCCCTCCGTACATAACTCTCCTACCTGCAGCCAGCAGCCCCTGTTTTTTTCTACCTAGCAGAGGAGAGGACGTGGCTCTCTTCAGAGCCAGTCTCTTGAAGAAATATATTATAATTTTTTGAACTTTTATTATTTTATTTTTGTGATTCTTCTATCAACTGTCGGCTGGGCAACAGGTTGGGTAGTTGCTATCCTCGTAGTCTTCCCAGTCTGTTCATCGAGCATGCTGATCCTCGCTCTGCGTGAGATCAGTCCACGACATTCCCCATGGCTCCAGGGGTGGCCGGTGAGCTTTTTGCTCCAGGGTCCACATATGACTGAACAGTTTTGCTGTATCTTTCACGGTGGACCGGGCCGACAGCTACTCAGTACTGCACTGTAATAGACCTGTCAGGAACACACCAGTGGGTCCTAGCTGGATGGGTAAGTACTGTTCCCCTGCCTCAGCAGGTGAGTACATGCTGTGTGTTTCTATGGTAGGGGGTTTTTCCCCGTCTCCCCCTTGTTTTTTTGCTACTCTCTGTCACCTACTGGCGATGCGCTGACTGGGGGTCACTCTGTCTTGGTGGGGGTCCATAGGGGTCTGCATTAAGGTGTGGGATGCTTTCTGTGTCAGCCTGGGCCTTGCACGCCTTTCGGCGCCATGTTTTTACTATGCTTCAATTTGCATTGTAAACCGCATTGCTATGGCGCACTTGTAATTGCGGAGGCCATTTTCTTGAAGCCGCGTGCTCTTTTGTGCTGGTTTGGCCTCTATCGCTGACTGGAACGGCGCAATTCTCCTCACAGTCTCCTCACTGTTCACTCGCGCTGAGGAGCAGGACACAGGCAGCAGAACCGAGTGGTCCTAGCTGGGTGGGTGAGTCCCCTGGGTAACCCCCCACAGTCAGTGCAGCCGGAGGGGAGTCACCTGGTCAGGGCATCCCTGACGTGGTGGCTGAGATCCCCGGCCCTTCAGTCTGGGAAGTCGTTCCTTCCTGTCCAGTGGACTGTGATCATGACAGATGCCAGTCTTTCGGGCTGAGGCGGAGTCTGGGGAGTTCTGTCAACTCAAGGGCTCTGGACTCCGGACGAGTCCCGTCTGCCAATCAATGTCCTTGAACTCCGGGCATTCAGACTGTGCCTCTCCTCGTGGTCAAGGAGACTGCAGGGACGCTCGGTCAGGATACAATCGGACAATGCCACGGCGGTGGCTTATGTCAACCATCAGGGGGGAACTCGGAGCTCAGCTGCGGCATCCGAGGTCGCTCACATCCTAAGGTGGGCAGAAAGAAACGTGCCGGCTCTGTTGGCCGTTTACATTCCAGGAGTAGACAACTGGCAGGCGGACTATCTGAGCCGCCAGATGTTGGACCAGGGGGAATGGTCTTTGCATCCGGAGGTGTTTCACCTCCTTTGCCGGAGGTGGGGCACGCCGGATGTGGACCTATTGGCCTCTCGACTCAATCGCAAAGTGTCGAGATTCATGGGCAGGTCCAGGGATCCCTGGGCGGACGCGTCAGACGCGTTGGTGGCCCTGTGTGGTCAGTATCGGCTGATTTATGCCTATCCTCCACTGAAGTTGCTTCCTTGACTACTTCGCAGGGTGGAGGCCGAGGGGATTCCGGTTATCCTCATGGTACGCCGATCTTGTGTGCCTAGTGGGGGACGTTCCATGGTGACTGCCTGTGCGGGAGGACCTTCTGTCTCAAGGTCCCATACTTCATCCTGCTTTTCAGTTGCTGGCTTTAACGGCATGGCTATTGAAAGCCAGGTGCTGAGAGACCGAGGTCTCTCGGATTCGGTCATCTCGACCATGCTGAGGGCACGGAAATCTTCTTCCAGGAAGATATACCACCGTACCTGGAGGGCCTACATCGCTATGTGCGAGGAGCTGGATTGGCGTCCACGGACGTATTCCGTTCCCAGGATCTTGCTGTTTTTACAGCGTGCTGTGACCCAAAAGCTTGCCTTAAGCACCATTAAGGGTCAAATTTCGGCTTTGGCTATTTCCTTTCAGCGGCCGCTAGCGGGCCATTCTTTGATTAGTACCTTCGTACAGGGGGTCCGACATGTGCTCCCCCCTATTAAACCACCTCTTCCTCCTTGGGATTTGAATTTGGTGCTCTCGGTTCTTCAGGAACCTCCTTTTGAAAACATCAGAGAGATTCCTCTCTTAACTTTATCTCAGAAGGTGGCTTTTCTAGTAGCCATTACTTCTGTCAGAAGGGTTTCTGAATTGGCGGCCTTGTCTTGCAAACCGCCATACTTGGTCCTCCATAAAGATAAGGCGGTGCTACGCCCGCAGCCTTCTTTTCTCCCGAAGGTGGTCTCGGCCTTCCACCTTAATGAGGACATTGTACTTCCGTCTTTATGTCCTCGTCCATCGCATCCCAGAGAGTTTGCGCTTCACACGTTAGACGTGGTACATGCTTTACGGGTGTACCTGTCTGCTACGGCTTCGTTTCGGAAGTTTGACTCGCTGTTTGTGTCTGTGTCTGGTCCAAAACAGGGCCAAACGGTTTAGTCTGCCACCATTTCTCGGTGGATCAGGCAGACCGTCATACAGGCCTATGCCCTTAAGGGGCGGGCGCCTCCCTTTCCGGTCACGGCGCATTCTACCAGGGCAATTGGTGCTTCCTGGGCTTTCCGACATCAAGCGTCTGTTGCACAAGTGTTCAAGGCAGCGACCTGGTCGTCCACACATACCTTTTCAAAGTTCTATAAGGTTGATGTGGCTGCATCTTCTGATGCTTCCTTCGGCCGCAAGGTTTTGCAGGCGGCTGTTTAATGTTGCACCTCCTCCGTTGAGGAGCTCTGCTTGTTTGGGTTGAAGTTTGTTTTTTTCCTTGATACTGTTCCCACCCCTCGTTCTTTGACACTGCTTTGGGACGTCCCACTTTGTCAAGATTGAAGATGCTGTGTCAGTCCATGGACGGTAAGAGAAAATAGGATTTTTTTGTACTCACTGTAAAATCCTTTTCTCTGACGTCCATGGACTGACACAGCACCCACCCCTCCTTTGTTGAGTTTGTACTGCTTTAATACGAACTGAGGCTGCTGGCTGCAGGTAGGAGGGTTATGTCCGGAGGGACCGCTCCCTGGGCGGGACTGTTCAGCTCTGGGAATGGAATGTATGTTAAAACATCTAACATTCTGCCTAGTCTTCTCCTATGAGCAGGAACATAACCCACTTTGTCAAGATTGAAGATGCTGTGTCGGTCCATGGACGTCAGAGAAAAGGATTTTACGGTGAGTACTAAAAAATCCTATTATTACAGGCTGCTGTGGAAAGTGAGAGGGAATAGGATTAAGCTCCCTCTTCACGGCACTTAGAGAAATGGTTTCTGTGAAGGGCCCCCTGGAAAATTACCAGGCCATACTGTAGGTTCCCTTCTCATTGTGCCTTGTGGGAAATACAGCCCTGGCTTTAAGTACAAGTCAGAGAAAAGTCAGAATCCTTCATCTTTAAATTTTCTTCTGGCCAGAGGACGAGATGTTTGTAGTCCAGTCCTAGGTTGTCAGTGCTGCTCCATAGAACATAGTACAGTTATTGGGCATTGTCACCCTAGGACAGAAAGTGTGTTATTGGTACGATCGCTAGGTAAAAATAAAGGAAAGAAAGTCTGAAAAAAGACAATACATCCAAGGACTGATATACTGCCATATAATACATTTTTGTTACATACAATTAACCCCTTTCCCCAATGTCTTACTCTTAAGCTGGCTATACATTGTGTGAATTTACTTTGTGGGTGGCCCTGTCCGGCCCCCTGTCGCTTGAAAATCTTTGATTAAAAAAATGGAGGAGCCAGGCAGAAAATTGACAGCCGAAAAGGTATTCAACAGCCACTGGCATCTGTCAGAATACAATATACCATCAGCAGAACTAGTCCTTCTAGGCTAATAGCAGATGCCTACTAATTTGTATCAAAATGCCATGTACATGTATGACTACATGAATGACCAAGGAAGGACACGTTTCTTTTTTCTATGTTGTTTGAACCACAGTAAATTAGTAAATGTTCTGTGGTAAAATGTTTCTTTGCCTTTCTGTAGTCTAATGTTATTCTCTTGACTACCACATTATACCTAAATTGCCTCTTTTTTTTCTCCTACAGGTAGCAGACTGTGCGTGGGATGAAACTGTGAAAGTATATACCCCGTCCTGTCTTTCAGTCCCTCAGCAATGATCGTTTCTGCAGAAAGGAGAGAAACCTCTAGGTAGAAAATGATTGCCAACTTGATGTGACATTATTTTAGCCAGTCATATTTTTCTTTTTGTGATTAGTTTGAATATGACTACTGATAGAAAGCCTTAAATGTCTAAATGGATCTGAATTATAATAAAAACTTTGTATTATGTAAACAACTGCATTTTTTCAATACAATAAGTAAGATTGTGTTGATTTATATGGAAAATAAAAAAATAAACTGCGCATATGTGTTCCTTTTTGCATTATATTGGCAGATCCTCTGAATGACTATTTCAAGGCATTTGGGAAGACATTTATGAATCTTTATATCATGAATAATTACCTGCATTAACAATGTTCCTTTTTTTTTGTCTTATGAAATTTGCATTGTATAGTTCACACCCACAAGACTTAAGCCTCGTACACACGGCCGGTTTTCTCTGCAAGAAACAACAAGAAAACTGCTGGGAGAGCTTTCTTGATAAGAAAACCGTGCGTGTGTACGAGGCTTTGAGGTTTCTCGTCGGGAAATCTGCCCAGAATCTCGATGAGAAAAATAGAGATCCTGCTCTCTATTTTCTCGTCGGGATTCTTGGCGGCCTGTTTCCCGACGAGAAACCCGAGCGTGTGTACACTTACCTGCCTCAATGGAAACCCGCGCATGCTCGTAATGACTTTGACGCATGCGCAGTAGCTTCCAAGGCATAGGTAGGGTGAAGCAAGATGGCGGCGACGGCATCGAATGTGACGAGCGCACGCTCGTCATAGTCAATGACGTCGCCGCGTTCGTGCCATTCAAAAGAACGGCGGTTCTTTTGAATCGTACGTGTGTACACTCGGCCGGCAAGAAAACTTGCCAGGAATCTCGTCAGGAAAACCTGACGAGAATCTCGGCCGGCTCGCTAGGCTTTAATGTAGGTGGACTAGTCTACATTTGTCCTTGTTCTGCACACTAAAAGGGTTCTTCAATGCTCCAGCTTTTCTCGAATAATGAACTAAACCAAACAGATCACAGCAATTGGGGGGTTCTGAACTCACTCTTAATTTGGTAAATGCAAACAAATTTAGGGCGCGTGTCTCTGCAAATCTGTGATTATGATGTTTTGTGGGCGGGAGTGTAATGTGATGATGGACAGATAATGTCATTCATTGTAATAAGCTGTTTCTTCTGACCTTTCTCATTCAGCGCTAATGCATCTGCAAGTAAAAGAGGATGACACCTTTTGACATAAGTTTCTGAATGATTTTTATAAACTCTTTTTAACGAGTTTTCACAAATTAAAGTCCCTTAGACAGTGGCATGGACTTTTAGTTTAGCAAAGTAGCATTTTTATATGCAAAATTGACGTGCCTTTTTTCATGTAATTTTTTAAACTTTTGTATGGCAATATTTCCTAGTGTCAGTTATAATGTCCTTTAAATAATTTGCAGGGTATTCCTTTACAGCAGCTTTTCTCAACCTTTTTACCCTGGAGGAACCCTTGAAAAAAAATTCTGGTCTCAGAGAACCCCTGAAAGAATTTATAAATTTAAAGTTTACAGAATGTTAGTGTGATCAGCAAATTGTGGATACAACAACAAAATCGATATAATAATAATAAAGCTTATACTTTTACATTGTGTTCAGTGCAAAACTCTTAACTGTCCATTGGTGTTCTGTAAAACTCACTCAGCATTGGTGTTCATTGCACAAACCCATTCTGCATTACTGCTCAGTATCAATCCCACTATGCATCAGTGTTCATTGCAAGATCCACTCTGGGTTAGTGTGCAGTACAAGACCCACTATGCAGTGTTGTTCAATACAAAACAAAATCTGCTTTAGTGCTCAGTACAAACCCCACTCTGCATTGACGCAAGACCCACTATGCAGCATTGTTCAGTACAAAACCCACTCTGCCTTAAGCTGGCAATACATTATACAATTTTAATATTCAATTCCTTTAGATTTACCTTCAACTATGTAGTGCAAGAGCCTGCTTGAGTGCATACAAATTGAAAGTGTTTAAGTTTAACCTCATATTATATGCTTTTGGTAAATATAAAGGAAAATTGTATAATGTATGGCCAGCCTTAGCACTCAGTACAAAACCCACTCTGCATCGGTGTTCAGTGCAAAACTCACTCTGCATTAATGCTCAGTACAAGACCCACTGTGCAGCATTGTTCAGTACAAAACCCACTATGCTTTAGTGTAAAACCCACTTTACATAAGTACTCAGTACAAAATCCACTCTACATTAGTGCTCAATACAAAACAAACTCTGCATTAGTGCTCAATGCAAAACCCATTCTGCATTAGTGCATATCTTCTGGATATTTTTGAAAAAGGATTTGCAATTTTCTTAAATGTTTTTGGCTTATTGACACCTTTCCACATACCGTACCATATGCTGATTTTGTCATATCACATACAGTGCCTTGAAAAAGTATTCATACCCGTCAAAATTTTCCACATTTTGTCATGTTACAACCAAAAACGTAAATGTATTGTATTGGGATTTTATGTGATAGACCAACACAAAGTGGCACCTAATTGTGAAGTGGAAGGAAAATCATAAATGGTTTTCAAAACTTTTTACAAATAAATATCTGAAAAGTGTGGCGTGCATTTGTATTCAGCCCCCTTTGCCTGGGTTCACACTGATGCAAATTTACAGCGGGTTTGATGCGTTTAGGAACACACAGATTCGCAGCTTATGTAAAAAGCATAATACTCCATGGCTTTGGTTATTTTTAGTTGCGAATTTGGTGCGAGTGATGGAATGTGGTGGCTGCTCTCTACTCTTCCATGATGCCTGCCTCTGGAGGACATCTTGCCTCATTGGGGTTGTTTCCTTTAAGAAGTGCCCACAAGTTCTCAATAGGTTTTAGGTCAGGTAAGGAAGAAGGGCCATGTATCTTTAACCACTTAAGGATCAGAAGTATTTACCCCCTTAATGACAGGCCAATTTTTGCGATACGGCACTGCGTCGCTTTAACTGACAATTGCGCGCTCGTGCGACGTTGTACCCAAAAAAATGTATGGCCTTTTTTTTCCACAAATAGAGCTTTCTCTTGGTGGTATTTGATTACCTCTGCGGTTCTTATTTTTTGTGCTATAACCAAAAAAAGCCGACAAATTTGGGAAATATATATATATATATATATATATATATTTGCTATAATAAATATTAAAAAAAATGTAAATAAAACTAATTTCTTCATAAGTTTTGGCCAATATGTATTCTTTATGATTTGTGGCATTTTTATTATTATTATTTTTTTTTTTTACTAATAATGGCGGTGATTAGCGATTTTTAGCAGTTCTGCGACATTGTTTTTGGAACCAGTAACATTATTACAGTGATCAGAGCTAAAAATAGCCACTAACTAGTTTCTAACTGTAGGGAGAGTTGACTGACTGGGAGTATAGAGAGATCGCTGTTCCTGATCACTAGGAACAGATGATCTCACTGAACTCTCCTGTCAGAATGGGGATCTGCTTTGTCTCTGAGGAGCAATCGCAGGGGGCCGGCGGACATCGCGGCCACCGGACCCACGTATCAGCTCCCCCCACTGTGCAGCGGACGTGCCCCACAGTGACTCAAGCACGAAACAACGCACGGTTACGTTGTTTCACGCAATAGGGCTGCCCTGCTGCAGTATATATGCGATGGGCGGTCCTTAAATGATAATGCCTTTACTGGCTAGCCACGGAGTGGAGTACTTTGATGCATGCATATCATGGTCTTCTTGAAATATGCAGACTTTTTCCTGTACCACTGCTTGAAGAAAGTGTCTTCTAAAAACTTGCGGTAGGTTTGGAAGTTGAGTTTGAGTCTATCTTCAACCTGAAAAGGTCCAACTAGCTCATCTGTAATAATACCAGCCCATACCAGTACCCCACCTCCACCTTGCTGGCATCTGAGTGGATCTGGAGCTCTGTGCCCTTTACTGATCGAGCCACAGGCCCATCCATCTGGTCCATCAAGAGTCAAGCCTAGTACACACGGCCGAGAATCCCGTCAGGAAAAAAACGTTGTTTTTCCTGATGAGATTCCTGGCAAGCTTTTCTTACCAAGCCGTGCATACAGATGGGCATTCAAAAGAACCGCCGTTCTTTTGAATGGCAAGAACGCGGTGACATCATCGACTACGACGAGCATGCACTCGTCACATTCGATGCCATTGCCGCCATCTTGCTTCACCCTACACTACCCTTGTAAGCTACTGCGCATGCGTGGAAGTCTCATCGAGCATGCGTGGGCTTACCGGAGGACAGGTAAGCTTGTAGCCGCATACACACACACACAGTTTTCTCGTCGGGAAACAGGCCGACAAGAATCCCGACGAGAAAATAGAGAGCAGGTTCTCTATTTTTCTCGTTGACATTCCTGGCAGTTTTCTCGACGAGAAAACATACACACGACCGGTTTTCTCTGCAAAAAGCTCTGCCAGCCGTTTTCTTGATGGTTTCTTGCCGAGAAAACCGGTCATGTGTATGAGGCCTCACTCTCATCTCATCAGTCCATAAAACCTTTGAAAATCTTTCTTCAGATATTTCTTGGCCCAGTCTTGATGTTTCAACTTATTTGTCTTGTTCAGTGGTGGTCAGTGCTTCAGTGGTGGTGGTTTCAGCCTTCCTTACCTTAGCCAAGTCTCTGAGCACTGTACTTCTGGCACTCCAGGTAGGTTGCAGTTCTGGAATATGACAGCACAGTAGAATAATGGGTTCCTGGTAGCTTCACATTAAATTATTCTCAAATCTTTGGCAGTTAATTTGTTTCTTTTTTTTCTCAACACGTTTCTTGCGACCCTGTTAACTATTTGCAACAAACTGTTTGATGGTTCAGTGATCACGCCCCAAAATCTTAGCAATTTCAAAAGTGCTGCATCCCTCTGAAAGCCTTTTTACAATTTTTGACTTTTCAGAGTCGGTTAAATCTTCTTTTTTTTTTTTTGGGCCCATTTGGCCTGAGGAAAAGAAGCTGCTTAATAATTATGCACACCTTGATATAGGCTGTTGATCTCCTTAGGCCACACCCTCCCTCATTACACATATACACATCACCTGATATGCTTAAATCCAACAAGTATTCAAGTATTCATAGCTTGGAGTTGGACAATATGCATAAAAATTATGATTTGGTTAAAAAAAAAAAAATTTTTGTAGAAGTCTTCCTATCATTGATAGAAATCCAGATAGTCTAAACATACAGCATATAGTAAATATTATACAATTTCAAAACAATTGGGACGCTGTGTAAAATCTACATAAAGACGCAATGCAATCATCTCATGAATCCATATTATATTCATAACAGAAAATAGAAAACATATCAAATGTTTAAACTGAGAAAATGTACCATTTGAAGAAAAAAATTAAGTAAATATGAAATCGGTGGCAGCAACACATCTCAAAACAATTGAGACAGGGCAACAAAAAATTAGCAAAGTAAGTTGCACTAACAAGGAAGAGTTGGATGAATTTTTTAAAACTAATTAGGTGAATTGGCAACAAGGTCAGTAACATGACTGGATATAAAAAGAGCATCTTAGAGAGTTGGAGTATCTCAGAAGTAAAGATTGGCAGAGGAGTGTCTCAGAAGTAAAGATTGGCAGAGGTTCACCAATCTGTGAAAAGATGTGTCTTAAAAGTGTCAAACTATTTCAAAATACTGTTTTTCAATATAAAATTGAAAAAACTTTAAATATATCACCATCTATAGTACATAATGTCATCAAAAGATCTCAAGAATCTAGAAAAATCTCTGTGCGCAAGGGACAAGGCCGAAATGCAATGTTGGCTGCCCGTAATCTTGAGGCCCTCAGGCAGCACTGCATTGTAAACAGGCATATTTCTGTGATGTAAAGTGCAGCGCTGAGATAAGCAAACAAATAAAAGTGTAAAAATAATACAGATACACAAATGACTAACATCAATAGTTAATAAAAATTTTAAAAGCTTAATACTAATAGAATAATCTAAACATCAGTGAATTATAACTTATTGAGGAGCGCGATAACATGGAGCCAGCACAATACGTTGCAACGTATTGTGCTGGCTCCATGTTATCACGCTCCTCAATATCCTCCTTTTTGTGATCACATCTATACAGTGCCTGTATCCATCCATATTGATGTAAGTGCATTACTTATTCATTAAAACTATTTGTTAAGGATTTTATGCAATGTTGGAGTTTTTCCCTTCTCAACTTATATATGCCTGGTTGAACCTTGGTCTCTTTGGACGCTGAGTCGGAGTAGTTACATTCCATCTGTGCGTGTTCCGTATGTGGTGGTTCCTGTCTATGCTGGTTCCCGTGTATGCTGTTCTTGTGGAGTCCAATCGTTTTCAGTTCTCTGCGCATTTGGCTGCTTGCTTAGTAGCCCATTGGATCTGGTAAAAGTACCCGATCATTGTGTTTGGTGGTGGCTGCACATTTGAGGTCAATTTCCATTGTCGGTGGTCCTCTTCACGAGTACTTTGAACTTCTCCTCCGAAGTAGAAGTTTGAATCCATTTTGAACTGTTTTCACTTCAGTCACTTATTTCCTTTATCGAAATCTTTCAGGATTTATCACGTATATTTTTATATGGACATCATAATTCATTGATGTTTATATTATTGTATTAGTATTAAGCTTTTATGATTTTTATTCACTATTGATGTTAGTCATTTGTATATTTGTATTATTTTTGCACTTTTATGTGTTTGCTTATCTCAGCGCTGCACTTTACATCACATTCACTTATGCAATCAGTTCTATTGCAGTGTCAGCAGCTTAATATTTATATTTTATTTTTTGGAGTGCTGGCGCAGTATAATTTCTAATTTTTATTGAATATTTCTGTGATGGACATCACTGCATGGGCTCAGGAATACATACAAAAATCACTGTCTGTCAGTAGAGTTCGCTGTGCCATCCAAAAAGGCAAGGTAAAGCTCTATCATGCAAAGAATAAGCCATATCTGAACATGATCCAGAAACACCGCTCTTTTCTCTGGCCCAAAGCTCATTTAAAACGGTCTGTTGCAAAGTTGAAAACTGTTCTGTGGTCAGAGGAATCAGAATTTGATATTCTTTTTGGCAACCATGGGTGCCACATATTCTGGACTACAGAGGAAGAGGGACCCTCTGGTTTGTTATCAGCACTCAGTTCGAAAGAATGCATCTCTGATGGTATGGGGGTACATTAGTGCATATGGAATGGGCAGCTTGAAAATATATATTCAGGTTTTAGAGCAACATAAGATTATCTGGCCTGTCTGCAGTCCAGACCCTTCACCAATTGAAAATATTTGGTGCATCATGAAACAAAAAATAACAAAGACCCAGGACTGTTGAACAGTTAGAATCCTATATCAGACAAGAATGGGACAACATTCCTCTCCCAAAACTCCAGCAACTGGTCTCCTCAGTTCCCAAACGTTTACAAAGCATTGTTAAAAGATAAAGGGTGCTGCAGGGAGGAGAAGGAGGGGTCGCTCCTTCATATCTTTTGGTCCTGCCCCAGGCTGAGAGACTTCTGGGGTGACGTCCGCCACATCACGCAGACGTTTACGGAGTATGACATTCCGGAGGATGCAGCGTTCTTCCTCCTACATCACTCAAAGATCTCGGCCAAAGCATACAAAAAGTCACTAGTCCGCCACCTGCTTAATGCGGCTAAGGCATGTATACCCCTATTTTGGAAGCAGCGGTCCCCACCTACCATTGCACAATGGTTGAAGAAAGTGGAGGACGTAAGACAGATGGTGGACTTAATGGTGGACTTAATTCTCACTGCACAACACAGACGGGAAACTCATACAGAAACCTGGACTACAGTATATGGAATCTCTTTATTTACTCTGACGAGGGGCAACGCCTCTTGGGATCCTAGTCTTCCCCAAATTTTAAGCTCCTAGTCTACCTGCCTGTCACCGCCATGTCTCCCCCTCCTTCCTTCCATCCCCCATTCCCCATTTTTTCTCTTCCTTCCTCCCTAGCTGTAAATCCATCCTTTTTCTTCTTTCCGCTATAAATTCCATACTGTTGCTGAAGTTATCTAGAAAAGGTGAAAAAGAAATAAGGGTGAGCCCCATGCCTCTTGACGCCACCGCAGAATTTGCTATTTGTGAAAGTACACCATGTATTTTATGAGCGCTTGGGCCTTTGTCCAAAGCTACCATGTAAACTGGAGATATGTCTTTATTTTTATTCTGTTCCTGGACTTTGCACATTGTAGAACTGTTCACAATTCTTTTGTACTGTTGGGGCCTTGCCCTTTTTTGGTGTTTAATAAAAAATTTATATTTGAAAAAAGATAAAGGGATGCTACACCATAGTAAACATGGTGCTGTCCAAACTTTTTTGAGACATGTTACTATCAATTAAATTTTTTCTTAAAATGGTTAAATTTCTCAGTTTAAACATTTAATGTGTTTACTATAGTGAATAAAATATGGGTTTATGTGATTTGCAAATCAATACTTTCTGTTTTGTGTAGATTTTACACAGTACCCTAAATTCTTCGAAACTGGGGTTGTATGTTGATGAATCCTTTTCTCTTACCATCCATGGACTGACACGGTGTCTCTTTACACTTTACACGTGGGTTATGTCCCTCCAGACATAACCCTCCCACTACAGTCAGCAGACTTCAGTTTTTTTCTGCCTAGCAGAAGGAGAAGACGTGGCTCTCTCAGGAGCCAGTCTCCTGACCTATTTTTATTCCTTTTCTGGAATTATTTTTTATTTTATTTTTGAGAATCTTCTATCAACTGTCGGCTGGGCAACAGGTTGGGTACAAGATATCCTCGTAGTCTTCCCTGTCCGACCATCGAGCGTGCTGATCCTCGCCTTGTGTGCGTGAGACTCAGTTCACGACAGGCCCCATGACTCCAGGGGTGGCCGGGTTTGCTTTCATGCTCCCACGGTCCTCTCAAGACTGAACAGTTCCTGACTGACTGTATCTTTCGCGGTGGACCGGGCCGACAGCTACTCAGTACTGCACTGTGATAGTCTCAGGGGACAGGTAAGTAGTCTCTCCTGCCTGCAGGTGAGTACAAAAAGCTGTGTGTTTCTCTGTGGGGGATTTTCCCTGTCTCCCCCTGTATTTCATTGTCACTCTCTGTCACCATTGCTGGCGCTGTGCTGTGTGGGGTGCCTGGGGGTCACACTGTTCTTGGAGGGGCTAATGTTGGTCTGCAGATATGCTTGGGGCCTTTTTTTGTGTGTTTTGGGGCCTGAGCGCCGAGTGGCGCTGTGTGTGTGCTGTTTTTTTCACTTTTGCTGAGTCATGGCGGCCATCTTGCCGCGGATCGCCTCAGTGAAGTGCGGCGGCCATTTTCTTGTAGCCCGCGCGCTCTTCAGCACTAGTTTTGGCCTCTAGCGCTGCTGTAACAGCGCAAATCTCCTCACAATATCCTCACAGCTCACCAGCGCTGACACAGCGTGGTACAGACAGCGGAACTGAGCGGTCCCTGGTCCGGTTTGGTGAGTCCCCTGGGCGCCCCCTCCTCAGTCAGCACAGCCTGTGGGTGGACTTTTTATCTGAGGAGTCTCAGAGGGGGGCAATATGGAGTCTCTGTCACCAGCTTCCCCTAAATGTCAGTGGACAACAGGCAGTGCTTCAGCACCTGCGGTCCCTAGGTACCAGTTGTGGGCAGTCCTGGAATCATTTCTGACCAGGATGGGAGCTGTGTGCAAGCGCAAGGGAGCAAAAAAGCGCCCTCTCCCCACTTTACTTCATGAGGGCAGTGCGCTGATTCAGATATGGGCCTAGCCACTACCGCTCAGGACCCTAGTTCTGAATGTATTGGATGGTTTTGAACAGGACATTCCTTATGAGGAAAACTCCAGTTCTGAGTCAGTAAATGACAGGGCGCTTGTTAGTGTACTCATGACTGCGGTGAGGGACACTCTCAAGCTAAAATGCTGCGGATGCAGAACCTCAGGCGGATACACTCTCCTTTGGTTCTTTTAAGGCCAGGCCTTCTAAAGAGGTTTTTCCATATGTACTTTCTTTGACCAGCTCATTGATAAGGTCTGGGAAAAGCCGCAGAAGAATTTTTTTATGGTCCCGCGGCGTTTGTCTATCAGATACCCCTTGAAGATGCCCTACTTAAAAAGTGGGCTTCTCCCCCAGGGTCGACCCTCCAGTCGCCCGGTTGAACAAGGCCATCACTCTCCCGATGGAGGGGACTCCTGCATTTGAGGACCCCACTGACAGGAGGTCAGAAGTGGTGAGCAGAGCCATGTTTGCCTTGTTGGGATGCGCCCTACGGCCTGTGGTAGCGGTGACCCTTGTGTCTTAAACACTTACAGGTTGGGCAAAAATGTTGCACCTAGCTGTACACGAGCATAATCTTCCTCCAGACACAGTTGCTCTGGCCCACCAACTGGTTCAGGGCCTGGTTTATGTGTGCGACGCCACGTTGGACGCGGCCCCTTTAATATCCAGGGCCTCTGTCTCGGCGGTGGTATTGCGTCGTCTTATCTGGTTGAAGTGCTGGTCTGTGGATCTACCATTTAAAGGTGGTAGACCTTTCGGTGCTGCTCTGGATGACATCGTCATGGATGTCATGGGAGGTAAAAGCACTCTTCTTCCTTAGACTAGCAAGAGTGAGGAGGCCCGCCGCAAACAGGGGCCTTCCTTTCCAGCAAAACGGGGTTTTTTCATCAGTCAGAGTCCACGGGTAGGTCCTCTCAGACGGACGGCAGTGCGGCTGGTGGGCACAAGTGCCCCTGGGTGCGTAAGCCGAACAAGCGGCTCCCAAGCCCGCCTCCGCGTGAAGTCTTGCCTCCGCCTGACTCTGGGGTGGGGGGACGATTTCGCAGATCACGAATCGGTGGTCCTCCCGAATCTCCGACTGGTGGGTGTGCGAGGTGGTCACCTCAGGATACAGGATAGTATTCTGATCCTGGCCCCCAGACAGATTCTTTCCCTCGAATCTTCCTCTCCTTCCTACCTGTCGGGCAGCCCTCTTGGGGGCTGTACAGGATTTGATCAGGTCCGGAGTGATTGTGCCAGTTCCGTCACAGGAGAGTTTTCAGGGATTCTACTCGAATCTGTTTGTCGTCCCAAAAATAGGACGTGGTTCGACCTATCCTGGACCTCAAGGCCCTGAATGCCTTCGAGAAGGTGCAGAAATTCCGCATGGAATCCATTCACACGGTGATCGCTACACTCCACCAAAGGGATTTTCTTCTGGCGTCCTTGGACTTCAAGGACGCCTACTTGCATGTTCCGATCTGCGCAAGTCACCAGAAGTTTCTGCGCTTGCGATCAGCGAAGTCCACTATCGATTGTGGCTCTTCCTTTCGGCCTAGCCTCGGCACCAAGGGTGTTCACCAAGGTGCTTGCTCCGGTTCTAGCCTTCTGTTACAGTGAGGTATTGCTGTCGTGGGCTATCTGGACGATCTTCTGCTAAGAGCAGAAAGTGGCTCAGACTTAGAGGAAAGGTGACTATCGTCAATTAGACCCTCAGGGACTTCGGGTGGTTCCTGAACATTCAGGAGTCAGTCCTGGTCCTGACTCAGTGTCTGGAGTATCTAGTTCTGATTCTGGACTTCTTGGAGGCAAAGGTATCCTACCTCTGGAGAAGTTGCTGACACTTCAGTCTGCGGTGCGGCTGCTGACATCCCGAAAATGGTTGTCAATCCGTTTTCTTTTTCGTACATCACGGGACACAGAGCGACTTAGTCATTACTAATGGGTTATATAGATTACCTTCAGGTGCTGGCACTGGCCAATTCCAAACCGGAAGTACCCTCCCCTATATAAGCCCCTCCCATCCGGGAGCACCTCAGTTTTTTTGCCAGTGTCTAAGGTGTTGGCCAAAGAGTAACATGTGTTTTCACTGGGCTTGCGTACAGGTTCTTTTGGGCCTTAGTAAGCTGTTCCGGATCCCACCAAAAAAGCTTCATAGCTAAACGGTCGGTACCCGGGCCTTGCAGCAGAAGAGCAAGGTTTTGCCTGTAATGCCTCTCTTAGGAGGGCTGGACCCTGGGATCCAGAGCTCTGGTCATACCCACGACCAAGATGTTGTCTGTGCAGGGTGCTATACAGGTCCAGGGGAGTGGAATCCTTGGGAACCCGGTCCCTGAAGGTTTAATTACAATGCCTGCCGTGATAGGTGAAGTTTGGGCTTCTGTGGACCAAACAAAGTCCTGCGGCGGGGATCAGGTAAGTGGGGGCCCCCAGGAACTTGGTTCTATTGGGGGACCCCCAAGCCTAATTTGTCTTTCTGTCTGTTACCTAACGGTATTCCCGCTAATATCTGTGTATGCCTGTAACTACTGAAAATGTAAAATTTTAATAGTAGTCAAGAAAAAAAAAAAAAAAAGGGACCGCGGTACCTGTGTTAAACCACTAGAGGCCGCTGTACTCCATTTTTCTTGTCATGTGGATCTTTGGTTTTCTCAAGTCAAAAGATCCAGGCAGTTGGTAAGTTTCTCTGTGGGAATCCACTTCCTCTGCCCTGTTGCTGCGCTCATCCACCGCAGGCCCTCCGGCAAAAAGGGCCCTGGCTCCTAGTCCCTGTTTGATTTCGAAAAGGGCGCCAATGGCGCACGGGCGGGCGCGTGCACGCGCCTCCTATGAAAAAAAAAGGGGCGGGGCGGGTGGATGACGCTCGATGCGCGCCACGGCGCTTCTGCGCATGTGCAGGCGTCCCAGCTTGTATAAAGACACAGTACAAGTGTCAGCTGGATGCAAACAGAGCTAGCAACAAACAGTGGCACACAGAGGCGGTTGATGCAGGCATCCCCATAGAAAGGCACTTTAGTGGACACCAGCTGGTATATAGCAGCAACTGTGTTAGACTATTACCAGCAAAATTGGTGTATGACGACGGGAATACCTCAGCTTTGTGCTTAAAGGATATGTCGTCCAGACGCTCCGGAAATAGGTCTTCCAGGAAGCCAAAGGGGTCTCCATCGGGCTCTGAGGATATTGGGCATGCTTGTACTGCACCAATCTCCCCTGAGAATTCAGAGGTCAGTAGCCGTAGAAACCCCGCAGGAGTGCCTGGTGCTGCGGCTGTCCCCAGTCCACCTGCTCCTGTATATATAACAGAGGAGGTTTTATCCTCAACTCTGGGAGGATTGGAAGAGAGATTAACAGCATTGATCGCAGCTTCCCTGTCACAGGGAAAGCGCGTCCGATCTCCGTCTCCTCCTTCAGAGTGCCTGTTAGTGGAGGAACAGTCCCACACAGAGATCGACCTACCTGAAGGGGATCAGGATGAGGTTGATTCAGTTATGGAGGAATCAACAGTGGAAGAACCTTTCTCAGCATCTCAGGCTGAAAGATTATGGGTTCAGTCTCTGACTAACATGGTCCGATCAGCATTTAAAATGCCTCTGGCGGAACCACCATCCACTACGGTTTCCTCGCTGGGGTCGCTAAAAGCTCCCCAGGCTGTCTGTTCCTTCCCAATCCACCCTTTATTAGAAGGGCTTATTTACCAGGATTGGGAGCATCCTGATAAAATATTTGCTCCCCCCAAGAGATTTCCGGTGATCTATCCCATGGAGGATAAGTTCATAAAAAAATGGAGGGTCCCTACAGTGGACGCAGCCATCTCTTCTGTGAACAAATCACTGACATGTCCAGTAGATAATGTTCCAATGTTCAAAGACCCAATAGATAAAAAATTGGAGTCTTTACTAAAATCTGCTTTCTCTACAGCAAGCATGGTGACACAACCTGCGGTAGCAGCGATTGGAGTCTGCCAAGCAGTGAAAGATCAGTTGAAACAAGTCTTAAGGGACTTACCAGATCAGCAGGCTCTTGCCCTAGCTGACCTGCCTAGAGCCTTGTGTTTTGCGGTGGACGCCATAAAGGATACAATCCAACAGGCCTCCCGCTTTACGCTGTCTATAGTACATATGCGTAGGCTTCTGTGGCTCAAAAACTGGTCTGCTGAAGCTCCCTGTAAAAAACTGCTGGTTAGCTTCCCATTTCATGGAGAACGCTTATTTGGAGAAGATCTGGACAAATATATCCAGAAAATTTCTGCCGGTAAAAGTTCACTCTTACCAGTTAAGAACAAGGGTAGAAGTCCTTCTTTTAAGAGGCCTACTTCTCCAGTCTCGGGCACATCGGCTGTGAAGCAGTTCCGACGGCCTCCGCGGTCAAATTCAGGGGGCAGAAATCAGGGACAATCACAGGGTAACAAGAAGCCCTGGATCAAGAGAGGTACAAAACCTCCCCCCAAGGCATGAAGCGTTGCCCCCACTCAATCGGGTGGGGGGAAGACTTCAGTTGTTCACAGAGACCTGGCGGGACACCATCAGAGACAGATGGGTGCTCTCCGCAGTAAGTCTGGGATACAAGCTGGAGTTAAAAGGCACTCCTCCTGCCCAATTTATGAGGTCAAACGTGCCAAGAGATCCCCAGAAGAGAGGATCCCTCCTTCTGGCACTAGAACAACTATTGCTCCAAGGTGTAATCATGAAGGTTCCCCTGGAAGAAAGCGGATTCGGGTTTTACTCGAACCTTTTCACAGTCCCCAAACCAAATGGGGACGTGAGGCCCATATTAAATCTAAAAGGGCTAAACAAGTTCCTAAATATCAGGACTTTTCGGATGGAGTCGATCCGATCGGTGGCCACCGCCCTACAAGGGCAGGAATGGTTAGCCTCGATCGACATAAGGGATGCTTATCTGCATATTCCCATCTTTCCGGCCCACCAGAAATTTCTACGCTTTGCAGTAGAAGGGCGCCATTTTCAGTTCAGAGCCTTACCTTTCGGTCTGGCCACAGCACCACGAGTGTTCACAAAAATTCTGGCCCCATTATTGGCCAATCTAAGAACACAGGGTGTAACGATAATGGCATATCTAGACGACCTGCTACTAATAGACCACTCAGTGGAAAAGCTGGAAGTAGCTATTCACAAGACAATCAAGTATCTGGAATATCACGGTTGGATTATCAACCGGGACAAGTCAGCTCTAAGACCAGTCAAAAGTCTGGAATACTTAGGGCTAAGGCTGGATTCAAATCAGAGAAAGATTTTCTTACCTCCAGAGAAGGTGTTGTCTTTAAAAGATTTGACCCACTTAGTGGGTACAAAAAGAAAACCATCCATACGCCTCTGCATGAGGCTGCTGGGAAAAATGGTGGCTTCATTCGAAGCGGTACCCTACGGTCAATTCCATTCAAGGAATTTGCAAAGGGCCATACTGTCAGCCTGGAACAAAAAAGTTCAGGCTTTAGACTTACCAATGTCCCTGTCCCCTTCCGTTCGCAAGAGCCTCCATTGGTGGTTGGTGCCCCAGAATCTGGAAAAAGGGAAACCCTTCAGTCCGGTTTCTTGGAAGGTAGTCACTACAGATGCCAGCCTCATAGGCTGGGGGGCAGTACTGGAGCAATGGTCTCTCCAGGGCAAGTGATCAGAAGCAGAAAAGGCCCTGCCCATCAATCTCTTAGAGATACGAGCAGCCCGGTATGCCCTAGTAGCATGGACATCCAAACTCCAAGGGTCCCCTGTCAGAATTCAATCAGACAATGCCACAGCAGTGGCATATATCAATCACCAGGGTGGCACCAGGAGTCGTGCAGCCCAGAGGGAAGCAAATTGCATCCTGGAGTGGGCAGAAAAATATGTCCCAGCCATTTCCGCGGTTTTCATCCCAGGAGTGGAAAATTGGAGAGCGGACTTTTTAAGTCGCCAACAATTATGCCCGGGGGAATGGTCTCTTCACCCCGAGGTTTTCCAGGCAATATGCCAGCGGTGGGGAACACCGGATGTAGATCTGCTAGCATCCAGATTCAACGCAAAGGTGGACAGATTTGTGTCTCGCACAAGGGATCCTCTAGCTTTCGGCTCGGATGCCCTAGTGTTCCCTTGGGATCAGTTCAAGCTGATATATGCATTCCCACCGCCACAATTGTTACCGCGATTACTCCGCAGAATCAGGGTAGAAAAGAAACCAGTGATTCTGGTGGCTCCAGCGTGGCCCCGAAGGGCATGGTACGCGGAGATTGTAAAAATGTCAGTGAGGAGTCCTTGGACCCTCCCACATCGTCCGGACCTGCTGTCGCAGGGACCGATATACCACCCTTCCTTACCAGCCCTAGGTTTGACGGCCTGGCTATTGAAGCCCACATTCTGAAAAAGAGAGGGCTCTCTAATTCTGTGGTATCTACCATGATCAATGCCAGGAAGCCGGTATCCAGGCAGATCTATTATAGGATCTGGAAAGCGTACATTACGTGGTGTGAGGCCAAGAAATGGCATCCACGTAAGTACGTGATAGGGAGGATTTTGGACTTCCTACAGTGGGCTGTAGATAGGAAGCTGGCCTTGAGTACTATCAAGGGTCAGATTTCGGCCTTGTCAATATTTTTTCAAAGGCCCTTGGCTTCGCATTCACTAGTCAAAGCTTTCATACAAGGAGTGATGCGTATTAGCCCTCCGGTTAGTATTCCCATATGTCCTTGGGACTTAAACCTGGTTCTGTCAGTTCTACAGAAACAACCGTTTGAACCATTGCAACACATTTCCTTGGTTCTTCTCACCAGGAAATTGATTTTCTTAGTAGCCGTTTGTTCGGCTAAAAGAGTATCGGAATTAGCCGCCTTGTCCTGTAAGGAGCCATATCTGGTTGTCCATAAGGACAGAGTAGTATTACGTCCTCATCCAGCCTTTCTTCCCAAGGTGGTATCGAGGTTTCATTTGAACCAAGATGTGGTTCTTCCTTCTTTTTTCCCCAAACCTAGCTCGGTAGAGGAAAAGTTATTACATTCTTTGGATGTAGTAAGAGCAGTTAAAGCTTATCTAAAAGCCACTGCTCAGATTCGCAGAACGGATACTTTGTTTATTCTGCCGGAAGGCCCTAAAAAGGGTCAGGCAGCATCAAAATCCACTTTAGCCAAGTGGATTCGACAGGTCATAATACAAGCCTATGGCTTGAGAAAGAGACCGCCTCCGTTCAAAGTTAGGGCGCACTCCACAAGAGCAGTTGGAACTTCATGGGCAGTGCATCACCAGGCCTCCCTGGCTCAAGTATGTAAGGCCGCAACATGGTCTTCAGTACACACGTTTACTAGGTTCTACCAGGTAGACGTTAGAAGTCAGGAGGATGTCGCCTTTGGGCGCAGTGTGTTGCAGGCCGCAAAAGATCCTCATGCCTGATGGCGCCCAGCTTATGTATCCCTCCCCTCATTTGGCATTGCTTTGGGACGTCCCATTAGTAATGACTAAGTCGCTCTGTGTCCCGTGATGTACGAAAAAGAAAAAGGGATTTTTATAACAGCTTACCTGTAAAATCCTTTTCTTGGAGTACATCACGGGACACAGAGCTCCCACCCCTCTTTTTGGGACACTTATTGCTTGGCTACAAAACTGAGGTGCTCCCGGATGGGAGGGGCTTATATAGGGGAGGGTACTTCCGGTTTGGAATTGGCCAGTGCCAGCACCTGAAGGTAATCTATATAACCCATTAGTAATGACTAAGTCGCTCTGTGTCCCGTGATGTACTCCAAGAAAAGGATTTTACAGGTAAGCTGTTATAAAAATCCCTTTTTTTTGCATGAGAGTCCCGGGACTCGTGGTGGCCTCCTTCGCGGCCGTTCCGTAGGCCCAATCACACACCAGGGCATTGCAGAAGGAGATCTTGTCCACCTGGGACAAATCCCCGTTGTCCTTGGATCTTCAGATCCAGGTGATTCACCTGGTCAGGGCGCCCCTGACATGGTGGTTGAGATCCTCGGCTCTTCGGTCCGGAAAGTCGTTCCCCTCCCATCCAATGGACGGTACTCACGACGGACACCAGCCTGACGGGCTGGGGTGGAGTCTGGGGAGTCCTGTCGGCTCAAGGCCTTGGACTCCGGACGAGCCCGTTTACCAATCACTGTTCTGGAAATACGGGCCATCGGACTGTGTCTCTCCTCAGGTCGGAGAGAGTACGGGGTCGCTCCATCAGGAGCCAGTCGGACAACGCCACGGCAGTGGCGTATGTAAACCATCAAGGGGGGACTCGGAGCTCAGCTGCGGCTTCCGAGGTAGTCCGTATCCTGAAGTGGGCCGGAAGAAACGTGCCGGCTCTGTAGGCCATTTACATTCTGGGCATAGACAATGGGCAGGCGGACTATCTGAGTCGCCAATTGCCGGACCAAGAAAAGTGGTCCTTGCATATTTCAACTCCTTTGCCGACGGTGAGGCACGCCGGATGTGGACCTGATGGCCTCTCGACTCAATCGCAAGGGTCGAGGTTGTGGCCAGATCCAGGGATCCTTGGGCGATGCCTCGGATGCGTTGGTGGCCCCATAGGGTCCTTATCGCCTGATATAAACTCTGGTGATCCTAATTGTTCCGGATTGGCCTCAGCATCACTGGTACGCTGATCTGGTACGTCTCGTCGCGGACGTTCCCTGGCGGTTGCCGATGAGGGAGGACCTTCAGTCTCAAGGTCCTATGTTTCATCCGGCTTACAGTCTCTGGCTTTAACGGCAGGGCTGTTGAAAGCCAGGTGTTGAGGGACCGAGGTCTCTTGGACTCGGTCATTTTGACCATGTTAAGGACACGGAAGTCTTCCTCCAAGCAGATCTATCACCGTGCCTGGAAAGCTTATATCGCCATATGCGAAGCGCTGGACTGGCGTCCTCGGACGTATTCCGTCCCCAGAATCCTGCGTCCTCTGCCGTGTGGAGTGACCCAAAAGCTTGCTTTGAGTACCATCAAGGATCAGATTTCGGCCTTGGCCGTCTTCTTTCAGCGACCTCTAGCGGGTCATTTCTTGGTTAGCACCTTGTGTTGGGGGTTCGCCATGTGCTCCCTCCTGTCAAGCCTCCTCTCCCACCGTGGGATCTGAATTTGGTGCTCTCGGTCCTCCAGCAACCTCTTTTTGGGAATATCCGGGATATTCCCCTCTTGTCTTGTCTCAGAAGGTGGCCTTTTAGTGGCAATCACTTCTGTTTGACGGGTGTCTGAGTTGGCAGCTTTGTTCTGCAAGTCGCCATATTTAGTCATCCATAAGGATAAGGCTGTGTTGCATCCGTAACCTTCCTTTTTGCCAAAGGTGGTGTCGACCTTTCACCTACATGAGGACATTGTCCTCCCGTCCTTGTGTCCTCACCCATCGCATCCCAGAGAGTTTGCGCTGCACATATTGGATGTGGTACAAGCCTTACGGGTGTACCTGTCTGCTACTGCTTCTATTCGAAAGTCCGACTCACTGTTTGTGACTGTCTCTGGTCCATAACAGGGCCAAGCGGTTTCGTCTGCCATCATTTCTAGGGGAATCAGACAAACCGTCATTCAAGCCTATGCTCTCAAAGGGCGGGCGCCTCCCTTTCCGGTTACGGCGCATTCCACCAGGGCAATTGGTGCTTCCTGGGTTTTCCGACATCAAGCGTCGGTTGCACAAGTGTGCAAGGCGGCGACCTGGTCGTCTGTTCATGCCTTTTAAGTTTTATAAGTTTAATGTGGCTGCATCTCCGGATGATTCCTTCGGCCGCAGGGTGCTGCAGGCCACTGTTTAAAGTTGCGACTCCTCCGTTGAGGAGCTCTGCCTTCTTGGAGTGAAGTTTTTGGTTTTTCCATTTATACTGCTCCCATCCCTCTTGACACTGCTTTGGGACATCCCACGTGTAAAGTGTAAAGAGACACCGTGTCAGTCCATGGATGGTAAGAGAAAATAGGATTTTTTGTACTCACCGTAAAATCCTTTTCTCTGACATCCATGGACTGACACGGCACCCACCCTTCCGTTTTAAGTTTGTACTGCTTTGTTACGAACTGAAGTCTGCTGACTGTAGTGGGAGGGTTATGTCTGGAGGGACCGCCCCCTGGGTGGGGCTGTTCAGCTCTGGCTTTTAGAATGTATGTATAACATCTCACATTCTGCCTAGGTCTTCTCCTGCAAGCAGGGACATAACCCACGTGTAAAGTGTAAAGAGACACCGTGTCAGTCCATGGATGTCAGAGAAAAGGATTTTACGGTGAGTACAAAAAATCCAATTTTTTCTACTATACACTGTCACTTGTGGAAATCTGTAACTCTTCAAATTATCCAGAACTTAAAGTGGTTGTAAACCCACTTTTCAAAAAAAAATAACACCTGCAAGAAAAAGACAATGCTATGCATACTAGCTCATTATGTGGCACTTACCTCAGATCGAAGCCTCTGAAGCGCTCAGTGCGCCTGCGCCGTTATCTATGGCGCGCATGCGCCGTAGACATCGGTGCAGGGTTTTCTGAAAATATCTCCTTAACCGTGTAGGTTAAGGAGATATTTCTTGCACCTACAGGTAAGCCTTAATCTAGGCTTACCTGTAGGTGCAAGTTGTGTGGTTGGGTTTACAACCACTTTAATGTGCTTATGCTGTGCAGCTAACATTTTAATAAAAGGTAACTTTTATTTTTGCTTTTAAAATAGCTCTTCTTAATAAAATGCCCTTTTAATCAAAACTATATTTCCTATTTATGCCAACCTATTATGTTGGCTGTGAAAATATTTACAACTTCCTCTGGGACTGTCTTGATACCCTGGTTGTTCTGATCTCAGTGTTAAACTATTATTAGTTTATACTTTTCCTTTCTAGAGGTCTGTTTTTTTCAGTTGACTGCTTCTTACAGTTTTTAGAACATTTTTTATGTATTTATAGGAAGATTCTATGAATATTGGTGCCAATGCTAATTATTTTTATCTACTTTTATTGAAATAGTGATTGTTTTATTGAAAGAATTGTGACAAATCATATCATGCATGCTAATTACAACGCAGACATTTTTTGAAATGTATTTTCATTTGTTTGCCTATAGACAATTAGTCTTCTAATTGCAAGATTCTGTGATCTTACACACATACATCTCTTGCTATGTCATCAGATTTTAACATAATGGGCATGAATTGGAGTCCCTCCTTGTGGATGAGTATAATTTTTTCTTGCCTTTTGATATACCATAAACAATTCTCCACTGTGTAGCAGTTATCATACTACTCCTACAGTCTTTAACCAAAGAGCCAATTAATATGGCTCATTGCATCAGCTCATCTGAGTTTTATCAGAAAAATTCTGATGATGCTGTATAAAAGTTTAATATTAAAAGGTTATGGCCTCACTGAATTGCAGCAGATGAAAGCTAATGTGGATTGCATTGATAGACTGTTCTTTAGGAGGATCAAAAATAATAATAATTATAGTCTGTTTATTAACCAGTTTGGCCCCCAACTCTAACTATCTTTTCTCATACATTGGATTTTAAACAGAGGTGATCCTGATTTGGGACACCTATTTCTGGGTTTAACCACTTAACGACCGCTCACTGTATATGTACATCGGCAGAATGGCACCGACAGGCACAATCACGTACAGTGTACGTGATCGCCTTTGTACAGTTGGGGGGTCCGATCGGACCCCCCTCCTATACAGTGAGCGGCCGATCTGAGATGAGGGGACGGCCATTCGATTTCGGCCACCCCCTCGCGATCGCTCCTGGCGAATGAAAATGCTTCCTCTGCCCGTGTAATGTAAACACAGGCAGAGGAAGCAGGAGGAAGTGATGTCATCTCTCCTTGCGGCGGTCTTTTCGTCCGCAGCGCCGAAGAGAGAAGACGCAGGTTAGTGCACCAACAGTCCACTGACACTTAGGTACACATAGGCACATATTTCACCCCCCAGTCACCCCCAGATCACCCCCCAGGTCACCCCCCAGCCCCCAATCACAGTGTCACTGATTGCAGTGATCATTTATTTTACTGATCACTGCATTTAGTGTCATCTGTGACAGTAAAAAGTGTCAGGGCAGTTAGGTTTAGGCCCCTTTAGGTCCAGGGTAGCCCCCTAACTCCCCTAATAAAGGTTTAACCCCTTGATCGCCCCCCAGGTAACCCTTTCACCCCCTAACGCCAGCGTCACTAAGCGATCGTATTTTCGATCGCTGTATTTAGTGCCGGTGGTGCCCTAGATAGCCAGTTATTTATTTTTAGTTTTGCCGCAGGTTTTGATCCCTGCGATCGCTAACAGTTTTTTTTGTAGCGTTTGATATATTTGCTGATGACAGTCAGGTGCTTTTTTTCCTGTGAATCTTACTAGTGTACCCCTAAATTTAGAGCCCAAAATGGCAAGTCGAAGGTACACTAGTAAAGAGGCCTACGAGATTCTGAGCATAACAGATAGTGAAGAGGAGGTCACGTATCTGTCAGATTCAGGCTCAGAATATCTTCCCGTAGAAGACAGTGACGTCAGCGGCCCCACGTCAGATAGCTCTGACGACGAAGTTGAGGTCCCTGCTAAGTTCAGGCGTACCCGATCCCAATCTTCTGAGGTTGTTGAGGAGCAAGAACCGCAGGGCTCTCGTATCATGGAGCAGAGTAGTACTAGCGCCGCTATTCCTTCTGGCGAATTGGCAAGCACCAGCGGCCTAGTACAGCCTGGGCGTACATCCAGCACTGCAGTATCACGTGGTGACGTGGCGAGTCCCATAAGTGCAGTTCAAGCTGGCGAGGTGGCAAGCACAAGTAGTGTCCCGCTGCCACCAATAAGAAGACAAAGACAGGCCCATCGTACCCATAGTGCCCTTCCTGCAGAATTCGCCTATCCTGATTGGGTCCCCACCACTTCTGCAGAACCCGTACTTCCCCCATTCACTGCCCAACCCGGTATTCAGGTGGAAACAGCTGATTTTATGCCAATTGAATATTATTCGCTGTTTTTCACGGAAGATCTCTATAGATCTATTGTGGACCAGAGTAATTTATATGCTGGTCAATTCATCGCTGCTAATCCCCAGTTGCCTTCCATTGCCAAAGATTGGAAACCAATTACGGTTTCCGAATTTAAGACCTTTCTGAGCCTTTCCCTCAACATGGGCACACATAAATTCCCGTCATTGCGTGCTTATTGGTCCACGCACCCAATTGACCACATGCCCGTGTTCTCTGCCTCCATGCCCAGGAAACGATACAAGCAGATTTTGCGGTTCATGCACTTCAACGACAATGAACTTTGTCGTCCACGTGGGGACCCTGAATACGACCGGCTCTATAAAATTCGGCCCCTCATAAACCACTTCAACGAACGTTTTGCAGCCTTGTTTATTCCCGATCAAGTTGTCTGCGTTGATGAGTCCCTGATTACATTTTCTGGCCGCTTGGCTTTCAAGCAGTACCTTCCCAGCAAGCGTGCCAGATACGGGGTCAAGCTCTATAAGTTCTGTGACAGGGCAACATGCTATGTATGGAGCTTTATGGTTTATGAGGGAAAAGATAGTCAGGTTGAGCCGGTCAACTGCCCGGATTACATAGGGAGCGCTGGCAAGATAGTGTGGAAATTGGTGTCACCCTTATTCGGAAAGGGGTACCACTTGTATGTGGACAATTATTACACGAGCGTGCCACTGTTTAGTCACTTGTTTGATCATCAGATTGGAGCATGTGGCACCGTGCGACCTAATCGCCGGGGCTTTCCCCAGCGGCTTGTAGATGCCCGTCTTAGGCTGGGGGAGAGAGCCTGCGTAAAGTGTAATAATTTGCTCGCTATGAAGTGGAGGGACAATAAGAATGTTTTCCTTCTTACCTCCCTTCATGCAGACACGACAGTCCAAATTCCTACGGCGACTGGTGTTGTGGAGAAACCCCTCTGTGTCCACAAATATAACAAAAATATGGGAGGGGTGGACCTCAACGACCAGTTGTTGGCGCCGTATCTAATTGACCGTAAGGCGAGACGCTGGTACAAAAAAGTGTCTCTATCCTTATTTCAATTGGCTTTGCTGAACGCTCATGTGCTATACAGAGCTTCAGGCGGGACTTTATCTCTTCTAAAACTCCAGAATGAGATTGTGGCGGGACTTTATCTCTTCTAAAATCCCAGAATGAGATTGTCACAGAACTCCTGTATCCAGGCGGTTCTGCACCTCACCCTCCCCAACCAAATGCAGTAAGCCGGCTGCATGAGAGGCATTATACGTATGTCCTCCCGAGTACCCCTACCCAACGAGCCCCCCAAAAAAGATGTCGTGTCTGTAGCAAGCGCGGATTTAGGCGTGACACCCGTCATTATTGTCCACTCTGTCCTGACAAGCCTGGTCTTTGCCTTGGTGAATGTTTTGAACGCTACCACTCAAAAGTGAAGTTTTAGCGTAGGGTACAGCATTTCACAGACTAGGACACACTTACACAGGGTCTCCCAAGATGCCATTACATTTTGAGAGACCCGAACCATTACAGTTGTTAAAGTTACAAAAAAAAAGTGTAAAAAAGGAAAAAACAAAACGCAAAAAATATATAAAATAAAAAAACCAAAAATAGTTGTCGTTTTATTGTTCTCTCTCTCTCTATTTTCTCTCTATTGTTCTGCTCTTTTTTACTGTATTCCATTCTGCAATGTTTTATCATGCTTGCTTTTCAGGTATGTAATTTTTTGTTTTCAGGTGCGCCATTCAACTGCAGCACGGAATTATTTATCTTGACAGCAACAGCGTTTGCTCCCACGATACATAAAGCCGTGACTCCAGTGCTGTAGGAGGTGATTTCACCACCACAGTTAAAAAAAAAGAGCATATATGCCGAAGCATGGGGGCAGCAGGGGCGGAGGAGCGATTTTGCTCCTAATGCCGCGTACATACGGTCGAAATTCCGACGGAGGCTTGCCCGTGGAAAAGTCAGACCGTGTGTACGCGGCATAACCTTTTATGCCGCGTACATACGGTCGAAATTCCAACAAAGGCTTGCCCGTGGAAAAGTCCGACCGTGTGTACGCGGCATAACTTTTTTGCGGGAGGATGCCCCCATGCTTCGGCATATATATATTTTAGGCACAGGTTGCGTTAAAAAAATGTTTTATTTTTTACTAGGTTTTGTTTTGGTATTTGCTTTGCAGGTATGGTATGGTAAGGTCTTACTGTTGTACTGTAATGTTACTTTGTTTTAATGTTAACCATCATTTGCTTAGCAGGTACGCCATTCAGTTGCAGAGCGGATCTATTTATCTTGACAGCAACAGCGTTTGCTCCCACGATACATAAAGCCGTGACTCCAACGCTGTAGGAGGTGATTTCACCACCACAGTTAAAAAAAAGAGCATATATGCCGAAGCATGGGGGCAGCAGGGGCAGAGGAGCGATTTTGCTCCTAATGCCGCGTATATACGGTCGAAATTCCGACGGAGGCTTGCCCGTGGAAAAGTCCGACCGTGTGTACGCGGCATAACCTTTTATGCCGCGTACATACGGTCGAAATTCCGACGAAGGCTTGCCCGTGGAAAAGTCCGACCGTGTGTACGCGGCATAACTTTTTTGCGGGAGGATGTCCCCATGCTTCGGCATATATGCCCATCATTAGAAGTGGGTGGATGAAGGGAGGTATTCTAATGGTGGGCATACCCACCGATCAATCTCTTTTTTTCGTTCAGCCAACAGGCTGCATGAAAAAAAAGATTACAATACATGTCCAACAAGGACCAGCAACGTACTGGTATGTTGCTGGACTTTGAATGTTTATACCAGAATGATGCCTGCAGGTTTAGGTATCATCTTGGTATCATTCTTTTCAGCCAGCGGCCGGCTTTCATGTAAAAGCAATCCTAGCAGATAATTAGCCTCTAGACTGCTTTTACAAGCAGTGGGAGGGAATGCCCCCCCCCGGATATAAACAGCGCCATTGGGAAATTGGGAAAGCATTTTATCACACCGATCTTGGTGTGGTCAGATGCTTTGAGAAAAGAGGAAAGATCTAGGGTCTAACCCCCCAATTTTTTTCAAAAAAAGAGTACCTGTCACTACTTATTGCTATCATAGGGGATATTTACATTCCCTGAGATAACAATAAAAATGGTAAAAAAATAAAATATGGAAGGAACAGTTTAAAAATAAAATAAAAAAGCAAAATAAATAATACAAAAAAAAAAAAAGCACCGCTGTCCCCCCTGCTCTTGCGCAAAGGCGAATGCAAGCGTCGGTCTAGCGTCATATGTAAACAGCAATTGCATCATGCATGTGAGGTATCACCGCGAAGGTCAGATTGAGGGAAGTAATTTTAGCAGTAGACCTCCTCTGTAAATCTAACGTGGTAACCTGTAAAGGCTTTTAAATGCTTTTAAAAATGAATGTAGTTTGTCGCCACTGCGCGTTTGTGCGCAATTTTAAAGCATGTCGTGTTTGGTATCCATATACTCGGCCTAAGATCATCTTTTTTATTTCATCAAACATTTGGGCAATATAGTGTTTTTTAGTGCATTAAAAATAAAAAAAGTGTGTTTTTCCCCCAAAAAATGTGTTTGAAAAATCGCTGCGCAAATACTGTGTGGAAAAAAAAAATGCAACACCCACTATTTAAATCTGTAGGGCCTTTGCTTTAAAAAAATATATAATGTTTGGGGGTTCAACATAATTTTCTTGCAAAAAAAAATGTTTTTCATGTAAACAAAAAGTGTCAGAAAGGGCTTTGTTTTCAAGTGGTTAGAAGAGTGGATGATGTGTGACATAAGCTTCCTAATGTTGTGCATAAAATGCCAGGACAGTTCAAACCCCCCCCCCCCAAATGACCCCATTTTGGAAAGTAGACACCTCAAGCTATTTGCTGAGAGGCATGTTGAGCCCATTGAATATTTTTTTTTTTTGTCCCAAGTGATTGAATAATGACAAAAAGAAAAAAAAAATGTACAAAAAGTTGTCACTAAATTATATATTGCTCAAACATGCCATGGGCATATGTGAAATTACACCCCAAAATACATTCTGTTGTTTCTCCTGAGTACGGGGATACCACATGTGTGAGACATTTTGGGAGCCTGGCCGCGTACAGGACCCCGAAAACCAAGCACCGCCTTCAGGCTTTCTAAGGGTGTAAGTTTTTGATTTCACTCCTCACTGCCTATCAGAGTTTTGGAGGCCATGGAATGCCCAGATGGCACAAAACCCCCCCAAATGACCCCATTTTGGAAAGTAGACACCCCAAGCTATTTGCTGAGAGGTATGTTGAGTATTTTGCAGATCTCACTTTTTGGCACAAAGTTTTGAAAATTGAAAAAAGAAAAAAAATATATATGTCTTTCTTCATTTTCAAAAACAAATGAGAGCTGTAAAATACTCACCATGCCTCTCAGCAAATAGCTTGGGGTGTCTACTTTCCAAAATGGGGTCATTTGTGGGGGTTTTGGGCTATCTTGGCATTTTATGGCCTTCAAAACTGTGATAGGTAGTGAGGAGTGAAATCAAAAATTTGTGCCCTTAGAAATCCTGAAGGCGGTGCTTGGTTTTTGGGGTCCCGTACGCGGCTAGGCTCCCAAAAAGTCCCACACATGTGGTATCCCCGTACTCAGGAGAAGCAGCAGAATGTATTTTGGGGTGTAATTTCACATATGCCCATGGCATGTGTGAGCAATATATCATTTAGTGACAACTTTGTGCCAAAAAAAAAGTTTGTCATATTCCCGCAACTTGTGGCAAAATATAAAATATTCCATGGACTGAACATGCCTCTCAGTAAATAGCTTGGGGTGTCTACTTTCCAAAATGGGGTCATTTGGGGGTGTTTTGTGCTATTTTGGCATTTTATGGCCTTCAAAACTGTGATAGGTAGTGAGGAGTGAAATCAAAAATTTACGCCCTTAGAAATCCTGAAGGCGGTGCATGGTTTTGGGGCCCCGTACGCGGCTAGGCTCCCAAAAAGTCCCACACATGTGGTATCCCCGTACTCAGGAGAAGCAGCAGAATGTATTTTGGGGTGCAATTCCACATATAACCATGGCATGTGTGAGCAATATATAATTTAGTGACAACTTTTTGTATATATATATTTTTTTTCTTTTTGTCATTATTCAATCATTTGGGACAAAAAAAAAATATTCAATGGGCTCAACATGCCTCTCAGCAAATAGCTTGGGGTGTCTACTTTCCAAAATGGGGTCATTTGGGGGGGTTTTGTGCCATCTTGGCATTTTATGGCCTTCAAAACTGTGATAGGTAGTGAGGAGTGAAATCAAAAATGTATGCCCTTAGAAACCTTGAAGGCGGTGCTTGGTTTTTTGGGGTCCCGTACGCGACTAGGCTCCCAAAAAGTCCCACACATGTGGTATCCCCGTACTCAGGAGAAGCAGCAGAATGTATTTTGGGGTGCAATTCCACATATAACCATGGCATGTGTGAGCAATATATCATTTAGTGACAACTTTTTGTAATTTTTTATTTTTTTTTGTCATTATTCAATCACTTGGGACAAAAAAAAAATATTCAATGGGCTCAACATGCCTCTCAGCAATTTCCTTGGGGTGTCTACTTTCCAAAATGGGGTCATTTGGGGGGGTTTTGTACTGCCCTGCCATTTTAGCACCTCAAGAAATGAGATAGGCAGTCATAAACTAAAAGCTGTGTAAATTCCAGAAAATCTACCCTAGTTTGTAGACCCTATAACTTTTGCGCAAACCAATAAATATACGCTTATTGACATTTTTTTTACTAAAGACATGTGGCTGAATACATTTTGGCCTAAATGTATGACTAAAATTGAGTTTATTCGATTTTTCTTATAACAAAAATTAGAAAATATCATTTTTTTTCAAAATTTTCGGTCTTTTTCCGTTTATATCGCAAAAAATTAAGATCGCAGAGGCAATCAAATACCATTAAAAGAAAGCTCTATTTGTGGGAAGAAAAGGACGCAAATTTCGTTTGGGTACAACATTGCATGTCCGCACAATTTACAGTTAAAGCAGCGCAGTGCAAAATTCTGAAATCACCTCTGGTCCTTTAGCTACCAAATGGTCCGGGGCTTAAGTGGTTAAACAGTATTCTTCTTGAAGTAATGCTTTATTAGTAATGGAAAGCAAGAGCAAGGTACCTTTGCTTTCCTGAGCTGCCATAGCTAAAACAGCATATTGAAGGAGGCAATGTCAGTTTCCCAAGAAAAGGTCATAAAGTACAATTTTTTTTATTTATTTTTTAGGCAAGGCCTTACAATCAAATATACCTGCAGATTAAAGCCAGGAGAAAGGTCAATGATACCTGTGTTGTGAGAAAATGTTTAACCACTTCCAGACCGCCGCTTGTACATATACGTCGGCAGAATGGCTTGTGTGGGCAAAGCAACATACCTGTACGTTGCTTTGCAAATCCCGCCTTGAGAGCGCGCGTGCCCGCCACGACCTCCGTGACCTCACCCGTGGGACCCGCGGACTCGATGTCTGCTGGTGTCCCACGATTGTGTCACAGAGCTGCAGAACGGGGAGATGCCTTTGTAAACAAGGCATTTCCCTGTTCTGCCTAGTGACAGGACAGTGATCTACTGCTCCCTGTGATCGTGAGCAGTGATCACTAACGTGTTACTGGTAGCCCAGCCCCCACACAGTTAGAATCACTCCCTAGGACACACTTAACCCCTTCCTCGCCCCCTAGTGGTTAACCCCTTCCCTGCCAGTGTCATTTACACAGTAATCAGTGCATTTTTATAGCACTGATCGCTGTATAAATGACAATGGTCCCAAAATAGCATCAAAAGTGTCCGATGTGTCTGCCATAAGGTCGCAGTTACGATAAAAATCGCAGATCGCCGCCATTTTTAGTAAAAAATAAATAAAAATGCCATAAAGCTATCCCCTATTTTGTAGACGCTATAACTTTTGCGCAAATCAATCAATATACGCTTATTGCGATTTTATTTACCAAAAATATGTAGAAGAATACATATGGGCCTAAACTGAGGAAAAAAATATTTTTTTATATATTTTTTGGGAATATTTATTATAGCAAAAAGTAAAAGATATTGCTTTTTTTTTTCAAAATTGTCGCTTTTTTTTTGTTCATAGCGCAAAAAATAAAAACCGCATAGGTGATCAAATACCACCAAAAGAAAGCTCTATTTTTAGGGAAAAAAGGCAAGTCAATTTTGTTTGGGTACCACGTCGCACAACCGCGCAATTGTCAGTTAAAGTGACGCAGTGCCGAATCGGAAAAAGTGCTCTGGTAAGGAAGGGGGTAAATTCTTCCAGGGCTTAAGTGGTTAAATAAACTTGAGGTCTCAGAACCAAGATGGCTCATACTTTGATGAGATGCAGGAATTTTCTAATCAACAAGACTTGGAGCAACAATTATTGAACAAAAAAAATAATACTTTTATTGGATTTAATGTACACTTCACAATCCTCGGCTCCCTTGGGCTTGAATATGGAATGTCATTTTAAATGCTGGCTTATTTAACCCATCATTTTCTTTTTCATTATAATGCTTTCATGTCACATTAGGTATTCTAATCACTTGTTCACTATTATCTTAGCTTGCTTTTTCTGTCACACAGAGGTTGTATAACAGCTTGAGTATCTTCCTTTATTATGTTCACTACAAACTGTACAGTATGTCCCTTTTTTCCTTATTCTCTCATTTATATGCAAGTTTAATTAAAGCATCAGTGTTAGTTTCGACATCAAATTTTGATTTAGTTTTAGCCATAGTTTTTTGAATGAAATGCCATTTTAGTTTTAGTCGTATCTTAGTCATCTGAATTGTTTTAGCTTTAGTCGTATTTTAGTTGATTAAATCTCCAGTACATTTTAGTTAACAAAAATCTACAGTAAATTATAGTCGACTAAAACGTAACGCATTATTTAAAGCGGAGCTCCACCCGCAAATAAAAAATAAAAAAAAAGTCAGCAGCTACTAACAGTGTAGCTGCTGACTTTTAATAAGGACACTTACCTGTCCTACTCTCCTGCGCTGATGCCCCCCCCTCGTGCAGGTCCCGCGCCGCCATCCACACTAAGGGAAACTTACGGCTTCACTGCCCGTTTCCCACTGCGCATGCGCAAGTCTCGCTCTGACTTGTGAATGGGTGGCTGCTCTCTGGAATTACACACAGTTCCCATAAAGCAGCGTGCCCTATTCACTAGAAGAGGATGGGGAAGAAAACAGACCGCGGTTATGGAAGAGGCAGATTACGGACTTCCGCATAGCAACAGGTATTTCGGGTGAGCATAACGTTTTTTTTTTCTATTTTTTTTTTTTAGGATTTTTTGTGGAAAAAAAAAATTCTGGGTGGAACTCCACTTTAAGCATTTCTCTAGAATTGACAAACTCAATATATACTCCTGGAGTAAAAATCTAATAACATGTTATTATTTATGGTATTAAGGTTTGAGCATGCACTACAGACACAGATTAAGACATTGTGCTATATAACGTCTTTATAAATGAAACCAAATTTCATAAATAAACAAAAATATTGCTTTTTGACAAACAGAAGAACAACTTTAAAATGAAAAACAACAACACCCAAAAAACTATAAACTGTATTGGCTGCCACTGCACATATTATCTGAATATATTACCAACACTAAATATTAAGAAATGCCTTTTTCCCCACCAATTTTTTTTCTGTCAGCAGCTTAGTAAATGCCCCCTACTTATTCTTATGTGGAAGTGCAGTGTTAATTTTGACATCAAATTCCGATTTGCCATTTTAGTTTTAGTCGTATTTTAGTCATCTGAATTGTTTTAGTTGTATTTTAGTCGACTAAAATAGTGTTAATTTCCTCAACGAAAATATTTTTGTCTGCAAAATGAACACTGATTGGCATGTTGACTCTTGGAAACTGAGTTCTCATTGCAGTGTTATTTTCTCCAAAAACAAAAGAAAAGTGACTGCCTGTCCCTTAAATGGGGGTAAGTGCTACACGTGGGGGCTCGAGTCTGGGATTTGTGACTACCTCTTGCACGAGTGGATTGGAAAGTCGGCCATTGGAGGAGTTAGACTGTGTTATTGAACTTTGAGCGAGAAAAAGGGGTTAAGGGGCACAGAACTGTGGTTTTTCCAACTGCGTAGTTCGTGGGCATGTCCAGAAAAAGAAAAGCCTGCAAGCTACGTGCTGGAAGAGAAAAAGGGGAGGAGTTCCCTCCACCCGCGAGTTACACGTGGGTGTATTGGCGCCAAGAGACAGAGAGAGTTGGATCGAGTGAGAGTGAGCAACATGTCTGCATTACCATGTACCGCAGCTTTATCGGGACCCTGGATGTTCTCGATGCCTACTACCATGGACATTGCCCCACTCACAGATACGGGGATCCGGCTCAAAGCCCGGGGCCACTTCGCTTTGTACACCTCCCGAGATGCGGAGGCCCTGGGCATGCTCTGTCCCAAATGCCATGGACTGGCTGTGCAACTGCACCCGTTTGGAAGATGTTCGGCTTGTGGAGAGTTCCTCTTTGAGGTGGAGCAGCCCACTGAATCACCCCAGGTCTACCGGGTGAATTGCATTACAGGTGTCATAACTTCGGAGGAAGATGCCTATACTCCTACAGCCGAGCCCACGCGCATCGCCCCCCCTACTGCGAGTGTCTTGGGGAAGGATGCCCCTGAGACTACAGAGCCATCGGCGGACACTGCATTGGACGCTGCCTCTGCCACTACTGAAATTCATGTCCCGCCAGCGAAGCGAAAGGTGGGATATATTAAGGCCTCCCGCGGCCGAAACCTGCCCCAGCGCTTACCGGAACCGGACCTCGAGAGTGGGAGGATGCCCGAGAAGTCCACGACAGGTGACGGTAAGGAGGCTGGGAAAAATGTGTCTACCCGAACTTACTTGCCCGCTGAGGAGTATGGCACCTCAGATCTGGACTCATCGTCCGATGTGGGGGATGATGCTGAAATCGATGACATTTTCATTAAGAAGGGATGGGACAATGTAAAGACTGTTGCCCCAGCCCGCAGCCTTAGAGAGGGATCGCCTATGAGTTCGGGGAACACTTCACCCCGTGTGGAGGTCCCGGCCATAAAGGAGAAAGCTGTATCTGCCCCAAGAGGAAAACCCCTACCAGGGCCTGATACGGTTTCAGTCCGGAGGTCACCAGACTCTATTGTGTTGCCCAGAGCAGGAACTCTCCCTAAGCTTGCTCGCTTACAGCGAATTCTTCATAGGAGAGTGGCTAGTAGGCTTGTGCAATTCGTTTCGTAACGAATCAAAATTCGTCCGAATTTAGCAACTTTCGGACATTCGGAAGCATTCGAATTTCCGAACAGAGCAATTACGAATAAAACCGAATCCGAAATAAATTATACCGCAAAATAGCGAATGCCCGAAGGTCTTCGGCATAATTCGTTATGAAAAAAGTTACGAATGTACGAATCCATTCGAAGCACAATAACACTCACTCTGCTCTCTGCTTCTCCCTCACCATGCTGAACTCCCTCTCAAAATGGTGTACAGGGGCGGAGGCTATAGCCGCATGAAAAAACGAAAGTAAAATACGAGATTTCAAATCCATTCGAAGCACAATAACACTCACTCTGCTCTGCTCTCTGCTTCTCCCTCACCGTGCTGAACCCTCTCAAAATGGTGTACAGGGGCGGAGCCTATAGCCGCATGTAAAAAACGAAAGTAAAATACGAGATTTCGAATCGTTACAAATAACCGCTATGTATTTAGAAAAGTACAAATCCATTCGAAGCACATTAGGCATAATAGGCAGCGTCGTTGTGAGAGAGACACGGAAAATTACGAATCAACGAACCCAAAAAAAGTTACGAAAGTAGGAGTTGTGTCCAGAATCAACGAAAAACAACGTACTCTACCGAAAGTACGAATTATAAAGCAACAAAAAATTCAACGAAAAATGTCGCTTGCAAAAATACGAATGAGTCCGAACACGAAAAATCCCGTCTAGCAAAATTACGAATGATTACGAATCAACAGGACCGGAAAGAAACGAACCGAAACGGAACGAATTTTTCCGTTGTGCACAAGTCTAGTGGCTAGCGAATATGGCTTGGATTACCCCTATGTACCCAAAGAACTGCTGTTCGAAATAGAGGCCTATCGTGAAAGGTGGTACGCAGAAGCCATATGGAACTACCTCGAGGTGCCCAAGCCATACAGGTACTTTGCCCGCTCAACTGCCATGACCGACCGCTTCAAGTGTTGCCATCAGGACTGTAACTATGGTCGGCATATTCACGCCGATCGCGTTGTGATCTGTTGTCCAGGGAAAGAGGATGTCGTTTATTCTATAGAGACTCTGGACAAGCAATGGAAGTCAATTACCCTTCCAGATCCAAGCTTTTATCTCTGAGACACTCAGGCAGGAACTTGCTTTGCTCCATATCCTGTCTTTGCACGGATAAACTGTGCCCTGGATCAGAATGACTTTGCCCCACTGAAAAGAGGATGTCTACTCATAGAGGAAAAAAAAGTGGAGAGCTTGTTGTTTTTTTTTTTTCCCTCCCTCCTGCTCCAAACAAAGGACGGTTTCCTCTAAATTGAACTTTGGGGTAGTTAGTCAGTAGGTTGTGGTGAAGGGACGCCGTGGTAAAGATGTGGAATGTTCAGTGTGTTGCGTTACAGTCCCATGCGTAGCTACTATGGAATGTTGAGGCTCTGCCAACACTAGGTGGCAGTGGTCTGCAGAAAAAAAAAACTGCATTACTCAGGATTAGAATTTTATTTTCTTTATTTTATGCTAAGCTTAGCATAACAAAACTTTAGAGAAGGGATTTGCCTCCTCTAGGGGAGGCAGTTTACTTCTAAATTTGTGTAAAACGTTAGTGATAGGATGTTTTTGTTTTTCTATGCATGTTGTGATTTCTTGCAGGTATTGGAGCGGCTATCAACACCACCGGAGAATGGGGTGGGATAGATAGTTAGTGATGGGTGGAATGTATATTTTTGAGAAATGTCAATATCTAGAGATGTCATGTTATCTGTGTGTTTCTTTTCTCCCTTCCCAAAAATTTTGATTCAGGCATCTGTTCAAATTTTTGTAGTTTCTTGAGTAAATCAACAAGCCTTCAGTATTGAAGGGTTTTTGATTTCCCTAGCCACTGGGGACAGTGTCTCTTCTAGGAGGGGGTGTGTGTAGTGCCCCCCCCATATTTGGGGTGCTATGTGGAAATTTAGGGGTAGTCTGAGCCGGTAGTTGGGCTCAAACCAATCAATGATTCAATATTGCTCTGCTCCGGGTGTGATACTGCCTGGCAGTAGTGTTCTCCGTTGCCTGTAGGTGGCACTGTCACCGCCGGCATAGGTTAAACTACAGGGGGGTATCACAGCACCTTGCAGTGGGCGTGGTCTACACACTGTGTATGCTGGGAGAGGGGTACAAAAAGGGCAGACGCCATTTGGCGTGGGGCAATTCCAGGGGGACCCCAAGGCGCAAGGGGGACCTCTGGTCCTGTGAGTGTGTTTAGGCCTCGGGCACCTTCAGCCCAAGGCCCTGTTGCTACATCGTGGGCCCAGCTCCGCTGACAGGGGTCTACGCTTTAGAGAAGGATCCCAGGCTGCCCGTTTGTAGGGGGCCATCTTAAGGAAAGGAGTCCAGGGGAGGATCAGTCCCAGGACATTAGCGACGGTACTGCTGTCTCTGGGAAGAGGCCTGGAACTCGCCTAAAGAGGGATTCATCGTCTCTGATATCCGTGCTCTATCCCGGCTGCTAGGACCACTCTCATAGAGAGTATCCGGGTGAGCAATACCCACTCAGGCTTGAGTGGCGACGAGTATAGATACTGAAATTTAAGTGTTGCGTGCCTGAACCTTCCCCTACTTCTTTCAACTTTCTGCTCTCTCTCTTCAAGTTGACTCAAAAAGAAAAAAAGAATAAAGCCTTGCTGATTAGGTTTTACTCGTGTGGACATTAGCCTTATTCCTGGAGATTTTTGTTTGCCTAGACAACGGAGCTAAAGGATCCAATCCATAGAGGTAATTGCTGCAGACCCAAAACAAAACCAGCCGATCCCTTAAATGGGGGTAAGTGCTACATATTAATTTATCCAATTACATTTGAGCCCCTGGAAATGGGGGACTGTGTATAAAAATGCTTGCAGTTCCTAAAATTTGTATTTGATATTTATGTTCAACCCCTTGAATTAAAGCTGAAAGTCTGCACTTCAAATTCATTTGGATTGTTTTGTTTTAATTTTATTCTGGTGGCATACAAAGCCAAAAGTATGGGCCTGTGTCAAAATATATATGGACCTAACTGTATATACTGTATAGGAGCTGTTTTGTATGTCTGTTTTTCCAGTCCTGAGATTTACAGAGCCCCCTAACACCGCATAACCAGGTAGATGGCACCACTTAAAATATAAGGAATACAGTTTTGCGCCCCCTATCGTTATGCTCACCATAGGTGTGCACAGCCTATTGTATTAGTTTGTGCACCCCAAAGCTCAAACACACATGCCTTTCTCTGCAGCCTCAGCTGCACGGGGCAGTGAATGAATAGGAAGTGCTCTGTACTGAGTAGCTTCCTGTTCATTTACAAACGGAAGCATAGTAAACACAGTTTACTATGCTTTAGTTATGAATAGACACAGTGAGCAAGTGTGTTCACTGTGTTCATTTAGAAAAGGAAAGGGCTGGTAAATTACCTTATTTATCGGCATATAACACGCACAGGCATATAACACGCACCTTCATTTTAAGAGAGAAGTTTCAGGATTTTTTTTTTTTAATAAAGAACTTTGATGCAAAATAAGGGTCTGTGCCCATCAATGCAGCCTGATCAATGCCCATCTGCAGCCTAAAAATTGCCCATCAATGCAGCTTGATCAATGCCCATCTGCAGCTTCACAATTGCCCATCAATTCAGCTTGATCAATGCCCATCTACAGCCTCATCATTGCCCATCAATGCAGCTTAATCAATGCCCATCTGTAGCCTCATCATTGCCCATCAATGCAGCTTAATCAATGCCCATCTGTAGCCTCACAATTGCCCATCAATGCAGCTTGATTAATGCCCATCTGCAGCCTCCCCATTGCCATGAATGCAGCCTGATCAATGCCCATCTCAAGGAGGGGGGCGGGATGAGCGCCGTCAGAATACATACAGCGAGAATCTCCTATATACTCGGTGGCCTCTTAAATACAAAGTCCCGCTTCCTCAACTGGCTTCTATGATAGACAGCACACTGGTCCAATGCCAGCCCAGGAGACGGGACTTCCTATTACAGAGGCCGCTGAGTAAACAGGAGATTCTCGCTGTATGTAATCTGATGGCGCTCGTCTCGCCCCCTCCCCGTTCTCTCCGAGGTAGCGCAAATTGCAGTTTCGGCGTATAGCACGCACACACTATTTGCAACCGATTTGCAGGGTGAGAAAGTGAGTGTTATACGCCAATAAATACAGTACATATTTACTAGCCCCTTCTCCCACTCTCCATCCTGAAACATCCCTGGGGGGGGGGGGGCAAGGGGGAGAGGAGGGAAGCCAATAGCACTGCGGGCAGGGGGGCCAACAGGGGGGGGGAAGCCCGGACAGTAGGGAGAAATTGGCACTGCACATAGTGATTAGGGTGTGCACGCCTACAATGCTCACTCTGCTGTCTGGCTTTGTTAGCATGTTCCTTGTCAACAAATTTGAATGAGCACACCTCTTTAGCTTTTCCTTCTTCCTGTCTGAGTGCTGCATTCAGTAAGTGCATCAAAAATGCATTTAGCAATAAATGTAAAAAGTAATCTGGTCCTACCACTGCTTAAAAAAATAACATATTATTGTGGTGTGTTTTAACTTTTTGTTTATGTGGTACTTTTTTGCATTTGTAAGAGATACAGTATGTAGAACTTTGTAACTATCTGTACTGTATACTGTATGCTGCTGGCGATTCCACAAGCTGGGCTTTTTAAATGTAATTTCGTTCCTGAGTCATGCCAGTTTTGTATCAGATGCCAACGTAGATACTATAAAGATGGTAAGACTGTGTACATCTAATTAAAATCACTGTTGGAACTGTGGTCATGCATTCCTGATTACATTTTTTAATGCTGCTTCTTGTGGCTTGGACCTGTTCTATAAGGCACTGAACCTGATTGGACATCTGTGCGATATCTATGATTACTTGACAATATGATATATATTTCTTTTAATAAAAGTTATTTATTTGGCTAATACGTCCCAAATTAATTATGGAATGCTTTACCAAATTATTTATGATGGAATGCTTTACACGCTGGGCTTGTATGGTGTGAGGTGGCTGAGATTTTTCTCTATTCTTTCTGTGGATTACATGGAGTCAGGGCAGACTCCTAGCCTGACCTGCACCCTCAGTGGAACACAATGAATGGGGGACATAGATGGCGAGCAGAGACCCTAAAGTCAGTTTAGGCTTAAAGTATTTAAGTGCAATGAGAGGCTTTACTCAGTATCAGTATAATGTTCCTAATAAATTGCTTAGTGAGTAAATGTGAATTGTTTAACTTACCAAATGTTTGGCTTACACACTTATGCAGCTCCCTCAACTTTGATGCACTATACTTTATATCCAAATGGTAGGCAACAAATTGCAAAGCTTATACACTTACTAGACACTTTATTAGGTACACCTTGCTGGTACCGGATTGGACCTCCTTTTGCCTTTAGAACTGCCTTAAAATGGTTGTAAAGGTACATGTTTTTTCACCTTAATGCATCCTATGCATTAAGGTGAAAAAACATTCGACAATGCCGCCCCCCCTGAGCCCCCGTTTTACTTACCTGGCCCCTCGAAAGTCCTGCGCTCGCTCCCGTCATCCTCTGAGTTCCTGAGCTTGGCCGTTGATTGGCTACACTGGATGGATTGAAAGCAGCGCAGCCATTGGCTGGCGCTGCTGTCAATCACATCCAATGACGTGGCGCGCCGGGGGGCGGGGCCGAGTGATACAGTCGGCGGCTATGGCCGCCGCTGTATCACGTGAGCGCGCCCGCAGTAACTCCACACCATGCGAGCTCGCTCGCATTATGGTGTGGAGTCCTTGCGGGGAGGAGCTGAAACAGCCGCCGAGGGACCCCAGAAGAGGAGGATCGGGGCCACTGTGTGCAAAACGAGCTGCACAGTGGAGGTAAGTATAACATGTTTGTTATTTTAAAAAAAAAACGGGAACCTTTAGTGTTTCTTTAATACTTCGTGGGATAGATTCAACAAGGTGTTTGAAACATTCCTCAGAGATTTTGGTTCATATAGCATCACGCAGTTGCTGCAGATTTGTCGGCAGCGCATCCATGATGGGAATCTCCTGTTCCACCACATCCCAAAGGTGCTCTACTGGATTGAGATCTGGTGACTGTTGAGGCCATTGGAGTACAGTGACCTAATTGTCGTGTTCAAGAAACCAGTGGTGAGATGATGTGAGCTTTGTGACATGTTGCATTATTCTGCTGGAAGTAGCCATCAGAAGATGGATACACTGTAGTCATAAAGGGATGCACATGGTCAACAACAATACTCAGGTAGGCCGTGGCATTTAAACAATGCTAACTTGGTACCAAGGAGCCCAAAGTATGCCAAGAAAATATCCCCCACACCACCACCACCAGCCTGAACCGTTGATACAAGGCAGGATGGATCCATGCCTTCATGTTGTTTACGCGAAATTCTGACCCTACCATCTGAATGTCGCAGCGGAAATCGGCACTCATCAGAACAGGCAACGTTTTTCCAATCTTCTATTTTCCAATTTTAGTGAGCCTGTGTGAATTGTAGCCTCAGTTTCCTGTTCTTAGCTGACAGAAGTGGCACCCGGTGTGGTCTGCTGCTGGTGTAGCCCATCTGCTTCAAGGTTCGATGTGTTGTGCATTTCAGAGATGGTCTTCTGCATACCTTGGTTGTAACAAGTGGTTATTTGCGCTCCTGTTGCCTTGCCCTGACATCAACAAGGCATTTTCCTCCACACAACGGCCGCTCACTGGATATTTTCTCTTATTTGGACCATTCTCTGTTTACACTTAGACATGGTTGTGCGTAAAAAAATCCCAGTAGATGAGCAATTTTTTAAATACACAGATCAGCCCATCTGGCACCAACAACCATGCCACGTTCAAAGTCACTTAAATACCCTTTCTTCTCCATTCTGATGCTTGGTTTGAACTTCAGCAAGTCATCTTCACCACGCTTAGATGCATTGAGTAGCTGCCATATGATTGGCTGATAAGCAACTTGTGTTAACAAGCAATTGAACAGGTGTACCTATTAAGTGGATGGTGAGTGTAGCTCTTCAGCTTCCTGTATCACCTACCTGGCTCCAGCCTGCTCAGTAAATTATGAATAAACATAACAATGCTGATCATGTTCCTCCTTGTGGTTTCCTTCTTCTGTCAGCCTGTCTAAACAACTCTCCCTCCAGCTATCCAATGATGTCTAAATATTAGATGGGCAACACTTTCCAATGGAATAGGTTTTCAATTAGCCTACAGTGGATGCTTTTCCACTGCCAGCTTGATTTCAGGCATGCATGGGATTATGGGATAATTGTTTAAGGTAGTTATACAACCAATAATTAAAATACATTATATTGTTTTTTATGCATACATTAATAAACTGAATACCATTACTTTACTATTACAAGCTTTAATAATACAAAGCCTGCAAAAAACATTTATAAATAGAAACCCAAGTAACTGTCTTAATCTTATATTTATTCTTCTGTCCAATCTGATGAACATTTTGTCCTGATTGGTTGCCTTTGCTAGTAGGACAGAACACCATTGTTCTTTCCGCAATGTCACCAAATGGTAAACCCACACATATTTTCTTTTTAAAGAAGAGCAGATTTTTATATTTTTTTTTACTCTTTTGCCTTTTAGAACTGTCTGGATAACATTCCCAAGATGACATCCCATGCCTGCGCTTTTATTATTAATGTCAGCTGGACAACATTGTACAAATGTCTGCATCACTAGTAAAGATCACCTAACCTATTTGTCTGAATCCTTTGATATAGTTTCATGCTTGGCTTTCATGAGTGACATTATCTCCCGCTGCATTAGACCTATACGATATTCTCATCTCCTATAATGAAAGAAGACTGTTCTGTATATAAAAGACCTAGTCATAAGCAGACCATAATTTCAGCGTTCATAAGAGTAATGAGCCATGATTATACAAAGATTTCTCTTTGAAAGACAATGTTCACTTTACGTACAATATCTGAGGAATAACATACAGCTCTCCATAATCACATCAGCTCACAGGACATTTTATGCAACAAGCTACGTGTGGAGTTGCTGCATCTGAGCTAGCTTTATGTTGTTCCTGTGTATGATTTACTATACCTCTCTCTGTCCATCTATTACATTACATTATTTGTAATGTTCCCTTTGTCAGTTCTACTGACTCTGCTTCTTTTTTTTTTTTTATATGTCTGTAACATCTGCTGACCATGCAGTTTATATCAGTGGTTGCTCCAAGGCAGCACTGTTTAAAATGTTCTCCTCTTGTAATAATACCACATGGTTTGTTCGGAGATGTTACTTTTTTTTTATTTTACTGTTAACAAGAAAAATGATTACTTACTACTGTCTATGCACCACTGCTAGAAATGTTACCAAGGCTATTATTAATGTGTCTGTAACAACATCCTCGGTATGGCGGTCTAACGCCAATGTAGTGCCTTCTTCATTGTTGAGCAGATTTACTCTACTATGGATCTCAGATTAGCAGAATCCTGTAGGAACTCAATACATGCTTATAATATACTTGGATGAAAAGCCGTCACTGTGCTCTTCTGTACTAATTGTGCACTCTGCTTCTCTGCAGGAACTTTGCACATGTCCAGACTTGGCACCCCCCCCCCCCTCAAATTGACCCTCGTTCCTCTCCTTAAGGTCCCCCAAGCTGTATATCATTAAAAAAAATTCTATACTAACCTTTTACAAAAATCTTCAGGCAGGATTCTCTTTATAAAAAGAAAACGGGCTAAAGAAAACCCGAAAGGGTAGTCACTAAAGGATCAAGCAGTAAACATAAACACAGCATTATTTAAACAGTCATTACAAGAAAGATTAAAAAGCGCTACCAATTCCATAATTAAAATGACAACATTTGACCGCGCACACCGCCAAGCATGCTCCCAGTAAAGTTGACCTCCTTTCAGGAAAGGACAGGGACAAACAGTAGGAATTATGGGTGTATCCTCTTATAAACTATGCATCTAAAATCCTTCAATAACTGCCCAAAGACATTCACAAATCCTGCAAGTGGTCTCACCACATTGCCCAAAACCTCAATGAAATACAGGGGCTGATGGGGACTTTTCTCTGAGTATCTATCAAATTTGTAACATAAAGAGAGATAGGTAAAGCTCATAGTCACTTGCAGCTCTAATAAACTCGGGAAGATTGTGTCTAGGTCAGTGGTTCTCAACTCCAGTCCTCAGGGCCCACCAACAGGCCAGGTTTGCAAGATAACTGAAATGCATCACAGGTGATATAATTTGCTGCTCAGGGATTGCAGTATTCTAGTCTGCATCTCACCAAGGTAATACTTAAAATCTGGCCTGTTAGTGGGTCCCGAGGACAGGAGTTGAGAACCACTGGTCTAGGTGAATGTGAGTCCCACTATCCAGCAATAGACCATAACAAAGGGATAAGGCTTAGCGTGGTTTAGCATACACTGGCTGGTATATGAAAAGGGCTTAAGCACAGTCAGTGGAATTGTAAAGCTGCACTGGCATTCACTTAGGTAGTGTGATTAAACATCCACATTTACAGTAAACTGCCAATAACCCAGATCATGCAGCTCACCACTCCACAGCGGTCTATGGCCGATCTATGCAGGTTAGTCTGATGGAACCAACACAGTTCTCCGGTCAGCAGATGGCACTAGCCTTCCATGGGTCAGGCAGCAGTGCTCCACAGTATAGCAATCAGTCGCCCTTACCAGTCGTAAACCTCATCAAGCAGGGCTAGGGGCTCAAATAAAAAAATGTAACCAGAGTTGGGCTTTAAGGGATAAGTGTGGTTAGGAATCTAACAAAATGACCTTCTGACCTCTGAGGATGTCCTCATAAAAACAGTGTCATTAGAGCACAAACCACAAATTCAGGCAGAATTCTCTGTTCCCAGGGCCTGGCAGCACCCTCATCATCATGGTAGCTACGAGAAAACAAACAATCTTTTCCGCTGCCCATGAGTCTCAAGCTTCAAAAAAAATTGTCATAAGATTTGTGATCACATACCCTGGGGTGGTTTCTCTGCTGCTAACCGGAACTCTTCCCAGTCATTGCAGTTAACAACTGCATTTAAATCTAGGAAACAACAAAAGCAAGAATAAGTGGGATTATACATGGTGCCAAAGCCCCCCTCAGAGGAGATTTCAAAGAATCATATTCATAAAATCAAAAATGTTATTACAATAAGATTAAAAAGTCTTTGGGAAAATCATTAATTAAAATGCATGAAAAAGTGAACAGCTCAGCTTTCCCAAAATATCAACCTCCCTCATATATCATTCATATGAATAAAGATATTAATACAACAATTATAATGTAGAAGTCAGAAGGGAGGGTGATGATTAACCAACGCGTTTTGCAGTTGTAACTTCATCAGGGGTCCAGGAGGTATTATTGAGTATGGTCACTAAAAGAAAGACACATAACAAGATATTAATACACAATCCAAATATACATTATATACAATATATCCTGTTGGTTTGTGACAATTCTATGTATCAAATTCATCACTTACAAATACGTTCACAAAGGAATATATCATATGAGCTGGTGAAACCTTGCAGGACCTGGTATGGAGTGAAGTGTGAGCATGGATGATGTTTGGAGATGATGCCCACACATCCAGCCTGGTGAGCCACAGAGCTACACATAAGGAGAAGAGATCATAACGCAGTCTTTAGAAAAAAATACAATTCCCATAGAATAACCACAAAGGTAGGAACTAATAGGATGCATTGGGAGAGGTGAGACAAGGAATGGGGAGGGGGAAAGGATTGAGGTACTGATATGTTCATTGGGAGGGGGTGTTGATATGTTCAGTTGGACCAAATATATCTTTATAACTGCATTTAAATCTAGTTTGTGTTTTGGTTATACTGTTTATATGAGTATGGTTTTACAGGGTCAAGAGAGGTGTGTGGTTGTGAGGAGTCACTGTAGAATAGGTCCCATGAACTCCTAGTTCTGCTTATACTAGGAAGGCGATGGAATCTGAATCAAAACCAGAGACTGGGCCTTACCTTTCCCAAGGTCATCCTCTGGTAAAATCAAAGTCACTAAACTGTATCCTGTGCATGATCACTGTCCTTTGGACAAACCTTTTTCAACCAGGTTGCCTTCAGTTAACTTTAGGGGTGCCTTAGCAAAACACCTAGAAATTTCCCAAAAACTGCATACAAGCCCGTGGGTGGGTCAAGCCTGCCTATTAGTTACACAAAGCCACAGGTTTTTATTGTGCACCATTACAACCTTCTAGCTGCCAGTGTCCTAACGATCAATGATGTCATCGGTTAATAAGGAGGACGCCGAGCACCTGACACTCCTCCGCCCCTCTTCTTCAGCACCAGGGTGAAATTAGCTGAGTAGGGGAGAGAAACCGAGGGAGAAGAGAAACATTGGAATACTAATCAATACCAGTGTGCAAAGGTGTATTTGCTTTGAAAGAATACATCATCGCTAATGTTGGCTATCCTACGATTGTGGATGTTGCTACATTATGCAAAACTGTTAGTTTCTGGGTTTTTTCATTTTAGAATGAGATGCCTAGAGATTGTGTGGAATGTTAAAGGGTCCTTGACTGAAAAAAGGTTAAGAGACCCTGCTATACACTATACATTTCTCACATTAAAGACTGATCAGCCATAACATTAAGATCATTGATAGGTAAAGTGAATAATATTGATTATCTTGATAAAATGGCCTCTGAAAGACGGTGGGATATATTAGGCAGCAAATAAACACGTTGTCCCTGAAGCTTATGTGTTGAAAGCAGAAGAAAATGGCCAACTCAGTTGGTTGTGTATGGGGCTGCATAGCCGCAGACTTGTCAGGGTGTTCACGATATCTAAAAAAGCCTGCAATAGGCACATGAGCATCAGAACTGAACCACAGAGCTATAGTAGAAGGTGGCCTGATCCTATGAATCATGTTTTCTTTTAAATAAGGTGGATGACTGGGTACATGTGTGTCATTTACTTGGAAAGAGATGGCACCAGGATGCAGTGTGTGAAGAAGACAAGCCAGCGCAGGCAATGTTCTGCAGGGAAACCTTGGTCCTGTCATTCATGTGGATGTTAGTTTGACACATACCATCTACCTCAACATTGTTGCTGACCAAGTAACCCTCTAATGGAAACGGCATTCCCTGATGGCAGTGGCCTCTTTCAACAGGATAATGCATCCTCCCACACTGCAAAAATGGTTCAAGAAATGTTTGAGAAACACAACGAGTTTTAAGTGTTGACTTAGCCTCAAATTCTTATAATCTTAATCCATCGAGCATCTGTGGGATTTAATGGAAAAACAAGTGTGATTAATGGAGGCCCCCACCTCACAACATACAGGACTTAAAGGATCTGCTACTGACGTCTTGGTTCCTACTGAGGTCTAGTGACATCCATGCCGTGATGAGTCAGGACTGTTTGGGTGGCAAAAGTGGGCCCTACTCAATATTAGGTGGGTCATCATAATGTTATGGCTGATTGGTATTTACAGACTCTATTAAAAGCTAAGAGCAATGTCATGGAAAAAAAGACAAAGGATTACAAATCCACATATGAAACAAAAAACATAGAAATGGCTTATACATTTTGCCAAATAATCCTGCTTTCTGCCATCCCTTTGTCTTAGTTCTATGTGGTAATGTAGACTAGTAATTAAGTGGAAAAGTTGAATACATACTATATATGCTAGTCTACCCCCACAGACTGTTTAAAGATTTAAAATTTTCTGCTATTATAGTTGTTAAAACTCAAAGGATGTAATAAGGACTGCTGTCAAATCCTTAAAGCAGAGCTCCACCCAAAAGGGGAAGTTCTGCTCTAAGCACTCCTCCCCCTCCTATGCCACATTTGGCATGTAATTTGTTTTTGGGGGAGCGGGTACCTAGTTTTGACAGGTACCCACTCCCACTTCTGCTCGGGCAGCCTATCGTATGCATATTTTGTATGTAAAATGTAAACAAATGAGTAAGAGCCCATTCACACAGGGGCGGCACGACTTGTCCCGCGACTCTGCCGGGCGATCTTCACACGACTTCAAAGGTGACTTGCAAAATGACTTCTGTATTGAAGTCAATGGAAGTCGCCCTGAAGTCGTCCCGAAGTAGTACAGGAACCTTTTTCTAAGTCGGAGCGACCTGAGTCGCTCCTATTAGAACGGTTCCATTGTACAGAACGGGACGCGACTTGTCAGGCGGCTGAGTCGCCTGACGAGTCGCCCCTGTGTGAATGGGGTCTGAAGGTGAAAAACAATTTTAAACATTCTGTTTCCAATCATTTTTATTGAAAACATTTTTTACAAGAGAAAGGTATAAATAACAATATAAAATAACATTGGGGTAATGCCAAGCTGTACATCTCCCCAAACATACAAAGATAAAGAAAAATTAAATCACATATGGTAAGGGAAATCTGGACCAACCAGAGTCCATGGTTGCAGTAAGCCAAATTGCATGCACAAGGATAACAAAAATCTTACCACCATGGCACATAGAAAATTAAACAAACCTAAGGTCAAGATAGCTACTTTATTGAATAGTAAGCAACCTTTGTACAATTTGGTCTGCTCAGCTAAGTCTCAACAGAAGACATTTATACCATTGGCCAAATAGACACTCCACAGTCTTGTGCACAGGCATAAAGCCTGGTTCCAGACCTCCATCACTTGGAAGGAAGGACTTTGCAACCCGAAAAATAGGAGTCAACCTCCCACACCTTCAGTATTGAATTGTCTCCCCCCAGAAAAAAGGACAGACAGAGAAGAACTAAAAGAAAAGAGAGGGTGTGCCAACTGCCCAACCCAGACCATGATCCAAATGGGCTTGGGTATTTCCCGTCAAATATTGAATCCAGGGGCTCCAGGCTCCAAGCTTTCAAACAACTTGAGTTTATCATTTAATTTTGCAGAGAGCTGTTCATTAATCATAATCCAGGACAGTTTAGCACATACTAAATCCATTAGTATCACTGCCGACCTCCATGACCTTTCTATGGCTTTCTTTGCTGCCACAATATTTTAAACATTTAAATATAATTTGTATATTCTGCAAGGTTGTTCTTTAAACCCATCTCAGATAGGACATATTCCACTGTACATCTGGACAATTTTCTACATCAATGAGGCCTGAGTTTCAGGTTCCAGTTCCAGTGTTGTGTCTCCTCTCACTGACATTATAGGCTTTGCTTTGTGAATGGCAAAACAGAGATAGTCATAAGAGATACATTTTAGACCTCAGGTGACTTACACAACCCCAGATAAAAAGTCTGCTTAGTCAAACTCATTAAAGCTAAATAAGTGTTAAAAAAAAATCTTTTAGAATTGAATCTGCACAGATTCAAGTAAAGACTGAGTATTCGATATCTGCATAAAACCAATAATGACTGGTTCTCTTAAAGGGCTCCTCTTGCGTAAGTTGTATACACAGTAGCATTGGAGGCATGAAAAAGTATTTTAGTGAATAGGCATTTAAAAATCACAGTAACAAAACAACTTTATTATATGCTTTATTAAACATTACTGTGCACTGACCTCAGACAACTAACTCAAAAAAACCTTGCGAAATGGCACTAAGCATAAAAGAAATGGACCACAATGTAACTCTTTACTTTCGTATAGCACTGTGTTTAAACTGCTAGCACAGATCATACACCACTCATTTCAATATAATTTCTATTTAACCCACTTAATATATCTATCCCATCACAACTTTATTGTTAGGTACTCCCAGCATATATTTTTAAATATTGTAGACCTAAGTCCTGCTCATTTTCTTTCCTTTATTTAGATTTTTACCTACTAAAATTAAATTCAAACACAAATGAAACTTCTTATAAGCAGCACAACAACATTTTCACCTGACTAACAGTTTAACTTTGGAGAAAAAAAGAGAGATGGGCACTTAGTAGATACCTCATACAATGTATTTAGCATCTGGTATATTAGCCTGAAAAAAAAAAACAAAGTTCAAAAGACAAAGTAGAGGCCATTAATTTATCTGAAGGGACTAATGGAACAAAGAGATGAACCTGTTTGTACAGAAAAATATACCACCTATTAGTAAGAATTTAAGAGAATTACGATATTTAGGAAAGAAAAGCACAAATTCTTGAATTAATACATTAGACAAACAGAACAAGACATTTTAACAAGATATATATAGTATAAGACATATTTTTATTGTTGTTAGTACATAAAAACAGCCAAGATCTTATGATTTCTGCAAACTATAATAGAGGAATATATGAAAACTGCAGACAGTACATGTGAAGGAAGATGAATTGCTTTATTACAGGCTGTGATAGCTGGGAAGGTATAGTGATGGATATGGTGAGGATACAGTGATGAGCAATTCTCAGTTCTGGCGATGTTTGCTGCTTGCTTTCTCTGGCATTTATGCCCTAACTGAAAGGCCAGAAGATGTGAGGGGTCAAATATGGATGGACAGAATTGTGTAGCATATAAAAAAAGATCTTGGTTCAAGCTGAATGAATTAAGACTCTTGCTTTTTTTAAGTTGATGTGCATTGATGGAGTACGAGCTTAAAGAATGTTTGAGCTTAGCTACAGTAAAGCATTTGTTACCCCAACACTTCATATTCCCGTACTTCCTGTGTACTTCCTGTACAGGGGCCCATCATGAAATCAGTGGACCCATGTGCAAGATAAAAAGTGGGCCCTAGGGATCCCCCAAAAAATGCAGTGCGCTGTGGCGAAGTCTGAGAGTGGCTTAAATTGTGCAAAATATTGGGCGTGGCTTAAATGGGGTGTGGCTTAATAAAGTCTGAGATGGCTTACATAGTGCATAATGTGGCATTGTTAAAAAGGGAATGTACATTGCAGAGTGTGCAGCAGTGGGTAGTATGTGCAGAAGAGGAGTATGGAGTGTATGGTGGTGGGTATTATGTGCAGGAGTGTAGTACGAAGAGTATGGAGGTAGGTAGTATGTGCAGGAGAGGAGTATAAAGTGTATGGTGGTGGGTATTGTGTGCAGGAGAGGAGTGCGGAGAGTATGGAGGTGGGGAGTGAGTGCAGGAGAGGAGTGCTGAGTGTATGGTGCTGGGTAGCAGGAGAGAAGTACAGAGAGTATGGATGTGAGTAGTATGTACAGGAGAGGAGTATGGAGTGTATGGTGGTGGGTAGTATGTGCTGGAGAGGAGTGCAAAGAGTATGGAGGTGAGTAGTATGTGCAGGAGAGGACTGCAGAGAGTATGGAGGTGGGTAGTATGTGCAGGAGAGGAATATAGAGTGTATGGTGGTGGGTAGTATGTGCATAAGAAGAGTATGGAGTCTATGGTGGTGGGTATTATGTGCAGGAGAGGAGTGCAGAGTCTATGGTGGTTGGTAGTATGTGCAGAAGAGGAGTATGCAGTGTATGGTGGTGGGTAGTATGTGCAGGAGAGGAGTGCTGAGAGTATGAAGGTGGGTAGTATGTGCAGGAGAGGAGTCCTGAGTGTATGGAGTTGGGTAGTATGTGCAGGAGAGGAGTATGGAGTTTATGGTGGTGGTGGGTATTTTGTGCAGGAGAGGAGTGCAGAGTATATGGAGTTGGGTAGTATGTGCAGGAGAGGAGTGCCGAGTGTATGGTGGTTGGTAGTTTGTGCAGAAGAGGAGTATGGGGTGTATGGTGGTGGGTTGTATGAATAGAAGAGAAGTGCTGAGTGTATGGAGGTGGGTAGTATGTGCAGGAGAGGAGAATGGAGTGTATGGCGGTGGGTATTATGTAAAGGAGAGGAGTGCGGAGAATATGGAGGTGAGTAGTATGTGCAGGAGAAGAGTATGGAGTGTATGGTGGTGGGTATTATGTGCAGGAGAGAAGTGTGTAGAGTATGGAGGTGGGTAGTATGTGCAGGAGAGGAGTATGGAGGGTATGGTGGTGGGCATTATGTGCAGTAGAGGAGTACGAAGTGTATGGTGGTTGGTAGTTTGTGCAGAAGAGGAGTATGGGGTGTATGGTGGTGGGTAGTATGTGCAGAAGAAGAGTATGGAGTGTATGGTGGTGGGCATTAGTGAGATATCAGGGAACCCCTAACATCTCCCCTTTGAAACAGAGAAAGGGACTAAGGACACAGATTCCCCTATCCCTGTCTCTGCAGCTTTAGCATTGAAAATTAATGAACTGAGACAGTGGCTCCTGTTCATTCATAAACTGAAGCAGAGTAAACACAGGTTACTCTGCTCAGTTATCACAGGACACCTGAGTGATCGGTAGCGATCGCTCTTTATGTTCAATCAGAAAAGGAAGGGGTCGGTAAATTACATATTTACCGCCTCCTTCCTCCGCTCTCCATACTGACACATCCCCCACAGCCAACGGGAAAGGAGATGAGGGAAGCTGGCTTCGGGGGGACGAGGGGGGCGGAGGAGCGGCCGGAGCACACAATGGGCCAGAGGAGGAGGACAGGGGGCAGAGTAGTACATGGGGGACAATGGGGGATGATCGGTGTGGCGGGGGGGGGGACAGTTGTAAGCACCAATCTTCCTGTATAGCTTTTCAGCTGACAGCTGCGGGAGGGACAGGAGGAGAAGCAGCTGTCAGCTGAAAAGCTATACAGGGAGATCGGTGCTTACAACTGTCCCCTCGACGCACTGATCATCATCCCCCCACTGTAAAGGGACAATCATCCATGGGTTCAGTGTAGGTCACAGTGGGCCCCCCCCTCGGTGGACCCGTGTGCAGTGAACACCCTGCACACATGAATGGTACGCCACTGCTGCTGTACCATGTACTTGTATGAGAAAATAGCCTGTTCTCTTTGTATTGCTTCCTTTATTTGAAATCCCTGGTGTTCCTGCCAGTCCCTCTGCTTTCCTAATAGAAACTGACCACACTAAGCTCCCCCCCCCCCCCTACAGCTCTGAGAACAGAGGTAATGTGAGCATTTATACAAAAGGGAACAAGGTATTTATAATGTTGTTTTTTTTTTTATAGCTATACAAAATGTTTTGCCTTTCATTTCTACTTTAAACTGAATGGGTTGTTTTACATGGTGATTGTTTACAATCACTTTAAATTATTCAAAGAGGAGATACAGTCAGGGCAATGAACAGTAAAAATTGTCAAAAAATTCCCTTTAGCTATAATGCTGATGTGTAGGTGTAAAGATTCGAGTGTGCCCTTCTGTCTTGATAGTAGGAGTAAGATCTGCAGAGCTTAGTTATTCCCAATAAAACAGGCTGGGACGATTCAGTGTTCATTTTTTCCTGTCAAAGCAGGGAGTCAATTTCAGAGATTCTTAATGGGAAACACTCTAATATTCTATTTTTGCAAAACAGACTGTTCATTTTGCAAGGGAAGTTGCAGTTTACAGGGAATTTTCCCCAGAACTTTGTGAATGAGATGAAGCTCTGCGGACTTACAGCATCCAATAACATGCAAGCAAAAGTGCTGTTTTGTTTTTCTCCTTCCACATGATTGGTTATCTTTGCAAAGTGAAATTCCATCACATTCATTAATCTCTAGGGAACATTCTCTTGCAAACTAACAACAGCCTAATTGCCTTTAGAAGATCAACCCCCAAGTGTTTGTTCATGCGCTCTACATGCAAGCAGTAGCTGACAAAATTCATGATAATGATTTTCATGTTTAGATCTGTATTTATCTAGGCTGGAAATATATATTTAGCTCAGAATAAAACACTATTAACATGAGAATAACCACTAATAAGCATTAAAAGTAAAGAGATTAGGAAATGTGCCTTTCAAACAAATCAACATTTTGAGTGGCCTCCTTTAGAAAACAAAACTAAACAATTAGAGTAATACATTGCTCCAAAACGCTTGCAGTACTTGCCATAACGCTTCTTTTGATTTGGTTGCTCACACATCTTCAATCATTGTAAAATCAGGTGACCAATCCAATACTGTATGGGTTCCAACTACAGATCTCTGCTCCAAGTAGTTCTATCATATCAGAAATATTCTCAGATATATTTGGTATCCATATCCCCTAATATATCTACAAAATATAACACATTTGTAACTGTTTTGTTATCAAAGATCCTAGTAATATTTTTATTTTTATTCAGAATTCTTTAAAAAATAAAATACAACAAAATCACAATAGGGAAGTCATTGTACACCACACCACAGGTTTACTGTATATAATCTCCTTCCAGCTTGTATTCAATGTGTTTCATGTGACAACATCCAGATTATCAGGATATATAATATCTAAAAAATGTATACAACATCATGAGGGGATATTTACACATATGGTCATATTCACCCTTTCCATATTCTTCAATCTTCATCACCCATTTATAAGAAATATGTACGGTAGATTCAAGAAGAAAGTCTCCACACCCAACCTACAGTAGGGGAACCTCCAGGATTGTAGGTGCTCATTTAGACTACAACAAAGCATAAATATCTATATAGTTGCGCCAATTAGCACCCTGAATGGGATATGCACCAGTTCACATTATAGATTCCTGTATAGAGTCCAGCCACAGCAGAACATAAGAATTAAAAGACTTCAGGTCAATGTGGCTCTCAGGATACCCATGGGGTCAGGCAATGTAAAAACATAATAAACAAGACAGAGAGTGCACAGCCCATAGTACAATCAACCCTTTATGAAAAACACATAATAAACTATATTTGTATGCACTCACAAAAGCACATTGTGTAAATGATCCATGTATGACACATGAGGCTTCAGCTTCCACACAACCGCAAAGGTTAGTGATGAGAGAGAAATTCCTTATGGTCCTCCTGTGCTGTCCCAAGGATGATAAGATGAGAGCCAGCCACGAGCGGCCACTTTGACACCGCTGACAGCTGGTCAGGATCTATAGAGCCTTATCCTCTGCTCTTTCAGCAAATAGCACTCTTCCATGCGGTGGACGGTGGACTGTCCCTCGGCATCCTGGAGTCCAAAGCAGGACTATGGTCCCTGCATTGGTCTTGATGATTTCAGAGGACCTTATATCGCCAGACTGAAGATGGGAAGAGGCTGCAGGGGCTTGTCCAGCAGTGTAGAGAAGCCTGCAGGAGCTAAGGATCAGGTAAGTAAAACTGATTTATCCAGCCCACCTAAACATAAACGAGCAGTTGACCCTTGCAGTGCAGCTCCACTGCCGGAAACTACTTTTATCTTTTACAGTCATTAAAATAGAACACAAAACAAGCCCTCACTGATCTCTGTAGCTTAGGGCACTGTGGAGTAATTCATCCTCAAAATCCTTTTCTTATGGAGGTTAAGCTGATCCTGCTTTCCCTACCACCAGTGATTTGACAACCTACCAGTCTTCAAGTCTCAAATGTAAACAAAAAGTAACTGCTTTGAGAGAAGGGAGCAGACTGAGATGAGGTGTTGAGTTGGGACATAAGGACCTTAGTGCCTCTGCTTTGAACTTTGAGGATGAATTGCTTAAATTTTCCTGCAGCTACAGTGGTTAGTGAGGGCTTGTTTTAAAGCTTGAATACTGATTTTAATAGCCTGGCTATATGTCAACTTTAAGTGGAGCTCCAGACAAGTGTTAGGCTAGGAAAGGGTTTAAACCTTTGTAATTTTCCTATCACTTTCCCCTTCCTGTCTCAGTAAAAGTGGTCATTGGTTTAAGTGGTTTGGGGAAATCACTCCAACAGAGACAAAGGCACCAATAAAACACTTTTCTGTAGCTGAAAAGAAAAAGTTTAAAACCTCTGGGAGATTATAATTATTATCCGTGTCCCTGCTATGAAGATTTCCCCTTGTTTCCAGTACCAAATAAAATGGTCACTGGAGCAGGAAGGGATCCCCATTTCCATTTTAGGACAAATGCACAGCCTGTGCAGTAAATACCAGAGGGATTTTGGTGACTATAAAAAATATGGAGAAGGAAAGTGAAAAGATAACTTCACATGACACATTCTCTTAAAGTCCAAAATGTTCACACTTCTCGTAAATTCATGCTGAGATCCTAAGGAATATGAAATTCTATGCATAATTGACCCAGGTACATGTCAAAACATGAATTTTGCTGTCTATTTCAACTTGTGAGTTTAGCAAGAAAAGCGCACTGCTACATATGCAAAGTTTCTAAAGCACTGACTACAATGTCAAAACAGTGTTAAGATGAGCACATTGAAATGCTTGACATGAAAACATAACAAATCTCCTTTTAAGCATCTGATTTAACCCTTTGCCATCCATACAAGCAATCATTCCAACAGTTCAATCATTCTACCCCTTTTTATTTCATATTAATAATCAGTAGCAGACATTGAGAATTATGGAACACTTCTATTTCTAGATTGCACAGTCGTGACATATGGCCCAGTGCTTAAATATCTTGGAGGTCTGTTTAAGGATTATTGATTTCAAATCTCTCTTTGCATACAGCTATAGTCTGTCCTCAAGACAATCTAATCAATTCTTAGGTCTTGAGCAGTGAAGAGGTCCAGAGCACAGCAACAGGAATTGAAATGTAATGTTTTCTTGTTTTCTGTGTGTGTGATACCTGAGACCTACTATTTATACATTTACCATTTGGATTGGCTGTCATATACTGTAATCCATGACTGAAATGCACTTAAAATAGGAAAAGCTTTGCGGAGGGTGTTTTTGAAAGGTTTTATTTATATACTATATTAATATGTGTATGATAGTTGTCTTTATGCTAAATATCTAAGTATTATCATAAAGAAGTACAATATAAACATAACATATGTAGTACACAGACCCCTTTCTTTACCTGCATTAACTTTGGCTCCTCGCAGGAAGAGAGAGGCACACCGCACCACAAGCCCGTACCCTTCTATATGAAGAGGTTGAGCAATGTTGTTGATGGGTCTTCCACAGTTAGACAACCAGAGAATGTCTCTCACCTCTATTTTTAATAAAGACAAGTCCTTGTATCCCCACAGTAACTTGAATGTCCACACCAGCTGCACTCCAACGTAGAGGTTTATTTCTTATAAAACACAGTCTCTGACAGAAAAGGTTGGAGGGAGAACAGGACAGCTTAAGATGTGGATGAGGTCCAGGCACAAATGTTACACAATTCACTGCTCCGATTCTCAAGCAGACTCAGCCCATTCGGATAGTCTCCCTAGTTTGGGACTAGCAGCCAAAATGATGCTCGAACGTTACCCTTGGTCTCTGCCACAGACCTGGTGAACTTGGTCTCTGTTCAGGGAGAAGATATCCATCCAGAGCAGCCTTTCTCAACCTTTTCAACACAGAGGAACCCTTGAAATAGTTCTCCGGTCTCGGGGAACCCCTGCTAAAAATGATAGATCTACAATTCATGAAACCTTAGTGTGATGGTCAGTGGGAAGAATGGTCCTTACACTTGTGGTCATTAGGAAGAATTACCTCCTTACAGATAGCTAAAAAGATCAATGATGTCAGTAGGAAATTATCTGAGAGGCAGAAATTGCCCAATGCTGAAGGAACCCCTAGCAACTTCTGGAGGAACCCTGGTTGAGAATCACTGCTCCAGAGAGTTACCGGGACCCTTCCTTCACTGTGACTTCCGCACCAGTCCTTCGGAATGATTCCTCCCCCGGCCTCCTCATCTAGGATACGGGTCCAATCGCAAGGCGGCACCCTGAGATTCCTCGATCCCCAGTGGGCTCCAGCCGAAGGTGCTGGGCCCAGACCTTTGTTGCAGTCCCAGGGCTGAAGGTGCCTGGGACCCTTGACGACAAACCACAGACCCGCCCCTGGGCTAAAGGTGCCCAGGGCAGACAGGAACGAGAACCCTGGGGTAGGACCCCTGACAACGAACCCTCAACCGGCAGCGTCTGCCACCCACTGCACAGTTGCCGAGAGGGGACACACAAGGCACAGCACTGTATCAGTGGTTCAACCCTGGCCTACTATGGCAGCGCCACCTGCAGGCCACAGGGAACTGTACACCAATACTCCTCCTGTGGACAAAAATGGTTTCAAGAACTCTATCAATTAGGGTGTTTAGGCACAACTACCACCCAAACACTTCCCCTAAATTTAGCACCCCTCTACACATATCTATTAGAAGGTATATTTAACACAAAGGACTGAATTCCATATGTGAAAAAAAACAATTGCCAGCTTTGGATGTGGTTTCCTTGCAGCTGATCTTTTCCCTATTACTGATTTACCATGTCCTGTTCTGTACCATGCCTTTGTGTTACATTACTCATCTTGATGGAGGCAGGGTTTTGCTTCCTCATGCCAGAGCCTCCAGCAAGGAAAACAGTGAGCAGCATAAAAGTGATGCGAGGAAGTACAGTGAAGAGCCTGCTGTAACACCCCTGAGCAACCACAAGATGTCACTACTAAAAGTCTGTGTAGTTTCAGCTTTAATTTAAAGTGTAACTAAAGGCAAATCTTTTTTTTTTTTAGTTTTGGATAGAGTGGAGAGGGGTTAGGGCTCTTTTACACGGTCCGTGTCCGGGCTCCACTTTGCTCAGCGGGGATTGCTCCATCGATCCCCGCTGAGCAGGCAGATGACAGGTCTGTCTCTGCACACTGTGCAGGGACCAACCTGTCAGAGCGCCACTCTCCCCTATGGGGAATCGGATGACGACGGACCGTAGAGTAGAGTTGCCACCTCATCCCTTTAAATCCGAACACATATTAATTACTGTAATTTTCGGACTATAAGACGCACTTTTCCCCCCAGAAATATGGGGGAAAATGTCCCTGCGTCTTATAGTGCGAATACATAACAGGGGCCCCACCCCCCGCCGTTGCTGGCACCGCCCCTGTCATCCGCTAGCATCGCTCCCAGCCGCTGGAATCCCCCGACCGCCGCCACTGGCTCCGCCCCCCCGCCGGCAAAGCCCCTGACACTGCGACACCGCGAATCCAATTAAAGCCGCTCTCTCTTTCTCTTCGGCTTACAGAAAGGGAAGCAGGGCAGCGGGGGATATACAGACAGCCGCAGCTCTCCTCTCCTTGTCACAGCGCCGCTGCCGAGTTCTCTGGCAAATAGAGCAGCGGCGCTGTGACAGGGAGAGGAGAGCTGCGGGCTGTCTGTATATCCCCCGCCGCCCCCTTCCCTTTCTGTAAGGAGAAGAGAAAGAGAGAGCAGCTCTATTTAGATTTGCTGGGCCGCCACCCAGCTTCCTGCCCACTGTTTCCCTCCCCATGATTGGCCACAGCAGAGGGCCAATCAGAAGACACTGGGGGCATCATGGGAAATGAAGTCACTGCAGAGTTCTGGCACCAGTTCCGCCAGCATGCAAGCACTCTGAGGGGAAGGAGGGGGTGTTAGAAGAGGAGCAAAAGAGAATACTCTGCTGGGGAACACCACCAGAGAGCCACGCTGTACCCTGCACCACAAGGGAGCCACTCTGTACCCCGCACCACCAGAGAGCCACGCTGTACCCCGCACCACCAGAGAGCCACGCTGTACCCCGCACCACCAGGGAGCCACGCTGTACCCGCACCACCAGAGAGCCACGCTGTACCTGCACCACCAGAGAGCGAGAAAGACAGAGCCACTGCCAGGATACAGACATGCTACACTACTGACTAGAGTCACCCCGGGCAACCCAGAGTGAGCGAACGTCCAGCCGGAGGGATCACTGTTGCGATTTCGCTGGGTCTGGTAAGAGGGCATGTTGGCCATTGTCCATTACTGTTCCCAGGGACTGAGCCATTAGGAAGTGCCTAACCTGATATCCTCTAGGCCTTATTGACCGCCACAACGTCCCTCTCTGTCCTCTTCCCACGGCATCCCCTCTGTCCTCTTCCTATGGCGTCCTTCTCCCAGGGCGTTACTTTGTCCTCTTCCCAGGGTGTTACTCTGTTCTCTTCCCCGGGTGTCCCTCTGTCCTCTTCCCCGGGTGTCCCTCTGTCCTCTTCCCAGGGTGTCCCTCTGTCCTTCACCCACGGCAACCCTCTGTCCTCTTCCCACAGCGTCCCCTCTGTCCTCTTCCCATGAAGATGACAGGGCGGGCCTTGACAGGAAGGGGTGGGTCATATTTAAATTAGGGGTTGCGCAAGTTTAGTCAGGCCTAGGGCAGCACAAAACCTAAATACACCACTGATGGCATGGTCACTCTGCGTTTACTGTGGCATGGTCACTGCGTTTACTGTGGCATGGTCACTCTGCGTTTACTATAACATGGTCACTCTGCGTTTACTATGGCATGGTCACTCTGCGTTTACTATGGCATGGTCATCTGCGTTTACTATGGCATGGTCACTCTGCATTTACTATGGCAATGGTAAGGCTGCGTTTACTATGGCAATGGTCAGGCTGCGTTTACTATGGCAATGGTCAGGCTGCATTTCATGGGCACTGGAAAATATTTTAGTACCCTATTTGGTTCTGAATATTTTTTTTCTTGTTTTCCTCCTCTAAAACCTAGGTGCGTCTCATGGTCAGGTGCGTCTTATGGTGCGAAAAATACGGTACACAGGTTATGTGGGTGATTAAGGCGGTAATTAAACTCACTTGAAGCCTTACCTGCATTAAATTATCCTCAGAACCTGTGTAATTAATATGTGTTCGGGTTTAAAGGGATGAGGTGGCAACCCTACCGTAGAGTCCGTTTTCATCCGATCCGATCGGAGCGGGTCGGATGTCAGCGGGCATGTCAACGCTGACATCCGTGGCTCCATAGAGGTGCACAGAGCGTCCGTTTACGTCCGCCTAAAAAACTGACAGTGTGAAAGAGCCCCTAAGCCCTGTACACACAATCGTATTTCCTATGGATTCCATCAATCTTGCCTACACACCATCAGTCAAAAATCCGACCGTCCAAAACACTGTGATGTAAAACACTCCGACAAGCCGAGAAAAATGAAGTTCAATGCTTCTGAGCATGCGTCGACTTGATTCTGAGCATGCGTGGGTTTTTTGTCCGATGGAGTTCCACACAGACGATCGGAATTTGCTATCGTTTTTTTTTCAGATAATTTTTTTCTCACCGATGGAAAAAAGACCGATGGGGCCCATACACGATCGGTTTGTCCGATGAAAAAAGTCCATCGGACTGTTTTCATCTGTAAAACCGATCGTGTGTACAGGGCTTTAGAGTTAGAGCACTTGCCAGTTTTTATTGCTGTCTGTGCCCCCGTTAATGAGATATACCCTATTTGTCCTGTTTACCATTATCATTGAAAGTAAAATTAAAAGAAAGTCCAACATTATTTGAATATTTGGGGGGAGCCACCAGAGGTACTGTAGAGATAGTCGGCGCAGAACATATTCCAGAGGGTAGCATTGGAGACATTAGTGGGAGGTTGACTAAAGCACATAAACCAGAGGTAAGTATAGTATGAAGTCCTATTTGCAACCTCGGAAAACACCCAATAGGAAGACAGTACCGGTCTAAACTACGTGGCATGTTCACCAATGCCAGGAGCCTGGCGGACAAGATTGGAGAACTAGAGATACTGTTGTATGAGGAGGATTTCGATTTTGTGGGAATTTCAGAGACTTTGTTCAACAGCTCTCATGATTGGCTGGCAACCATTCAAGGGTATTCCCTTTATCGCAGGGATAGGGAATGTAAAAAAGGGGGAGGGGTATGCCTGTATATCAAGAATAATGTACAAGTGAATGTGAGAGATGACATCACTAGGGGAGCTGGGGAAGGGGTGGACTCCTTATTGGTAGAGCTCCAAAGGGATGAAACTAAGGGGAAAGTAATACTGGGAGCATGCTATAGGCCCACTAACCTGAGGGAGGAGGGGGAGATGGACCTACTATCACAAATTGGATTAGTGGCAAGGATGGGAGGTGTCATCATAATGGGTGATTTTAATTATCCAAACATAGACTGGGTGGAAGGAACCGCGCATTCGTCTAAGGCTCGCCAGTTCCTAAATGTCTTGCAGGACAATTTCATGGGTCAGATGATAGACGTACCAACTAGAAACAAAGCATTACTAGATCTACTGATTACCAACAATACAGACCTGATCACGGATGTGGAAATAAGGGGCAATTTAAGAAACAGCGATCACTGGTCAATTAGCTTCAGTATAAATTACACATATAGGAAACATAAGGGGAATACAAATACAAAGACACTGAATTTCAAAAGAGCCAACTTCCCTAAACTGCGAACCTTGCTAGTAGATATAAATTGGGATAAAATCTTAGGAACAAAGAATACGGAGGAGATATGGGTTTTCTTTAAGAGCATATTAAATAAGTGCATTAGCCAGTGCATCCCATTGGGAAGGAAATTTTAAAAGAGTCAACAGAAGTCCTGGATAGCTTAACTCCAATGTAAAAATGCATATAAAAGCAAAGGAGAAGGCCTTCAAAAAATACAAGGCTGAGGGATCATCCTCAGCATTCAGACTTTACAAAGAATGCAACAAGAAATATAAGGGTGCAATTAGAGTGGCTAACAGGGGAGGGCTGGCAGCCTTAGGCCTGGTGGGAAAGTCCAGTCAAGTGGCCCATTGAACCACCGTATCAGCTCACCATTCATGCCCACCTGGTTTTTCAATGCAGTCTCACCTGTGCCCATCAATGCAGCCTGATCGGTGCCCATCCAATGCAGCCTCACCAGTGCCCATCCAATGCAGCCTTACCAGTGTCCATTAATGCAGCCTCACCAGTGTCCATCAATGCAGCCTCACCAGTGTCCATCAATGCAGCCTCACCAGTGTCCATTAATGCAGCCTCACCAGTGTCCATAAATGCAGCCTCACCAGTGTCCATAAATGCAGCCTCACCAGTATACATAAATGCAGCCTCACCAGTGTCCATAAATGCAACCTCATCAGTGTCCATAAATGCAGCCTCACCAGTGCCCATCAATGCAGCCTCACCAGTGCTCATAAATGCACCTTCACCAGTGCCCATAAATGCAGCCTCACCAGTGTCCATAAATGCAGCCTCACCAGTGTCCATAAATGCAGCCTGATCAGTGCCCATAAATGCAGCTTCACTAGTGCCTATAAATGCAGCTTCACCAGTGCCCATAAATGCAGCCTCATCAGTGCCCATCCCATCAGCTCAGCCTTACATGTGCCCATCATTGCAGCCTGATCAGACATCAGTGCCCATTAGCACAGCCTTGCCAGTGCATGGGGAGAGAGGAGAGCTGCCGGTTTACACAGTGCAGGTATCTCCCGCTTACCCGGCCATTGTCACATTAAGTCCCGCCTTCTGTACTGGCTCCTAGGATGGACATCACACGTCCTGGCATTGGACCAGTATGACGTCCATCACAGGAGCTGGTCCAAGAGGCAGGACTTCAAATGTCTCTCGGCCGCGTCGGGTAAGTGGGAGATGGAGATCCCCGCTCTGTGGTAAACCGGCGGCGCTCGCCCCCCCTCTCAGAGGCAGACTGGTGTGCACCGGCCCGAAAGCTGCCCCAGGGCAGGTGGCCAATAGCCCTGAGTTTGCAGCCGACCCCAGGCCTTGGGACTCAGGGCTAATAATGGTTATTGGTAATACCGAGACACTCATGCCACTGCCTACAGGCCATGGCCAGCACAGGACCTGACAGCCAGAGAGTGTTAAGGGCTATTTCCTTTTTTGAGGTTACTGGGTGGTGGGCAGGGCACTGGAGCAGGGTACATGGGGTGCATGGGGGGGGAATGGGATGTGGGGGATGTCAGGGTCTGGGTCTCTCTCTCACCACAGCGATTGCAGCTCAGCAGGTTCTTGCACGGCCTCTTGGGGTATAATAACAACTTCCAAATTGCAGCCAGCGCCCAGCCATAGCCAATCACGTGTGTCCCCTGGTGTGCCCTGGCCCCTTGCTGCCTCTGCCTGCCTCCAGTCCAAAGACTCCGGGAGTGTAGTGGAGGGTAAGCTGCTCGTCCCACTGAAAGTAAGCTGGCTGCTCTCAGACTCTCAGTCAGTTCTTCTCTCTGTTTGCTCGAAACTAGTTGCAACTTGCACTGTCTCACTCTTGCAGCCACTCCAGCCAGCCCCCAGCCTGAGCCAGTCACAGGATGTGTCCCCTGGCACGCTCTGCCTCTGCCTGCCACCAAGACTCCTAGGAGTTGTAGTTTTTTCTGTGCTGCTCAGTTCCACCCACCCCCACCAGGAACTTGAGCGCGGTGCAGACTACAACTCGCAGAATGCAGTGTAGCAGCCAGCCAGCCAATCGGTGGCCACCGCGGCCGACTTTTACCATCTACAGGAAAAAAATAGCAGACAGGCAGCACGGCCATTTTGAATATAAGGGAGCCGGTTGCGCAACAATCGTTGCGCAACACTGCCACCTGGTGACAATGCCGCGGTCAAGACACTTATCACTTCCAGATGAACTTTTCTTTTTCTCTTGATGATTTCTCTGTGACCCTACACTGACTAAAACCCCAAAGTCACTGATTTCTCTGAAGTGCAAGGAGAAGGAGGGAGAACAGAACAAGAACAGCTCCCATTTTCTCCAAAGAGTAGAACTGCCCAAATGCAAAAAAAAACTAGGGCACAGTCCTTGTGTTCCGGTGAAGGCACTCTGGAAAGTTCTTCAATGAACAGCAAAAAGAACACACAGGAGTCTTTTTCTCCTAAAGGTAAAACTTTGGATACGGCAGGAACACAGGCTTCAAATGTCTGTTCAAAGCCTCCACATGGTACTCAGCATTTCCTCCTTCCTTGCGGCAAATCACCACTCTGGCCGCATGGATATGCCTTCCCAGCATTCACTTAGCTTTACAGTCCTGGAACTTCTTGGTGACTGTTGGTGAACAAGAAAGGTATCGCCGTGCCTGCGGTACTTTAAGTTTGTCCTACACAAAGGTATCATACCATCTTTGGCAAAACACTTCCACCTCATAAAGCAGTTCTCGAGGCAGGTACGGGTATTCCCACCCATACTCTTGGGCAACCTTCTGGCCGAAGAGACGCTGCAGCCTTGACAAAGGTGGCATGGTGGCCTGGTCTCCTTCTCCAGGCGGAACAATTGTTTCTGGGTGACGAGGTGCGTTCACCACCTCGGTAGATCTGGGCCTAGGAGCCCGCAGTGACTTGCGTTGCACTCCCGCAACAGGAACAGGTGAAATGGATGTTGAGTCCAGAAGAGGAATTTCAGACAGTGGACCAGATTCCTCCCTAGGCGCAGAGGCCTCCACCGAAGGTGTACTATCTCCAGTAGACATAGGCAGGTCCCTTGTGACACGGGACAAGGGTAGCTTCATCTTGTCCCATCCCTTCTGGTGGAAGATTTCGTCTATCTCCCCATCATCGCCATTGTCAGACAATAAATCCAGGTCGGAGGTGTCGTAGCATTCGGCGGGCAGATAGTTCCCAGTCACGGAACTATCTCCCTTGACGCCCTCTACCGACTGTGGGCTTCCGCCACTTTTAACCACACAGACAGTCCCAACCCCTGGCTCACCTGGGCCTTCAGAAGAACGGGAATGTCCAGGACTTTTCTCTCCGGATCCATCCAGACCAGGCAAGCAGCGGGGCGAAGCTCTTCCACGACCACACGAGGCCATCACTAGGCCGACTTTCCTCTTCGGTGGTCGGAGCAGGGAGCTGTTGGTGACCGAGGCAGCATCCTCTGATTTTTCTCTTTTCATCTCCGCTTGGGCAGTCACTGCGCCCGGATCAGTGCGCATGGGAAACACACCAGCATCAATCTCTCCTTCCAGAGTGGCAGTCCCTGTGAGGTAGTTGAGGTGGAAAGCCCGAGGCTTTTCTGTGTATGGTTCCACCTCAAAGAGAAACTCCTTGCAGACCTCACATCGCCCGAATGGCTTCAGCTGGACCACCAGTCCTGAACAGCCGGGACAAATCACACCGAGGGCCTCCATGTCTCTGCAGGTGTACAAAGCCAATCGCCCCCGGGGCCTTAGTCTTATCGCCGTATCCATAATCGGAGCAGCCACAGAAGTCATGTCCGTGACAGAAGAAGCTGAAATCCATGGAGTGTTGAAGTCATCTTCTCTCTTTGCTGCTCCATTGCGCACTGACCCACACGCGCCGGAATCTCCACGTGCATACGTCCACATGGCCAGACTCCTCCCACCTTCTGCACTTGTTCGCGGGCTTTTCCTTCTCCCTGCCCACGAACTACGCAGCTATGGGTTGCCTCGTGGCGCGTTGGCCAATATGGCCGACCTACTCATAACTTCTCCGGGCAGCAAAGTTCAAGTTCAGACTCCACACACATCCCGGACACGATGCCCCCACGTGTAGCGGCCTCACCCCTCTCTCCCCTTCTCATGCTCGGCTTGTCTTTCTTCGTCTAGGGGTCTCAGTGCTGGGGGGACGGATGAGATACACCACGGCCCATGTCCTCCATAGCTAAGAGGTGAAGGCCAGAAGATTGGGTTTAGTGTGGGTGTCCTAGAGTCAAGTCCAGTACTTCGTCCCTGACTCCTTTGCTCCTAGTAACCAGAGTTCCACAGAGTGAATAGGTCCAACTCAGTTTTATTCTTCTTGGTAAACAACAAACAGTTTCTTCTACTGAGTAGTAATGGGGAATAGATCGAGGCACAATCCTTTCCCTTCTCCTGCTAACCACTGTAGTATCACCAGTGGCGAATAGTCACTGCCACTGACTAGGTGAGGTAGAACGTGAATTACCTTCGCTAGCACGGCCCTTGTCAGGGGAAGGGAAATCCGTCCAAGGGAGAAACCGGAGGCCTCTCTGTCACCAGCGATGCTGTGCCGGGCTCTTCAGAGAAGTTCCGCACACCAGATCTCACGAACTCAGACACAGGCACCCAAGGAATTAGGGCCCCCTCGGATTCCTCCACCCTCGCGGAACTCAGTCGAAGGTACTGAGCCCCAGGTGTCCGCCATAGTACCTCACCCCAGGCTAAAGGTGCCTGAGATGGACTCCATCTTTACTCAGACCAGGCCAAAGGCGCCTAGGCCTGGAGCACTGGAATGCCAGCACCCAAGCTGAAGGTGCCTGGGTGCGGCCACGTCCTCCAGACTCTGAACTCTGAACCCCGTGGTAAGGGCGTCCGCCCCTTTTATCCCCTCTCCCTTTGCGTCACAGCGGGTTCCCCGCCCCGCTGTACCAGCTCCAGGGGAGGACAAAAAGGTACAGTCTTGTGGTGTGAGTTCAGCTCCGGCCCAGGGCAACAGCACCACCCGTGAACCGCAAGGAACCTCACACCACCAGAGTCCTCCAAAAACCAGAAAAAAAGGTCTCGGATCCCCTAGCAATTTGTGCATCTGGGTTACAATACCACCCAGATGCCTCCCTTAAATTCAAACACCCGCTACACTAGTAAAAATAAAAAAATTATAATAAAAATGCCATAAATCTATCCCCTATTTTGTAGACGCTATAACTTTTGCCCAAACCAATCAATATATGCTTATTGCGATTTTTGTTTACCAAAAATATGTAGAAGAACACATATTGGCCTAAACTGATGAAGAACTTTTTTTTTTTTAATTTTAGATATTTTTGTATACTTATTAATTTAATTTCGTTCTTTTTTTGTTTATAGCGCAAAAAATAAAAACTGCAGAGGTGATCAAATACCACCAAAAGAAAGCTCTATTTGTGGGTAGTGATGAGCCGAACACCCCCGGGTTCGGTTCGCACCAGAACCCGCGAACGGACCGAAAGTTCGCACGAACATTAGAACCCTATTAAATACAATGGATGCGAACGTTCGGATTCTAAAGTGCTAATTATAACGACTATTATCCATGTTATTGTCCTAAACAGAGTTTGGGAACCCGGGTTCTGCACCAGGGGACATGTATCAATGCAAAAAGAAGTTTTAAAAACTGACGTTTTCCGGGAGCAGTCATTTTAATGATGCATAAAGTGAAAAAAAAAAAGTCAAATATTCCTTTAAATATTGTACCTGGGGGGTGTCTAAAGTATGCCTGTGAAGTGCCACGTGTTTCCCGTGTTTAGAACTGTCCCTGCACAAAATAACATTTCTAAAGGAAAAAAAAGCCATTTAAAACTGCTTGCGGCTTTAATGTAATGTCTGGTCCCGGTAATATGGATGAAAATCTTTAAGAAAAATGGCATAGCTACCCCATCAACCCCCCCCCCCTTACCCCAGCCCATTACCAGCCCCTTTGGGTCTTGTATGGATATTAAGGGGAACCCCGCACACAAAATAAAAAAGGCCCTATATACTCTGAACAGCCGTATACAGGCAGTGCATACAAGACAGGGACTGTAGGTTTGTTCTTATGTAGAATCTGTTTGTAATTTTGAACAGCTACATTGTTTAAGTGTAGCTCCAGCCCAAATACCTATTTTTAAGCTTTTTGGAAAACATAGGGAAGGGTTATCACCCCTATAACATTTGTTTTGCTGTCTGTGCCCCTGTTCAGAACATTTCACCTCACTTTGTGTCCCAATGACAACTGTTTTTGAAATGTGGTGTTTTTATTGAAACAAGGATTGGTGATAAAGCATCAGTAGAGAGGAGACACCTTTCTCCCATATTAATTCTTACAGGAGAGAATTTTCCTTCCAAGGGGTAGATTTCCTCTCACTTCCTGTTGTCTTCTTCTGTTTGCAAGTAGTAGTCGTTTGTAAGTTGGATGTTTGAAAGTAGGGACCTGCCGTATATACTCTGCAGAAATTGGCCCCTTAGGTGTTGGTGTTGGCACAACACTGTAAGCACTCACAGTTACTCTTGGTGGGTGCTGGAACGCCCTGCTGTCAACTATTATATCAGGAATTGTAATAACATATAATTGTTGATCAGTGGTAGTAAAAATTGGGCCTTTGATGGTGGTGCTGGTGCCACAACACTGTAAGGCCTGACAGTTACTCTTGGTGGGCGCAGCAATGGGCCCTGCTGTGAATTATTAGATCAATAATTATAATTGCATGCCCCTGTTGAACAGGTGCTGAAAAATTGGGCCTTTGGTGGTGGTGGTGGTGGTGGTGTTGACACAACACTGTAAGGCCTGACAGTTACTCTTGGTGGGCGCAGCAATGGGCCCTGCTGTGAATTATTAGATCAATAATTATAATTGCATGCCCCTGTTGAACAGGGGCTGAAAAATTGGGCCTTTGGTGGTGGTGGTGGTGGTGGTGGTGTTGACACAACACTGTAAGGCCTGACAGTTACTCTTGGTGGGCGCAGCAATGGGCCCTGCTGTGAATTATTAGATCAATAATTATAATTGCATGCCCCTGTTGAACAGGGGCTGAAAAATTGGGCCTTAGGCACTGGTGGCACAACACTGCAACCCCTCACAGATACTGTACTTGGAGCACAGCAATGAGGCCTGTTGCAAAGTATTGCATCAAAAATTGTAATTACACGCCCCTGTTAAACAGGGGCTGAAAAATTGGGCCTTAGCCACTGGTGGCGGCACCCATAAACCAAAATGATCTTCCAAGCTATCATCATTAATCGGATCATTGAGGAGGAGGAGGAGGATAGCTAGTCAACATAACAGCACAGGAACTCAGCATCAGCATCAGTCTTGAAGGGATGTGACATTTTAAAATCAATTAGTCTGTTATATCAGCATCAGGTGTGTGGTAGCTGGTGGTGATCCAAGACTGGTTCATCTTGATGAAAGTCAGTCGATCAACCGAGTCGGTGGACAGGCGCACCCTGTGATCCGTGACAAATCCTCCAGCAGCACTGAATGTGCGTTCTGAAAGAACGCTGGATGCAGGACAGGCCAGTAGCTCAATTGCATACTGTGCAAGCTCTGGCCAGTGATCCATCCTCAAGACCCAGTAAGCCAGAGGATTTTCGGTGGGGAAGGTGTCCAAGTCTGACCTTGCCCCTAGGTATTCCTGCACCATGTATATCAGACGCTGGCGATGGTTGCTGGAACCGATCATACTTTGGGGCTGCGGACTAAAGAATTGTCTGAACGCATCGGTCAGATGGCCACCTTCCCCACCGCTCCTTCTTTGACTGCCCGAAGCCTCAGCAACTCGTTGTCCAGAACCAGGAGTTTGTAACCTCCCAGTCTCTGGGAACGCGTTGCACAGACCTTTCTGAAAGGCCTCCCGGAGTTGTCTCATCCTCTGCTCCCTCTGCGATGGTAACATAAGGTCCGCAACCTTACCCTTGTACCGTGGATCAAGGAGAGTGGCCAGCCAGTAATGGTCCCTCTCCTTGATCCGAAGAATACGAGGATCCTTCCGCAGACTTTGCAGGATCAGGGAGGCCATGCAGCGTAGGTTAGCTGAGGCATTCAGTCCGGAGTCCTCTGGGTCACTAAGGACGACATGATCCGCAGCCACCTCCTCCCAGCCACGTACAAGTCCACTGGTTTCTTGGGACTGTAAATCATCCCTAAAAGACTGCTGCTGATGATGCTGAGTGCCAGCCTCCACCTCCATGCTGACACAATCCTCCTCCTCCTCCTCCTCCTCTTCCTGTGCGATGGGTGGGACAGAAGGAACACTGTCTGGGTAAAGGGGGCCTTGAGAGGCAAGGAAGTCCTCCTCTTCCTGCCTCTGTTCTGCCTCAAGTGCCCTGTCCATTATTCCACGCAGCGTGTGCTCCAACAGGTGGACAAGAGGTACAGTGTCACTGATGCATGCACTGTCACTGCTCACCATCCTCGTGGCCTCCTCAAATGGTGCCAGGACAGTGCATGCATCCCTGATCATGCCCCACTGGCGTGGTGAAAAAAACCAGAGCTCCCCTGACCCTGTCCTGGTGCCGTAGTCACACAGGTACTCATTGATGGCCCTCTGCTGCGTGTGCAGCCGCTGCAGCATGGCCAATGTTGAGTTCCACCTGGTGGGCATGTCACATATAAGGCGGTTCTTGGGCAGGTTCAACTCCTTTTGCAGCTCAGCCAGACGAGCACTGGCATTATAAGATCTGCGGAAATGCACACAGACTTTCCTGGCCTGCCTCAGGACATCCTGTAAGCCCGGGTACCTGCCCAAGAACCGCTGCACCACCAGGTTAAGGACGTGAGCCATACAGGGCACATGGGTCAGTTGTCCCTGTCGGAGGGCGGAGAGGAGGTTGGTGCCATTGTCGCAAACCACCATTCCTGGCTTAAGCTGGCGTGGCGTCAACCACCTCTCGGCCTGCCCCTGCAGAGCAGACAGGACCTCTGCCCCAGTGTGGCTCCTGTCCCCCAAACACCAGCGCAAGCACGGCATGGCATCTTTTTGCCTGCGTACTTGCGTAGCCCCTTGAACGCCTACGGAGCACCGCTGGTTCCGAGGACAAACCACAGGAAGAGGCCATGGAGGAAGAAGAAGAGGAGGGGGTGGAGGAGAGAGGTGTGTCACAACCAGTAGTAGCATTTTGGAGGCGTGGCGGTGGAACAACCTCCAACACTACTGCACCTTGTCCTGCATCCTTCCCAGCTGCCAAAAGAGTGACCCAATGGGCCGTGAAAGAAAGGTAACGTCCCTGTCCATGCCTGCTGGACCATGAGTCAGCGGTAATATGCACCTTACCGCTGACCGCCCTGTCCAGCGAGGCCAAGACATTGCCTTCCACATGCCTGTAGAGAGCCGGAATCGCCTTCCGTGAGAAAAAGTGGCATTTGGGAACCTGCCACTGAGGAACTGCACATTGCACAAACTCACGGAAGGGGGCCGAGTCTACCAACTGAAAAGGCAGCAGTTGAAGCGCTAGCAATTTAGCCAAGCTAGCATTCAACCGCTGGGCATGTGGATGGCTGGGAGTGAACTTCTTTCGACAGTCCAGAAGCTGGGGCAGGGAAATTTGCCTGCTAGAATCGGACGTCGGTGTACTGCTAGCAGAGTGGCCGCAAGTACTGGGCTGTGACACACCTAATTCTACACCTTCATTCCTCTCAGTGCAGGTTTCAGAGAGGACTGAAGGTATAGTGGGTTTTGAGATCCCAGCTGATGCGGTGCAAGGAGAGGTCCGCTTTGTTCTTTGGTGTGGGTCTTTAAGGTAGGCTTGCCAACGAGCTGCATGGCAGGTCAACATATGTCTGATCAAGCATGTGGTGCCCAAGCGGCTGATGTTTTGGCCACGCGATATACGCTTGAGACATATGTTGCAAACAGCAGCTGTGCGATCTGATGCACTCGCCTCAAAAAAGGCCCACACCAAAGAACTTTTTGAATGACGGGCAGAGGCAGAGGCAGCGCCCTGCACAGGCGGAGCTCTGCGGTGTGATTCCGTCGGTGTGCTGCCCATACGCTGGCCACTCAAGGGCATCCTGCCTCGTTGGAGATGTGCCTCCTCCTCATCCTCCTCCTCCTCCTCTCTCTTACTAGGCACCCACGTGGAGTCAGTGACCTCATCATCCCCTCCCTCCTCATCACTGGAGCCAATCTGGCAGTATGCTGCAGCTGCTGGAGCATGACTGCCAGATTGGTGTCCTTCTTGAGCATCCCCTCTCTCTGCTCTCACGCTACTGCCTTCCTCTATCTGGGTATCATCATCAGATCCTTCGAAACGCTGGGCATCCTCCTGGAGCATGTACCCAACACTGTGCTCAAACAGTTCGGGGGACTCCTCAGGAGGAGGACATGGTGGGTCTAGGGAAGGATTGACTAATGAAGATAATGATACCAGAGAAGAGGATGCTTTGGCAGCTGCTTTGCCAGTACCCTGAGCCTGGGTGAGAGAGGATGAGGAGGATGAGGTGGGCTTGGTCATCCACTCTACCATGTGTAGCAGGATGTCCATATGGAAGAAGGAATCCGTCTCCCTCCGGTGGTATAAGTGTTACAATGCAACTAATGCACTTTGGGACAGATATCAGCTAGGAGAAAAGACTTTGTTGCTTTTAGTAAAAGACAGACTACATTACCCAGGGTGCATTGCAACACCGCAAAGCATTCTGGGCAGACTACTTAAACCAGGGGAGGGGCCAGCGTCTCTCTCTCTGGATCCAGCTCTCAATCAAGCAGGAAGTTGGCACGGAGGCCTGCTTCCTAAGGATTAGGCCAGAAGCCTGGGCCTAAATTACGGGAGTGCCTGAGTGATTTCCAGCAGAGGATCGTCCACAGCATCCTGTGATTGCCCAGCAGAGACCGGAGTCGTCCATCACCATATGCTGTTAGTGACGGAGTCCGGAGACTGCAGCTGAAGCAGAAGCGTGGAGATCGAGTGACCGGGACAAGCCAGAGGAGACTATCTGAAAGTCGGGCCTGTTTGGTGAGAAGGGCACCTGCCCAGAATTGACTACTACCTTAGAGGAAAGTGATTTAGTTAGTGCCAGCCACACTTCACCTATCACGCCACAGCTTGCGGCCTAGTGTATCTCACTGGAGACTATGTGATCAGAGATTGGTGCATCCGTCATTAGTGGGTGACAGGCACACGAGTACTCAGGTATATTGCGGATAATTACAGCATCTTGTTGAAACCCTGTGGATTACAATTTAACTTGTGCACCGACGGTGGCTAGCGAAGACTTCATTGGAGAAAGGAACTTTGAGTGGGACGCAGATAGGCCTTGCTTACCTATTATAGGGAATGAACACGTGCAAGGTATTGCAACAAAGGGGAGCTCGCGAGCAACCAGTTAGCCGTGCAGAGACACATATAGATACATGTACATATATACAGGTCCTTCTCAAAAAATTAGCATATTGTGATAAAGTTCATTATTTTCTGTAATGTACTGATAAACATTAGACTTTCATATATTTTAGATTCATTACACACAACTGAAGTAGTTCAAGCCTTTTCTTGTTTTAATATTGATGATTTTGGCATACAGCTCATGAAAACCCAAAAATCCTATCTCAAAAAATTAGCATATCATGAAAAGGTTCTCTAAACGAGCTATTAACCTAATCATCTGAATCAACTAATTAACTCTAAACACCTGCAAAAGATTCCTGAGGCTTTTAAAAACTCCCAGCCTGGTTCATTACTCAAAACCGCAATCATGGGTAAGACTGCCGACCTGACTTCTGTCTAGAAGGCCATCATTGACACCCTCAAGCAAGAGGGTAAGACACAGAAAGAAATTTCTGAACGAATAGGCTGTTCCCAGAGTGCTGTATCAAGGCACCTCAGTGGGAAGTCTGTGGGAAGGAAAAAGTGTGGCAGAAAACGCTGCACAACGAGAAGAGGTGACCGGACCCTGAAGAAGAGCTGTGGAGAAGGACCGATTCCAGACCTTGGAGGACCTGCGGAAGCAGTGGACTGAGTCTGGAGTAGAAACATCCAGAGCCACCGTGAACAGGCGTGTGCAGGAAATGGGCTACAGGTGCCGCATTCCCCAGGTCAAGCCACTTTTGAACCAGAAACAGCGGCAGAAGCGCCTGACCTGGGCTACAGAGCAGCACTGGACTGTTGCTCAGTGGTCCAAAGTACATTCGGAAATCAAGGTGCCAGAGTCTGGAGGAAGACTGGGGAGAGGGAAATGCCAAAATGCCTGAAGTCCAGTGTCAAGTACCCACAGTCAGTGATGGTCTGGGGTGCCATGTCAGCTGCTGGTGTTGGTCCACTGTGTTTTATCAAGGGCAGGGTCAATGCAGCTAGCTATCAGGAGATTTTGGAGCACTTCATGCTTCCATCTGCTGAAAAGCTTTATGGAGATGAAGATTTCATTTTTCAGCACGACCTGGCACCTGCTCACAGTGCCAAAACCACTGGTAAATGGTTTACTGACCATGGTATTACTGTGCTCAATTGGCCTGCCAACTCTCCTGACCTGAACCCCATAGAGAATCTGTGGGATATTGGGAAGAGAAAGTTGAGAGACGCAAGACCCAACACTCTGGATGAGCTTAAGGCCGCTATCGAAGCATCCTGGGCCTCCATAACACCTCAGCAGTGCCACAGGCTGGTTGCCTCCATGCCACGCCGCATTGAAGCAGTCATTTCTGCAAAAGGATTCCCGACCAAGTATTGAGTGCATAACTGAACATAATTATTTGAAGGTTGACTTTTTTTGTATTAAAAACACTTTTCTTTTATTGGTCGGATGAAATATGCTAATTTTTTGAGATAGGATTTTGGGGTTTTCATGAGCTGTATGCCAAAATCATCAATATTAAAACAAGAAAAGGCTTGAACTACTTCAGTTGTGTGTGATGTATCTAAAATATATGAAAGTCTAATGTTTATCAGTACATTACAGAAAATAATGAACTTTATCACAATATGCTAATTTTTTGAGAAGGACCTGTATAGCTGATGTTATTTCCTGTTATTACCTAATCTCAGTGATACCTATCCTTATTGGTTTATTGACTCTGCAATGCGCATGCAGAGTCAACTGTGTGTATTAATGTGATTCTTTACCCTTCCCTTTTATACTGAGTAAAGGTACCTTTGATTAAGCATATAACTTGTGTGAAGTATCTCTGTCACTTAGAAGGACTAGTGACCAGCAAAGGTAATAACATTTACAGGTTATTGTGTGATGTATGCAGGATTGTGTCTCCTAATACTCAATAGGTCTCACACTCCTTATTCATATCAGTTGTGCTAAGGGAAGGTTTGAGCCACTTCCAGGGGTTGATAGGCAGGACGTAGACCCAAATCAAACAAACAGCAGCTCCTACGGGGGTAGTGCTACACGTGGGGGCTCGTCCGGGATATTCTACGGTTCTGCAATCAACTTTCCCCCTAGACAGAACCCTTACAGCACAGAAATGGACCCTGCTGCCGTAGCCCGGTGGTGCAGGGATGAAGGCATCCTACCCGGAAATGGCCTGGTGGTTGAAATCCAGAGAGAGGCCTGGGTAGAGGAGCAGCTAACTCCAGTCTTGAGAGCATTGTCCACGGACAGGAAGCCATGGGTGATTGACATAAAGACAGATACTGTAAATCCCCACACCTATGCATTATGTGAGTGGAGGAACGGAATCTCTGACTACTTCAAGGGTGCCAGCATAAAAACTACAAACCAAGTAGAACTCCTCCTGATACACCCAGAAGAGAATAAAGATGGCCCCACATCCACTACTTCAGTAGGCCCCAGCACAGGAGGGAGCGCCCAACAAAAGGGTCCCAGTTCACCACCATTGACCACCCTTAGCTCAGAATTGTGCGCTGTCCTGGGGGAGATTGTGACCAAGTGTAAAAAGGACCCTCCAGACTACCTGATGTCAGGATACAGGAAACTCAGGACCTTTTCTGGGAAGAAACCTGTACCTTCAGTGGAAGATGGATTTGAAGAGTGGCTAGATGGCGCCACTCAGGCCCTAGAAGAATGGGAGGTGCCAGAACAACAAAAAAAACAACGGATTGTGGAAAGCTTAAAGGGGCCCCTCTGACGACTCAGAAGAGAAGTGGCAGCTATTTCTACCAGCCAAATATCGAGAAGCGGTCCTAGCTGCCCTCCATGACAACCATGGTCACCTAGGGTCCGAACGGACTTTTCACCTTGTACGGGATAGGTTCTATTGGCCCTGCATGCGGGCTGAAGTGGAAGGATATTGCCATTCCTGTGTCCGATGCATTCAAAGGAAGACCTTGCCACGTCAAGCAGCCCCAATGGGCCATCTGCAAAGTCAGGGACCTATGGAACTGGTGTGCATTGACTTCCTTTGCCTGGAGCCTGATCTGAGTGGTCAAGGGAATGTCTTGGTGATAACAGATCACTTTACCAGATATGCTCAAGCATTCCCAACAAAAGACCAGAAGGCCTCAACAGTAGCCAAAGTACTGGTAGAAAAATTCTTTGTGCACTATGGTCTACCCCAACGCCTTCATTCAGATCAGGGCAGAGACTTTGAAAGCAAATTAATAAAGAAGTTATTAGACCTGTTAGGCATCCAGAAGACCAGGACAACCCCTTATCACCCACAAGGAGATGCTCAGCCTGAACGGTTTAACCGGACTCTCTTGGATATGTTGGGGACTCTGAGTTCAGAGAAAAAGCAGCATTGGAGCAAGCATGTAGCTGCCATAGTGCATGCCTACAATAGCACTGCCAGTGATGTCACCGGGTATTCCCCATACCGTTTGATGTTCGGGCGGGAGGCTCGGTTGCCAGTGGACTTGGCCTTTGGCATATCGCTGGATCATACCTCAGCAGCATCCCACAAGGGGTATGTAGACCAATTGAGAAAGAGTCTGAAGACAGCTTTTGAAAAGGCCCAAGCAGCATCTGACCAACGGGGGCTGAGAAATAAAAGAAACTTTGACCTAAGAGTCAGAATTCAAGATTTACAGCCAGGAGATAGAGTGCTGTTGAGGAACTTGGGAATTCCGGGAAAACATAAGTTGGCTGATCGTTGGAAATCCCAACCTTATGTTATCTGCAAGAAGCTGGAAAACCTTCCTGTGAACCAAATTAGGCCAGAAGGAAGCGTGGGACCGTTAAAGACCTGGCACAGGAATCACTTGTTGCCCCTCTCCGAGGCAGTTCGCATGCCTCCTGCATCTGACTCACAAGAAACCCCTTCAACTTCTCAAGGTTCCAGACCCATCACCCGATCTCAAACAGTGCTTCCAGATGTGAGAGATGGAGACTCTGACAATGAAGGTCAAGAGGATGAAGAAGCAGAATCTGACTGGTTGTGGTCATCCCAATTGCCAGAACCCATGACCACCTCCCAAACCTCACCCAAAACAGTTGACAATGGAACTCTTCGGGCAGAAGCTCCTGAATTCGTGCCTTCAAACATTCTCATTGAGGAGGTAGCTGATGACTCAGACTCTTTGTTAATGGAAGACCCAGAAGAAGGGTCGTTGTCTCTATCTGAAGGAGAGCGGGACGCTCCTGAAGTTCTGGAGCCCAACATGCCTGAACTAGATGAGGAAGCCCCTGAAGAGCTTCTAGAAACAGCCAGCCCCAATGTCCTTGAGAATATGATACCTAAAGAGCAGAGGGAAAGAAGAGTAATTCACCCCCCAAAAAGACTGACGTACGACCAATTGGGTGAATGCTCTGAGGAGGCCATCATCACTTCTAAGAGAACCATTGATTAGTCTAGCTCTTCCACTCCAGATTCAGATTCAGTGGAAGACAACCCCAGCTCACTCCCTAGCACATCTGAAACAGACACCCAAGTGTCGGTGGTCCGTATACAGGACAACCTCCCTCCTTGTGATAATTGGTGGGAGGTTCCTCTGTCGGCTCTGTGTTATGATATGAGCTGTTTAAGTTTAAATCCTGCTTATGAAAAGGCAAGTTGTTTATTGTCATGCATAAACTAACAAATTTCCCTGCAGGTATTGCCAAAGTATGTGTTAGGTTACATACTGTTGTCCTCTTTGGGGACCAAAGACTTTAATTGGGGGGAGTGTGTAGCAGGATGTCCATATGTAAGAAGGAATCCGGCTCCCTCCGGTGGTATAAGTGTTACAATGCAACTAATGCACTTTGGGACAGATATCAGCTAGGAGAAAAGACTTTGTTGCTTTTAGTAAAAGACAGACTACATTACCCAGGGTGCATTGCAACACCGCAAAGCATTCTGGGCAGACTACTTAAACCAGGGGAGGGGCCAGCGTCTCTCTCTCTGGATCCAGCTCTCAATCAAGCAGGAAGTTGGCACGGAGGCCTGCTTCCTAAGGATTAGGCCAGAAGCCTGGGCCTAAATTACGGGAGTGCCTGAGTGATTTCCAGCAGAGGATCGTCCACAGCGTCCTGTGATTGCCCAGCAGAGACCGGAGTCGTCCATCACCATATGCTGTTAGTGACGGAGTCCGGAGACTGCAGCTGAAGCAGAAGCGTGGAGATCGAGTGACCGGGACAAGCCAGAGGAGACTATCTGAAAGTCGGGCCTGTTTGGTGAGAAGGGCACCTGCCCAGAATTGACTACTACCTTAGAGGAAAGTGATTTAGTTAGTGCCAGCCACACTTCACCTATCACGCCACAGCTTGCGGCCTAGTGTATCTCACTGGAGACTATGTGATCAGAGATTGGTGCATCCGTCATTAGTGGGTGACAGGCACACGAGTACTCAGGTATATTGCGGATAATTACAGCATCTTGTTGAAACCCTGTGGATTACAATTTAACTTGTGCACCGACGGTGGCTAGCGAAGACTTCATTGGAGAAAGCAACTTTGAGTGGGACGCAGATAGGCCTTGCTTACCTATTATAGGGAATGAACACGTGCAAGGTATTGCAACAAAGGGGAGCTCGCGAGCAACCAGTTAGCCGTGCAGAGACACATATAGATACATGTACATATATATAGCTGATGTTATTTCCTGTTATTACCTAATCTCAGTGATACCTATCCTTATTGGTTTATTGACTCTGCAATGCGCATGCAGAGTCAACTGTGTGTATTAATGTGATTCTTTACCCTTCCCTTTTATACTGAGTAAAGGTACCTTTGATTAAGCATATAACTTGTGTGAAGTATCTCTGTCACTTAGAAGGACTAGTGACCAGCAAAGGTAATAACATTTACAGGTTATTGTGTGATGTATGCAGGATTGTGTCTCCTAATACTCAATAGGTCTCACACTCCTTATTCATATCAGTTGTGCTAAGGGAAGGTTTGAGCCACTTCCAGGGGTTGATAGGCAGGACGTAGACCCAAATCAAACAAACAGCAGCTCCTACGGGGGTAGTGCTACACAAGTCTTCGGCATGATGTGGCTCAACATGTCCAGCTGCCGAAAAGAAGGACAAGCGTGTCCCATGGCCATGTGCTGATGACAATGCACCGCGTCCACGACCAGCACTGTTGCCCCCAGACACAGAGCCTGCTTGCCCTCTTTTTTTGCCTCCTGACTGTCTGCCTCTCCTTGTTTGCCTTCCAGACATTTTAATGGATGGCCTGCAGGGAGATGGGAAAAACAGCAATAAGGGCTACCTTCAGGTGTATACTGTGCAGGAGGCTTAGCAACAATGACACTGACACTGTCCCCTGCCTATCGTTCTCTGTCCCTAAACACAAGGATTTGCAATATGCTTCAGCAAGATTGGTTTAGCGCAGAATAGCACACTGACAGTTTCCCTCACTGTCCTTTTCTGTCCCTACAAACAAGATTTAGCACAGAATAGCACACTGATAGTTTCCACGAGTGTCCTTCTCTGTCCCTAAACTCAAGGATTTCAAATATGGTTCAGCAAGATTGGTTTAGAACAGAATAGCACACTGACACTTTCCCTCACTGTACCTCTCTGTCCCTAAACTCAAGGATTTCAAATATGGTTCAGCAAGATTGGTTTAGAACAGAATAGCACACTGTCAGTTTCACTCACTGTACCTCTCTGTCCCTTCAAACAAGATTTAGCACAGAATAGCACACTGATAGTTTCCACGAGTGTCCTTCTCTGTCCCTAAACTCAAGGATTTCAAATATAGTTCAGCAAGATTGGTTTAGAACAGAATAGCACACTGACACTTTCCCTCACTGTACCTCTCTGTCCCTAAACTCAAGGATTTCAAATATGGTTCAGCAAGATTGGTTTAGAACAGAATAGCACACTGTCAGTTTCACTCACTGTACCTCTCTGTCCCTACAAACAAGATTTAGCACAGAATAGCACACTGATAGTTTCCACGAGTGTCCTTCTCTGTCCCTAAACTCAAGGATTTCAAATATGGTTCAGCAAGATTGGTTTAGAACAGAATAGCACACTGTCAGTTTCACTCACTGTACCTCTCTGTCCCTACAAACAAGATTTAGCACAGAATAGCACACTGATAGTTTCCACGAGTGTCCTTCTCTGTCCCTAAACTCAAGGATTTCAAATATGGTTCAGCAAGATTGGTTTAGAACAGAATAGCACACTGACACTTTCCCTCACTGTACCTCTCTGTCCCTAAACTCAAGGATTTCAAATATGGTTCAGCAAGATTGGTTTAGAACAGAATAGCACACTGTCAGTTTCACTCACTGTACCTCTCTGTCCCTACAAACAAGATTTAGCACAGAATAGCACACTGATAGTTTCCACGAGTGTCCTTCTCTGTCCCTAAACTCAAGGATTTCAAATATGGTTCAGCAAGATTGGTTTAGAACAGAATAGCACACTGTCAGTTTCACTCACTGTACCTCTCTGTCCCTACAAACAAGATTTAGCACAGAATAGCACACTGATAGTTTCCACGAGTGTCCTTCTCTGTCCCTAAACTCAAGGATTTCAAATATGGTTCAGCAAGATTGGTTTAGAACAGAATAGCACACTGACACTTTCCCTCACTGTACCTCTCTGTCCCTAAACTCAAGGATTTCAAATATGGTTCAGCAAGATTGGTTTAGAACAGAATAGCACACTGTCAGTTTCACTCACTGTACCTCTCTGTCCCTACAAACAAGATTTAGCACAGAATAGCACACTGATAGTTTCCACGAGTGTCCTTCTCTGTCCCTAAACTCAAGGATTTCAAATATGTTTCAGCAAGATTGGTTTAGAACAGAATAGCACACTGCAACTTTCCCTCACTGTACCTCTCTGTCCCTAAACTCAAGGATTTCAAATATGGTTCAGCAAGATTGGTTTAGAACAGAATAGCACACTGTCAGTTTCACTCACTGTACCTCTCTGTCCCTACAAACAAGATTTAGCACAGAATAGCACACTGATAGTTTCCACGAGTGTCCTTCTCTGTCCCTAAACTCAAGAATTTCAAATATGGTTCAGCAAGATTGGTTTAGAACAAAATAGCTCACTGACACTTTCCCTCACTGTACCTCTCTGTCCCTAAACTCAAGGATTTCAAATATGGTTCAGCAAGATTGGTTTAGAACAGAATAGCACACTGTCAGTTTCACTCACTGTACCTCTCTGTCCCTACAAACAAGATTTAGCACAGAATAGCACACTGACACTTTCCCTCACTGTACCTCTCTGTCGCTAAACTCAAGGATTTCAAATATGGTTCAGCAAGATTGGTTTAGAACAGAATAGCACACTGTCAGTTTCACTCACTGTACCTCTCTGTCCCTACAAACAAGATTTAGCACAGAATAGCACACTGACACTTTCCCTCACTGTACCTCTCTGTCCCTAAACTCAAGGATTTTAAATATGGTTCAGCAAGATTGGTTTAGAACAGAATAGCACACTGTCAGTTTCACTCACTGTACCTCTCTGTCCCTACAAACAAGATTTAGCACAGAATAGCACACTGACACTTTCCCTCACTGTACCTCTCTGTCCCTAAACTCAAGGATTTCAAATATGGTTCAGCAAGATTGGTTTAGAACAGAATAGCACACTGTCAGTTTCACTCACTGTACCTCTCTGTCCCTACAAACAAGATTTAGCACAGAATAGCACACTGATACTTTCCCTCACTGTACCTCTCTGTCCCTAAACTCAAGGATTTCAAATATGGTTCAGCAAGATTGGTTTAGAACAGAATAGCACACTGTCAGTTTCACTCACTGTCCTACACTGTCCCTACAAACCAGATTTAGAACAGAATAGCACACTGACACTTTCCCTCACTGTACCTCTCTGTCCCTACAAACAAGGTTTAGCACAGAATAACACACTGACACTCTCCCTACCTATCCTTATTTGTCCCTAAACACAAGGAATCCAGGATTAGTAAAGGAAAAAAAATGACACTGTCCCTGCCTATGCTTCTCTTTCCCTGCTCCGGAACACACTACACAAGGCCGCCGCGCTGGCGGCCTTTTATAGTGTGGGGCGTGTACTAAACCCCCTCAGCAATAATTGGCCACAGGCATCCTGCCTGTGGCCAATCATTGCTCTCCTCGCTGCCGGCGCTGTGATTGGCCAAGCATGCGGGGTCACAGTGCATGCTTGGCCAATCACAGCGCCTGGATGACACTGCGATGGCGTAGTGCATTGTGGGCCGTTCGCGTCACTCGAATTAGGCGCGAACGGCCCAAATCGTTCGATCTTCGTCGAACGATCGAACAGCCGATGTTCGAGTCGAACGTATGTTCGACTCGAACACGAAGCTCATCCCTATTTGTGGGAAAATGCAGACATCAATTTTGTTTGGGTACAGTGTCGCCCGACAGTTAAACAACGCAGTGCAGTCCAGATCTCCCTGAGGAAGACACGTGATCGCCCTGTGTTGTCACATGTAGGCGAGGGAGCAGGACGGTGGACGAGACAGTCACTTGCTCTCTGAGCTAGCTGCTGATTCACACAAGCCTGCAAACCATTTGGAGAGGATTTTAACACATATGTTTTCTATAGCCTAGTGCGCTGCAAGCACCTATAAAGTGAGAGTACCCTGATGTTTACCTATAATAAATTTCTATATTTAACCACTTGCTTACTGGGTACATATACCCCCTTCCTGCCCAGGCGAAATTTCAGCTTTCAGCACTGTCACGATTTGAATGACAATTGCGCGGTCGTGCGACGTGGCTCCCAAACAAAATTGACGTCCTTTTTTTCCCACAAATAGAGCTTTCTTTTGGTGGTATTTGATCACCTCTGCGGTTTTTATTTTTTGCGCTATAAACAAAAAAAGAGTGCCAATTTTGAAAAAAACTGAATATTTTTTACTTTTTGCTATAATAAATATCCCAATTTTTTTTAAAAATACATTTTTTTCCCCTCAATTTAGGCTGATACGTATTCTTCTACATATTTTTGGTAAAAAAAAAAAATCGCAATAAACGTATAGTGATTCGTTTGTGCAAAATGTATAGCGTCTACAAAATAGGGGATAGAATTATGATTTTTTTTTTTGTTTTTACTAGTAATGGCGGTTATCTGCGATTTTTGTCAGGACTGCGATATTACGGCGGACACATCGGACACTTTTGACACATTTTTGGGACCATTCACATTTATACAGCAAACAGTGCTATAAATATGCACTGATTACTGTATAAATGTGACTGGCATGGAAGGGGTTAACACTAGGGGGCGAGGAAGGGGTTAAATGTGTTCCCTAGGCGTGATTCTTACTGTGGGGGGAGGGGACTGACTGGTGGAGGTGACCGATCTGTGTCCCTATGTACAAGGGACACAGCATCGGTCTTCTCTCCCTGACAGGACGTGGATCTCCGTGTTTACACACAGAGATCCACGTCCTTGGCTGTGTAACGGGCGATCGCGGGTACCTGGCGGACATCGCGGCCGCCAGGCACGCACATCGGCACCTCAGTGACACGGCGGGCAGTGGCCGGAGGAGCCGAGGCCATCAATATACGGCCTCCCGGACCTGTAGAGCCATCTTGTGGCCGTCATTTGACAATGGCCCGGGCTCCAAGAAGTTAAACAATGATGCACTATCTGGCCTCTTTTGTATTTTAAATTGAGGATATTATCTTTGGATTACACCTGGGGGGGAGCCTGTAAATCCTGCCACTTAGAGCCCAGAGGTGGTTCACTTAAAGAGGAGTTCCACCCTGCAATTTTTTTTTTCAGCATTAGAAATTGTTTTACTTACCAGAATCGCCCTGTTGCTATGTAGTCCTCCTAAGTAGTCCTCCTAGTCTGCCACTTCCTGGTCCGCAGCGCTCCTCGTCACTTCCTCCCTCACCTGTGCTCCTGGGAAATGATGTGTCATCATTTCCCATGAGTCTCTGGGCAGTGCTGTGATCTTCCGCCGGTGAACTGCGCATGCGCGAGACCGAGAGGTGCATGCTGGTAACCCAGCATGCACCTCTCCAAAGCTTATCCAGGAAGAATTAGCAATTGGGCTTCAGATGCCCACAATCGTGATGGAAACGGCCACAACAGGAGGGGCAAAATCGTGAGTATGAAAATTTGATTTTAGCAACATCCAAAACGAACATTCTATACTCGTTTTTTAAAATTAATAATTATTAATGCTCGGATCAATAAAAAAAAAAAACCACTGCTTTAATTGTGCGGTCACACAATTGGAGGTGAGCACAGTCACACGGGGCAGGGAGCCCGTGTATAAAGTCACGGTTAATACTATTTGGATCATAATCACAGAGTCACTTTATGGGACATTATATTATATATTTTTTTTCACTGTAGACTTGTTGAAATTAATTTTTTTTGATATTTTGATGTTTACTTTAATATTTTTATATTTCTTTTACTGGGCACCTGCTTGCTTATATTATATATATATATATATATATATATATATATATATATATATTTTTTTTTTTTTTTATTTATTTTTTTTCACTGTGGACTTGCTGAAAATGAATTTGGAATATATATATATATATATATATATATATATATATATATATATCTATCTTTTTATTTATTTTTTTCTCACTGTGGACATGCTGAAATTAAAGCGGGGTTCCGGGCATAATATTTTTTTTTTTTGCAATCTCAACTTAATTACATTGAATATTCTTTAAAACATATCAATAAATCACGATCGGTACATACAGTAAATCAGTGCAAACACTTACCTGATATCTTCTCAGTGATCTTGTGGCCGTTTCCATGATAGCTGTGGGCATGTGAAGCCCAGTTCATGTGTCTTCCTGGTTTTCCCGAGAGAGGTGCATGCTGGGTAACCAGCATGCACCTCTCGAATTCGCGCATGCGCAGTATAACGGCACTCGTAGCGCTGTGATCCCTCTTAATCGCGTCATTTCCTGTATGGAGTAAAGCCCACAGACTCCTGGGAAATGATGACACTCATTTCCCAGGAGTCCAGGCAGGTTAGGAAGGGAAGAAGATACACCGCGGACCAGGAACTAGGCAGATTAGGAAATCTGCCTAGTAACAGCTATATACAGGCAAAAAAAACATTTTTTTTTACATAATGTTTTTTTTTAGATTACAGGGAACCTGTTAATATGAAGTTTATTTTTAGGGTGGACCTCGGCTTTAAGAATTTTTTATATTTTGACGTTTACTTCAATTTTTTTTATATTTATTTCACTGTGCACTTGCTTGACAAGTATTTAATTTATATATTTTTTACCATTTATATTCTTTGTTTGGGAATTCACTCACGCATTGCCCACGACAATTATATATATATTTTTTATAACGAATATCGACACTCTACAGAAATAACGAATTATCCGAAAACGAATTAACATAACATAACGATTATAACAGAACGAAATTATGTTTTTTTACGAATGAAAACCAGACTAAACAAAAATTTCCGTTAGTCTAATGCAGTGCACCTTAACACTTGTGCATTATTGCAACACATAGTTCGAATGGGCACTCAAAGTCATCTAATTTTCTCCTGTTACTCCCTTGCTGACCAAACCAGAAGGGCAGAATGCCACTGCATTTCTAATCTCTTGCAAGCAATCAAAATTTTGGCGCATATCTTTCAGTGAATGGGATTGATTTCCATGAAGTAAATTGGTCATTGCATCATAGTGTAGCGCTACCCCCAGTTAAGAGAGCCGCTGGATTTGTTTTTGGGCCCTGCACGCAGCACCGCCAACCCCCGGCAATCTGCTCGACCCACCCTGGCACAGTTAGTCTAGGGGTTATATTTTTATCATAACCAATTGGTATTGTAAAGGCACCCTCTTTACAATAAAACAACACACAAATGTTAAAGATTAACCGTAACAGTTTTACTTTGGTGGAAAAAGGATTAAGCAGAATATAATACACACAACCGGCTTGCAGAGCCCTGCAGCAATCAATATAGCACACAATAATGGCGCTGCGCGGTAATCCACCACGCGTAGCTACTTTGGTATACACGCCCTGTGGCGCACTAAACAATATCCTATATCCCCACCCTGGCCAGGCCTGACCCAGAATAAGTCTCAGTCCTTTCTATAGGGATTTCTTCACATGCAAACTTTCGGTGGTGCACTTGATGAATGGTATTTGTAATCCACAACTGGCAATCACTAAGAACACTATGATGGGGGGGCACTTCAACTCGGTCCTGCTACCGGTCCCCCCAGTGGTACAACAAGCAGGCAATCGGTGGCCACGGCAGTCTATAGGCCTAGAAACGGTAAAGTCTATTGGATTGAGCAAGTGCTCGCTCACCACTCCGGGCGCGATCCCAGTCCGGGACTTCCACCTGCTGTGTCTCCGCACACAGCGTCCGCAACGATCGGTTCCCCGATCCAACTGATGTCCTCACTCGACAAGTCAGATGCCACCCAGGCTCCGCAGTGGGGTGAAAGGCTCTTTGGAAGTTGCGCAAGGCCCAGGCTTCAGACCTTGCACTGCAGCAGATCCGCACAGGAAGAAACTCTTGCTTGCAGCGCGGTGTCCAAAGAGACCGAGCTCCGCCTTGCCTCCTCCTTAAATAATCCCTCCCATGAGTCTCTGCGGTGGCTAACTGCACTCTGGGTGCCGAACGGGGTTCTGGGTAACGTAGTCCCGGGGCCTTAAAGGAGACCCCGCTACAATAGTAATCCTGATTTTGGTGAGAAGCCACCAGCAGCAGAATCATCAGTGTCACATGACCCTCACAGCAGCACAGCTTAGGTGATGTATGCACAGTTGCCTCACAACTATGCAGTGCAAACGTAATTCAGTGTGTTCATTTAGAAAGGGTGCACAGTAGGCTTGTGCAATTTGTTTCGTAACGAATCGAAATTCGTCCGAATTTAGCAACTTTCGGACATTCGGAAGCAACACGAAAAATCCCGTCTAGCAAAATTACAAACGATTACGCATCAACAGGACCGAAAAGAAACTAACCGAAACTAAACAAATTTTTCCGTTGTGCACAAGTCTAGTTGTTCAAAAGGCAGTAATTCATAACAACCAAGCACATTTTTGCTCATCTAAGTCAGAACAGGGAAAGATAATCTCTGATATGTGTTAGCACACTGTGAACTTTGCTATTTGTCTTACTAATAATGACTGGCTGCTTAGCCTCTACTAATGTTCATAAATGATCCACTGGAAAGGAATATATCACTTGGTAGGCCAGGAAGTCAGGATATGGGGATTTTCACCTAAATTTATTATCATCTGCATCTCTTTGTGGAGGGCGAAGACTACAAGAAGAATGTTTAACATCCAAGGGCTGTAGTAGTTTAGTTACTTGGTGCTAGTTAGGACATAAAATGTGAAGTCAGTATTCAAGACTGCTGATAAGGGGGTATCACCGGTTCTCCTGTACAGGGCAGGAATCATATGTGGACAGGACAAGGAGGATGATTGATGCAGCAGGGGTGTAATTACAGGAACTATGTCCTGTGTGTCTCTCCCTGCAGCAGCAGAAAGCTGGCGGGAGGGAGAGGGAGAAAGACACCAAGGGCATCATTCTTGTAATTGCACCCCTGCTGCCTTGATAATTCTCCCTGTCCTGCCCACATCTGATTCCCCTTGCTGTGTACCCCCCTCACCACCAGCACCGACGTCTTCCCTTTCCCACTGGCTTTTGCGGGCCCATGGGGTGGGGGTGGCAGGATGTTACATAGATACATAATGGGTGAGGTTGAAAAAAGACCATCAAGTCCAACCTATGTGTGTGATTATTTGTCAGTATTACATTGTACAGTATATCCCTGTATGTTGTGGTCGTTCAGGTGCTTATCTAATAGTTTTTTGAAACTATCGATGCTCCCTGCTGAGACCACCTCCTGTGGAAGGGAATTCCACATCCTTGCCGCTCTTACAGTAAAGAACCCTCTACGTAGTGTGACAGCAGGAAGGTAAAGTCACCTGGTTGCATCCAGGGGGGTAGATATATTTCGCCCAGATTCAGGCTTTACGCCGATTTGTACAACTAGGTGGAGAGTTGTATAAGGCTAGTGTGCTCATGGATGACTCATACCTCTAGGGAGAGGGCTGGGCGTCGTGCAGACAGGGAGTTGATGAGACCAGCTGAACCTTGTCAGCTCATTTAGGCCTCTATAAGAAAGCCCAGCTTCATTAGATGTTAGCTCATGCCTGGAACCAGACCTGTGTGGACTGTCTAGGGAGAGTGAACCCCTGTGCGGTGAGAGAAAGCCTGTGTGGCTATATTTTGCTTGGACATTTAAAACCAGGGACTAGGACAGCACTAGGCTGATCCCAGTTGTTAGTTAGGAAACCTGTATGTTTAGTCAGAGGTCAAGTTGACCAGGATTTATTTTGTTTATGTTTTTTTTGCCTTGCTGTGTTTTTGTCACTGTAAATAGAAAATAAACCGCACCTTTTTGATTTTGAAAACCACAACCTCCGTCTGCTGGGCCTGTTTTTGGGTGGGGAGCCCATCCCGGGGGTCACACATACCCGCTGCCGAGCTAACCCCCTCACAGTTGGTGGAGAACCAGTGGCAGTTTTTTTTTAAGCCAGCATGGAGGAGATACTGAAACAGCTGGCTCTAGCAAATGCCAATCAACAGCAGACAAATGCAGGTTTGCAAAGGAGCCTTGCAGCCCAGCAGCAAGCTCATCAACAGAGCCTTGCAACTTTACAACAGAGTCTGGAGGCTCAGCAACAAGCCCAACAGCAATCTGAGGCCCGCTTCATAGACCTGTTGCAGAAGCAAGAGCAGAGACTACAACAACAGATGGAAGCAGTAATGCAGCAACGTCCGCAGACCAGTGAGGAAAGCCGTCCCACTAATACCGCGTCCTTTGGGGTGAGTCGTTTATTGACAAAAATGACTGGAGAGGATGATCCAGAGGTATTTTTGACCACATTTGAAAGGACCGCTGAAAGAGAAAAGTGGCCTGAGGAGCAGTGGGCTGGACTAGTGGCTCCTCTGTTAACTGGTGAATCGCAGAAAGCTTACTATGACCTAGAGCCTAACCAAGCAAAAGACTATGTGATGCTAAAAGCTGAAATATTGGCAAGGCTGGGTGTCACCCTGGCTGTCCGGGCTCAGCGTGTGCATAACTGGACTTTCCAGCTTGGAAAACCCCCCAGGTCTCAAATGTATGATCTCATTCACCTGAGCAGAAAGTGGCTACAGCCAGAGACTTTGTCCGCACCAAAGATTGTGGAACGTGTTGTAATGGATCGGTTTTTGAGAGCTCTTCCTACTGCCATCCAAAAGTGGGTAAGCCATGGAGACCCAGAGACGGCCGATGGTCTGGTGGATCGTGTGGAGAAATACTTGGCTACAGAGAACCTGACGGCCTCTTCCAGAGACACTCGGACTTTCCACCCTAAGACCAGACCATCCCCAGGGGCGGATAAGAGGATTCCAAGGGGTGAGGGTGGAGAGAGTGAGAGGGTGGGAGCTCTACCCCAAGTTTGGCGAGAACAGCCTGGGAAATCAGCGGCTCAAGAGGCCGCAAGAAGGATCGTTTGCTACCGCTGCCGGCAAGCGGGACATATTGCAGCAAATTGCCCGGTTGTGGAGGAACCCATGCAGTGTGACTTTCTGACGGGCAGACGTCAGTCGCTGTGTGCGACAGTCGCATGCACTGCCATTCGGGGAACTGAGAAACATTTATGCAAAATGTGTATTAATGGTAGAAATGTTGTGGTATTGCTGGATTCAGGTAGCCTTGTGACCCTGATAAAGGCTGAGTTAGTTAAAACAGAGGTCTCTGGGAATAGCAAGGTAGCCGTTATTTGTGTGCATGGGGACACCCGAGAGTATCCAGTGACTACAGTGTGTTTCGAGACCCCCAAAGGTACCCTCTCTCATCCAGTGGGCTTAGTATCTCAGTTACCGCATGACGCCATTGTGGGAAGGGATTTTCCGAAGTTCTGGGAACTGTGGGATGATCCTGAGCCCCCCACTGGTGCCCCTATGTACCAGGAATGTGATAGCCAGAACTCCCCTGAGAGTGGTGAGGACTCTCCGGAATTTCCCTTGTCAGTATTGGCAGGGGAGACTCAAGAAACTGGAGAGGAGCCCACCTCCTCAGACGAAAACCTACCGTCTGTGGAGTTTTCTGATCTTGAGGTTCACAGGGAAAACTTTGCCACAGAACAGTTGAAAGACCCCGCCCTAATAAAGGCACGGGAAAACGTAGTGAAAATAGATGGCGAGTTAGTGAACCCAGATAATACCGGCACTTACCCATACTTCAGCGTAGAGAAGGACCTACTGTATCGGGTGGCAAAAAGGGCAGAAGAAACCGTTGAGCAGCTTGTGGTGCCCAAACCTTACAGGAAGTTGGTGTTGGAGTTGGCCCATGGGCACATTCTTGGAGGTCATCTGGGGACAGAGAAAACCCGAGAGAGGGTATTACAGAGATTCTATTGGCCTGGGGTGATGAAGGACATAGAAAATTATTGTTCCTCCTGCCCTGTGTGTCAGAGGTCGGCCCCGATGCCACATTTCCGTAGCCCGCTGGTCCCTCTACCCATCATTGAGGTCCCGTTTGAGAGAATCGCAATGGATTTGGTAGGTCCTATAATCAAGTCCGCTAGGGGGCACCAGTACATATTGGTTATAATGGACTATGCCACCCGTTATCCAGAAGCGATCCCTCTCAGAAATACCTCGGCCAAAACCATAGCCAAAGAGCTATCTCTTGTTTTTAGCCGGGTGGGTATTTGTAAAGAACTGCTTACGGACCAAGGTACACCCTTTATGTCCCGGGTTATGAAAGAGCTGTGTAAATTGTTCAAAGTGACGCAATTGCGTACATCTGTGTATCACCCCCAAACCGATGGGCTGGTTGAAAGATTCAACAAAACCCTAAAACAAATGTTGAAGAAAGTGGTGGATAGAGATGGAAGGGATTGGGACTGTCTACTTCCTTATTTGATGTTTGCTATTAGGGAGGTGCCCCAATCCTCTACGGGATTCTCCCCCTTTGAGTTACTGTATGGGAGACACCCAAGAGGGCTGTTGGATATTGCCAAGGAAACTTGGGAAAGTGAGAGTTCTCCCCACAGGAGTGTGATTGAGCATGTCGCCCTGATGCAAGATCGAATTGCACAGGTAATGCCCATCGTGAAGGAACATTTGGCCCAAGCGCAGTTGGCACAGCAGAGAGTGTACAACCGTGGAGCCAAGACCCGTACCTTTTCCCCGGGGGATAGGATATTGGTACTTGTCCCTACGGTTGAAAGTAAATTCCTTGCCAAATGGCAAGGCCCCTACGAGATAATGGAAAAAGTGAGCGAAGTGAATTACAAGGTCAGACAACCAGGAAGGCGAAAGCCCGAACAGATCTATCACGTTAATCTGTTGAAAGCCTGGAGGGATAGAGAGTCCCTAGTCGCAGACACTTGGTCACCAGCTCAAACTGGTTGCGTGATTCCTGAGGTTGGAATCGCAGCCACCTTGTCACAACCCCAACAACAGGAGGTTAAGGAGTTTGTGCTTCGCAACAAGGAGGTATTCTCTGAGCTGCCGGGACAAACATCTGGGGTAGAGCATGACATTATTACCCCGCCCGGTGAAAGGGTGAAGTTAAAACCCTATCGGATCCCAGAGGCCCGACGGGAGGCAATACGGGAGGAAGTACAGAAAATGCTGAACTTAGGGGTGATAGAGGAGTCCCAAAGTGATTGGTCTAGTCCCATCGTGTTGGTGCCTAAACCGGATGGGAGCTGGCGATTTTGTAACGATTTTCGTCAGTTGAACAAAGTTACAAAATTTGACACCTACCCCATGCCACGTATAGATGAGTTGATCGACCGGCTGGGAACAGCCCGATACATGACGACTCTTGACCTCACAAAAGGGTATTGGCAAATCCCCCTGGCCAAGTCGGCCAAAGAGAAAACCGCATTTGTAACCCCAGACGGGGCGTTCCAATATAAAAGAATGCCGTTCGGGTTACAGAATGCGCCGGCCACATTCCAGCGGAAAATGGACCAGATGCTGAGGCCCCATCGGAAGTATGCTGCGGCTTACCTGGATGACGTAATTGTCCATAGCACAGATTGGGCCTCACATCTGCCAAAAGTGCAAGCAGTCCTGGACTCTGTTCGGGAAGCAGGGTTTACGGCTAACCCCAAGAAGTGTACCATTGGGCAGGAGGAGGCCAAATATCTTGGGTACACCATTGGGAGGGGAGTAATAAAACCCCAACTCAACAAAGTCGAGGCCATCCAGAGTTGGCCACGTCCCAACAGCAAGAAGCAGGTACGAGCCTTTCTGGGAATCGCTGGGTATTATCGGCGATTCATTCCCCACTTTGCTTCTAAGGCTGTGCCCCTAACCAACCTGACGAAGGGGAAAGGGTCGGTCATGATTAAATGGACCCCCGAGGCTGAGGCAGCATTCCAATTCTTGAAACAAGCCTTATGTAGCCAGCCAGTGTTGTACTCACCCGACTTCTCTAGAGACTTTGTCGTACAAAGTGATGCGTCAGATGTGGGGTTAGGAGCAGTATTGTCCCAGGTCTGGAACGGGGAAGAGCACCCAGTCATTTACCTCAGCAGGAAGTTGAAGTCCCATGAGGTAAATTACGCCACCGTTGAAAAGGAGTGTTTAGCGGTGAAGTGGGCTCTAGATTCCCTTCGGTACTACCTGCTAGGTAGGCACTTTGACATGGTTACGGATCACGCTCCGTTAAAGTGGATGGCTCAAAACAAGGAAACAAATAGAAGAGTGAATAGGTGGTTCCTGGCCCTCCAGGAATTCAACTTCACAGTAAAGCATCGCCCTGGCGTTCAAATGGGGAATGTGGATGCTTTGTCTCGAGTACATGAATGCCTGATTGCTGGTGTTCCAACCCCGAGGTTAAAACAAGAGGGGGGGGTATGTGACAGCAGGAAGGTAAAGTCACCTGGTTGCATCCAGGGGGGTAGATATATTTCGCCCAGATTCAGGCTTTACGCCGATTTGTACAACTAGGTGGAGAGTTGTATAAGGCTAGTGTGCTCATGGATGACTCATACCTCTAGGGAGAGGGCTGGGCGTCGTGCAGACAGGGAGTTGATGAGACCAGCTGAACCTTGTCAGCTCATTTAGGCCTCTATAAGAAAGCCCAGCTTCATTAGATGTTAGCTCATGCCTGGAACCAGACCTGTGTGGACTGTCTAGGGAGAGTGAACCCCTGTGCGGTGAGAGAAAGCCTGTGTGGCTATATTTTGCTTGGACATTTAAAACCAGGGACTAGGACAGCACTAGGCTGATCCCAGTTGTTAGTTAGGAAACCTGTATGTTTAGTCAGAGGTCAAGTTGACCAGGATTTATTTTGTTTATGTTTTTTTTGCCTTGCTGTGTTTTTGTCACTGTAAATAGAAAATAAACCGCACCTTTTTGATTTTGAAAACCACAACCTCCGTCTGCTGGGCCTGTTTTTGGGTGGGGAGCCCATCCCGGGGGTCACACATACCCGCTGCCGAGCTAACCCCCTCACAGTAGTTTAAGGTTAAACCTCTTTTCTTTTAATTTTAATGAGTGGCCACGTGTCTTGTTAAACTCCCTTCCACAATTTTTTTTTATCCCTATTGTGGGGTCACCAGTATGATATTTATAGGTTGAAATCATATCCCCTCTCAAGCGTCTCTTCTCCAGAGAGAAAAAGTTCAGTGCTCTCAACCTTTCCTCATAACAGGCCCTTTATTAGCTTTGTTGCCCTTTTTTGTATTGGTTGCATTTCCAGTACATCCTTTCTGAGGACTGGTGTCCAGAACTGGACAGCATACTTTAGGTGCGGCCGGACCAGAGTCTTGTAGAGTGGGAGAATTACTGATTTATCTCTTGAGTTAATCCGCTTTTTAACCACTTGCCGACCAGCGCACGACGATATACGTCGACACAATGGCTCGGCCGGGCATATGGGCGTACAGGTATGTCCCCTTTAAGACGTTGCATTGTGGGCGAGCACACGCCGCCACGAGCTCCGTGAGTGTGACCGCGGATCCCGCGGACTTGATGTCCGCTGGGAGTCCCACGATCATCTCACGGAGAGGAAGAAAGGGGAAATGCTGATGTAAACAAGCATTTCCCCGTTCTGCCTAGTGACAGGACACTGATCACAGCTCCCTGGGATCGGGAGCGGTAATCAGTGTCATGTCACACGTAGCCCATCCCCCCTATAGTTAGAACACATCCCTAGGACAAACTTAACCCCTTCAGCGCTCCCTACTGGTTAACCCCTTTACTGCCAGTGTAATTTACACAGTAATCAATGCATTTTTATAGCACTGATCGTTGTATAAATGACAATGGTCCCAAAATAGCGTCAAAAGTGTCCGATGTGTTCGTCATAATGTCGCAGTCACGATAAAAATCGCTGATTGCCACCATTACTAGTAAAAAAAAAAATATTAATAAAAATACCATAAAACTATCCCCTATTTTGTGGACGCTATAACTTTTGCGCAAATCAATAAGCGCTTATTGCGATTTTTTTTAACAAAAATATGTAAAAGAATATGTATCGGCCTAAAATAGTTTTTTTATATATTTTTTGGGGATATTTTTTATAGCTTTTTCAAAATTGTCGCTCTTTTTTGTTTATAGCGCAAAAAATTTAAACCGCAGAGTTGATCAAATACCACCAAAAGAAAGCTCTATTTGTGGGGAAAAAAGGGTGTCAATTTTGTTTGGGAGCCACGTCATCTACTAGGACCCCCAGGACCTTTTCCATCCTAGATTCCCCCAGAGGTTCTCCCCCTAATGAGTAGATTGCATTCATATTTTTGCCACCCAAATGCATTATTTTACATTTTTCTACATTAAACCTCATTTGCCATGTAGTTGCCCACCCCATTAATTTGTTCAGATCTACTTGCAAGGTTTCCACATCCTGCGGGGAAGTTATTGCCCTGCTTAGCTTAGTATCGTCCGCAAATGTTCAGGATGGAGAGAGGGGGAATGGACTGGTAAATATGTCATTTACCATCCACTTTCTTTTCTGAACACTCACAGTGTTCATTCATAACTGAAGCACAGTAAACTCTGTTTATTGTAAAAATTATGTAAAAATGTATTGTAAAAATGAATTGTAATGTTTTTTTAAACAATAAAAGGGTCCATTCACATGGGTTCTCTGGCCCATACAGTGTAAATGAGAGGTTTGTTTGTGTGGCTGGAGCTTCCAGTTACTCTGTGAGGACAAAGCTGCAGGTCCTAATTTGTCAGCTGTGCAGGTGTAGGTGAGTGGTTCCAAATATACACTTTCATACCTCCCAACAGGCACAGATTCTGCGGGTTTTTCCCGCACAGCACCCTCCTTCCCGCATTCCCGCGAGACTTGATTATTTCCCACACAGCAGGAAGTGGAGGAACAATGATCGAAGCAGCGGTGGAAGCAGGTAAGCCCCCCCCCGTGATCGGTGGCGGCGCCCCCCCCCCGCTCAACAACTTTCATTTGCAGGGAAGAGGGGAGATCTGAATGTCCCGCGGTGGGACTTTTAAAAGTTGGGAGGTATGCACTTTCATTATTCTAGGGCCGTACACCTGCATCTACACGACTGCCAAATTAGGACCTGTGGCTGTGTTAATACAGCTGCTGCATCCATCCATATTTTTTTATAATCTAACCCTGCTTTAAACGCCTCCACAACTTTATCCCTAAAATGTCCTTGGCCTTCATGATGCTGTTTGTTAACGCAAGTTCTCCAACAAACCTCTGAGGGCTTCACAGAACAGCTGTATTTATACTGAGATTAAATTACACACAGGTGGACTCTATTTGCTAATTAGGCGACTTCTGAAGGCAATTGGTTCCATGCAAATGCACGCCACACTTTTCAGATATTTATTTGTAAAAACATTTGAAAACCATTTATCATTTTCATTCCACTTCACAATTATGTGCCACTATGGGGTTAATTTACTAAAGCTAGAGAGGACAAAATTAGTCACAATTCTGCAGAGAAACCAATCAGCTTCTAACCTTTGCTTGTTTAATTAAGCTTTAGCAATAAAACCTGGAAGCTGATTGGTTTCTCTGCAGAATTGTGACTCATTTTGCCCATCTAGCTTTATTATATAAAACCTTTTGTTTTGGTTTATCGCATAAAATCCCAATAAAATTCATTTACGTTTTCGGTTGTAACATGACAAAATGTGGAAAATGTCAAGGGGTATGAATACTTTTTCAAGGCACTATAGTCCTCAATTATAAATGAACAATGGAGGAAATGTGTATACCCACAGCAATCAACACAGTTCTTTCTTTGCATAAAAGAACGTTTAAATCTAATCGGGTATTGACCATCTGAAACTATTTCCCTTCATAAACATTTATGATTGAAGCCTGCACTGCTATTATGATAATCGTGACTTTGAGGCTGGATTCACACTTATGCGTTGCATTTTTGAGCTCCGATTTCTTTGCCAAGTTCTCAAACAGTTGTTAAGCGGTTCCTTTGCGTTTTAGCTGCGGATTTGCTGACCTGGGAGTGGGGAAGGAAGTCTCGCCACTGTTATCATGAGGGGGAACTCCACGCCGAATTTTAAATAAAAAACCGGCATGGGTTCCCCTCCATGAGCATACCAGGCCCTTAGGTCTGGTATGCATTTTAACGGGAACCCCTACGCTGAAAAAAACGGTGTGGGGGTCCCCCCAAAATCCATACCAGACCCTTATCCAAGCACGCAGCCCGGCCTGTCAGGAAAGGGGGTGTGAATGAGCGAGCGCTCCCCCCTCCTTAACCATACCAGGCCGCATGCCCTCAACATGGGGGGTGGGTGCTTTGGGGCAGGGGGGCGCCCTGCGCCCCCCCACCCCAAAGCACCCAGTTCCCATGTTGATGAGGACAGGGCCTCTTCCCGACAACCCTGGCCGTTGGTTGTCGGGGTCTGCGGGCGGGGGCTTATCGGAAACCGGGAGCCCCCTTTAATAAGGGGGCCCCAGATCCTGGCCCCCCACCCTATGTGAGTGAGTATGGGGTACATCGTACCCCTACCCATTCACCTGGTGGAAAAAAGTCAATAAAAAAACACACTACACAGGTTTTTAAAGTAATTTATTAGGCAGCTCCGGGGGTCTTCTTCCGACTTTGGGGGTCTTCTTCCAACCTCGGGGGTCTTCTTCCAGCTCCGCGCACACGGCATTATAGCAGCAGAGAGTGTCGAGGCAACATCGGGCGGAGAGAAGAGGGAAGAAGACGACGATGAAGACCGGGTCCCTGCTAGCAAAAGAGCTGGAAGAAGATAGCGGAGGCGCCCGGCAGAAGGAAGAAAGCACCGGAGAGCGGGAGAAGAACCGGAGAGCGCGGTCGACACCGGAGAGCAGAAGAAGAGACCCCCGAAGTCGGAAGAGAACCCTCAAAGTCAGAAGAGACCCCCAAAGTTGGAAGAAGACCCCGGAGCTGCCTGATAAATTACTTTAAAAACCTGTGTACTGTGTTTTTTTATTGACTTTTTTTTCCACCAGGTGAATGGGTAGGGGGGCCGGGATGAATGGGTAGGGGTACGATATACCCCATACTCATTCACATAGGGTGGGGGGCCGGGATCTGGGGGCCCCCTTATTAAAGGGGGCTCCTGGATTCCGATAAGCCCCCCGCCCGCAGACCCCGACAACCAACGGCCAGTGTTGTAGGGAAGAGGCCCTGTCCTCATCAACATGGGGACAGGGTGCTTGGGGGTGGGGGGGCACCCACCCCCCATGTTGAGGGCATGCGGCCTGGTACAGTTCAGGAGGGGGGGCGCTCGCTCGTCCCCACCCCCTTTCCTGACCGGCCGGGCTGCGTCCTCGGATAAGGGTCTGGTATGGATTTTGGAGGTTCCCGTTAAAATCCATACCAGACCTAAGGGCCTGGTATGCTCCTGGAGGGAAACCCATGCCGGTTTTTTATTTAAAATTTGGCGTGAAGTTCCCCCTCAAGATCCCTGTTCAGAACGGAGCACATGTGCGAATCAGATGGGTGCCCATAGAAGATAATGGGCCTGAATTTGAACCTGAGCCGCACCGCAATGCCTAGAAAACGCACACTTTTTTTGGGCAATGCGCAGTGCGAATGAATCGCACATATGTGAACCAGCCTCATTGAAATCGATGTATTTTATAATGTTATGCGAATTGGATGCGGTGTAAGCCGCAACCAATTCGCATAGGTGTGAACCCGGCCTTAAGCTGAACTTAAGCTAAAAAAAAAAGATACTACCCCACAAGCACCCAGCCAAGGTTCTTTTTTTTTTTTACTATTATTTAAATGCTCCTATGGCCCAAACTCCCTTTAATCCACTGTCACATTACCCTCTGTGGTGCCTCTTTCACTAGTGGAGATCAGTGATCACTAACTGCTTGATGTGCAGCCAACCAGTCTTGTTACTACCCCTTGTGCTGTCTCTTTAAGACTACAGTGCCCTGTGATGGACCCTTTTGTCAGCCAAAAGCCAGTGAAGCATTCATGTCACTAGGAAGCCAAGTGGGCAATGGAAGAAGGACTGCTTGCCAGAAGAAAGATGATTTGTGATAAAGCCTGTCATGTGACTATGGTTTCAGGTAAGAAAACATTTCTATATATATATGTATATATATATATACACACTGTATTGTCAACAATATTGTGACACCTCCCTTTACACGCAGATGAACTTCAATAGCATCCCAGTCTTAGTCCGTAGGTTTCAATATTGAGTTGGCCCACCCTTTGCAGCTATAACAGCTTCAACTCTTCTGGGAAGGCTGTCCACAAGGTTTAGGAGTGTGTCTATAGTGTGTGTGTTGGATGAGAAGGCCTGGCTTGCAGTCTCTGCTCTAATTCATCCCAAAGGTGTACTATCGGGTTGACAGGCATACCAAGACATTTTTAACAATTTCATGCTCCCAACTTAGTGGGAACAGTTTGGGGATGGCCCTGTCCTTTTCCAACATGACTGCACACCAGTGCATAAAGCAAGGTTCATAAAGACATGGATGAGCAAGTTTGGGGTGGAGGAACTTGACTGGCCTGCTAAGAGTCCTGACCTCAACCTGATAGAACATGATGAATTAGAGTGGAGACTGCGAGCCAGGCCTTCTCATCCACATCAGTGCTTGACCTCACAAATGCGCTCCTGGAAGAATGGTCAAGCATTCCCATAGACACACTCTTAAACCTTGTGGACAGCCTTCCCAGATAAGTTTAAGATGTTATAGCTGCAAAGGGTGGGCCAACTCAATATTGAACCCTAGGGACTAAGACTGGGATACCATTAAAGTTCATGTGCATGTAAAGGCAGGTGTCCCAATACTTTTGACAATTGTGTGTGTGTATGTTTGTGTGTTACACCTGTTCAATCGCTTGGTAACACAAATTGCTATTGCAATCACATGGCAGCAATGGCAGCTACTCAATGCATTTAGGCTTCTAGACGTGGTAAAGACAACTTGCTGAAGGTCAAACCGAGCATCAGAATAGGGAAGAAAGGGGATTTACGTGACATTGAACGTGGGGTGGTTGTTGGTGCCAGACGGGCTGGTCTGAGTATTTCAAAAACTGCTGATTTACTGGGATTTTCACGCACAACCATCTCTGGGGTTTACAGAGAATGGTCTGCCAAAGAGAAAATACCCAGTTAGCGTCAGTTGTGTGGACGAAAATGCCCTGTTGATGTCAGAGGTCAGAGGAGAATGGGCAGACAGACTGGTTTGAGATGATAGAAAGGCAACAGTAATTCAAATAACCACTCGTTACAACCAAGGTATGCAGAATACCATCTCTGAAATCTCTGAACACACAACACATTGGATCTTGAAGCAGATGGGCTACAGCAGCAGAAGACCACACCGGGTGCCACTTCTGTCAGCTAATAACAGGAAAATTAGGCTGCAATTCGCACAGGCTCACCACATTTGGACAATAGAGGATTAGAAAATCATTACCTCGTCTGATGAGTCTGGTTTTAAGCTGTGATATTAGATGGTAGGGTCAGAATTTGGCATAAACAACATGAAAGAATGGATCCATCCTGCCTTGTATCAACGGTTCAGGCTGGTGGTGGTGGTGTAATGGTGTGGGGGATATTTTTCTTGGTAAAATTTGGACTTAGTACCAATTATGCATCGTTTAATTGCCATGGCCTGAGTATTGTTGCTGACCATGTCCCTCCCTTTATGACTACAGTGTACTCATCTTCTGATGGCTACTTCCAGCAGGATAATGCACCATGTCACAAAGCTCACATCATCTCAAACTGGTTTCTTGAACATGACAATGAGTTCACTGTACACCAATGGCCTCCACAGTCATCAGATCTCATTTCAATAGAGCACCTTTGGGATGTGTTGGAACTGGAGATTTGTATCATAGATGTGCAGCTGACAAATCTACAGCAACTGCGTGATGTTATTATGTTAATATGAACCAAAATCTCTGAGAAATGTTTCCAACACCTTGTTGTAAAGGCAGTTTTTTTATCATAATACTTACCTGAGCCCCTACTTGATCCAGTGATGTTGCAGGAGAGACTTGTCTGCCCAGTACTCTCCCTCCTCATTGGCTGAGACAGCAGCGAAGCGCCATTGGCACCCGCTGCTGTCCATCAAAGTCAGTGAGACAATGAGGAGAGAGAGGGGGCGGGGCTCTGTGTCTGAATGGACACACGGAGCTGCGGCTCGGCTCAGGTGCCCCCATAGCAAGCTGCTTGCTGTGGGGGCACTTAAAGCGGAAGTAAACCCATCGATTTAACAGTTTCAAAAATCAGTTACATTCCCGGCATGCCGGGAGTGCTAACTGTCACATTGGTTGTGCTCTCAACCAAACTGTCAAACCATCCAATGGCTGGTGTCATAACTGATCACATGTGCAGCATCATGGCAGTTGTAGAATAAATAGAGGCCAAGATGGCAGCTTCCTTGCCTGAAAATGATAGGAGGGTTTACTTCCACTTTAACAGGAGGAGAGGGCCAGAAGCATCGAAGAGGGACCAGAGAAGAGGAGGATCCGGGCTGCTCTGTGCAAAACCACTACACAGGGCAGGTAAGTATAAAATGTTTGTTATTTTTAACAAAATAAGACTTTAAAGAGAAGTATGGTTTTCTTTTTTTTTTGGGCTAGTCATACTTACCTAGGTGGATGCAGACCAATGCTGCAGCTGTCCCCGGCCATCTCTGCACTGAGAACCAAGCCACCAAACACCGCCGATGGCTCGCTTCTCACTCCTTCCCGAGCAGAGCGATGCTGACTGTCAGTCAGCATTCGCTTCTGCTCTGATCCTCCACACTCATTGGATCGATGAGCTGTGGAGGGGCAGGGAGCGGCTGTCTTAGCGGCTCGCTGAGACTGCCATCATTCAAGGCAGCTGGCAGATCCAAACTTGGAAGTCGTGATGACGCGCTGCCTCGACTGATGGCAGTGACGTCAGCAGAGAGCAGACTTCAGACCGTTCTCCACTGAAAACCGGTCACAGGAGTGCAAAACGAATTGCACTCCTGTGACCCAGAGGAGAAGCCCAGCCTAAAAAGCTCAGGCTGGACTTCTCCTTTTAGTATCACTTTAAATCTATGCCATGAAGAATTAAAGGAGTAGTAAAGTTACATGTTTTTTCACCTTAATGCATCCTATGCATTAAGGTGAAAAAACATTCGACAATACCGCCCCCCCCCCCGAGCCCCCGTTTTTCTTACCTGGCCCCTCGAAAGTCCCATGCTCGTCCCCGTCATCCTCTTCGTTTTTCTGCCTGGCCGCCGATTGGCTACACTGGATAGATTGAAAGCAGCGCAGCCATTGGCTGGCGCTGCTGTCAATCACATCCAATGACGCGGCACGCCGGGGGGCGGGGCCGAGTGATACAGTCGGCGGCTATGGCCGCCGCTGTATCACGGGAGCGCGCCCGCAATCACTCCACACCATGCGAGCTCACTCGCATTAAGGTGTGGAGTCCTTGCGGGGAGGAGCCAAGACAGCCGCCGAGGGACCCCAGAAGACCAGGATCGGGGCCACTGTGTGCAAAACGAGCTGCACAGTGGAGGTAAGTATAACATGTTTGTTATTTTTAAGGAAAAAAAAAAAAAAGGTATAGTGCTCCTTTAAGGCAGTTCTGAAGGCAAAGGTTATTTTCTATTTGCAAATAACAGTCTCTGATAGAAAAAGGTTGGAGTAGAAGACAGGACAGCATAAGATGTGGGAGAGGTCCAGGCACAAACACAATCACTTCACTGCTCGGCTTCTCAAGCAGACTCAGCCCAGATGGATAGTCTCCCTAGGAAGGGACTAGCAGCCAAATGGTACTCCAAATTAAACTCACAGTCTCTGCCACAGACTGGTGAACTTGGTCTCTGCCACAGACCTGGTGAACTTGGTGCTTCAGAACTTGACCTCTTTGTAAGGAGAAGACATCCCTCCAGGGAGTTACCGGGCCCCTTCCTTCACCGTGACTTCTCACCAGTCCCTCGGAACAGTTCCTCCCCCGGCCTCCTCGTCTATGATACGGGTCCCCTCGCAAGGCGGCACCCTGGGATTCCTCGATCCTTGCTGGGCCCCAGCCGAAGGTGCTGGGCCCAAGGCTTTTGCTACAGTCCCAGGGCTAAAGGTGCCTGGGACTTATTCACCGACCTCCACCCCTGGGCCAAAGGTGCCCAGGGCGGACAGGAACACACTTCTGGGAGTAGGACTCCCGACGACCGAAGAAGAACCCCAAACAGGCAGCGTCTGCCCCTTTTATATCATCTCCCAGCATGCACAGCAGGCCTGCCACACCCACCGTACGGCTGCTGAGAGGGGACACACAAGGCACAGCACTGTATCAGTGGTTCAACCCTGGCCTGCCATGGCAGCGCCACCTGCAGGCCACAGGGAACGGTACACCGATACTCTCCCTGCGGACAAAAATGGTTGACAGAATCCTGACAATTGGGGTGTTTGAGTATAACTACCACTCAAACACTTCCCCTAAATTTAGGACCCCGCTACATATATATATATATATATATATATATATATATATATATATATATATATATATATATGTAATTTTTTTTTAAATAAATCCATAGATTAGGAAAATGTGGATGAAGAAGGAAATATTTTTTCTTGAATTAATTCCTTTTAACCAAAGTTGAGGTTTAAGGTGGCATACTTGTCAAAATTCCATTAACCAATGTGATCTTCCCTCTAGCTCCTCTGACATATGTAGGGGATATATGTGAAGTTTAAAGTCTATCTTCTTTCTTCTTAAAAAAATTAATCTTTGTGTTCTTCGGTATAGGGATTTCCATTGTTTTGGGATATCTTTGCTAGTGATGAGCCGAACACCCCCGGGTTCGGTTCGCACCAGAACCCGCGAACGGACCGAAAGTTCGTACGAACATTAGAACCCTATTAAATACAATGGATGCGAACGTTCGAATTCTAAAGTGCTAATTATAACAACTATTATGCATGTTATTGTCCTAAAAAGGGTTTGGGAACCCGGGTTCTGCACCAGGGGACATGTATCAATGCAAAAAGAAGTTTTAAAAACGGTCGTTTTTCGGGAGCAGTCATTTTAATGATGCATAAAGTGAAAAAAAAAAAAGTCAAATATTCCTTTAAATATCGTACCTGGGGGGTGTCTAAAGTATGCCTGTGAAGTGCCACGTGTTTCCCGTGTTTAGAACTGTCCCTGCACAAAATGACACTTCTAAAGGAAAAAAAAGCCATTTAAAACTGCTTGCGGCTTTAATGTAATGTCTGGTCCCGGTAATATGGATGAAAATCTTTAAGAAAAATGGCATAGCTACCCCATGACCCCCCCCCCCCTACCCCAGCCCATTACCAGCCCCTTTGGGTCTTGTATGGATATTAAGGGGAACCCCGCACATAAAATAAAAAAGGCCCTATATACTCTGAACAGCCGTATACAGGCGGTGCATACAAGACAGGGACTGTAGGTTTGTTCTTATGTAGAATCTGTTTGTAATTTTGAACAGGTACATTGTTTAAGTGTAGCTCCAGCCCAAAAATCTATTTTTAAACTTTTTGGAAAACATAGGTAAGGGTTATCACCCCTGTAACATTTGTTTTGCTGTCTGTGCCCCTGTTCAGAACATTTCACCTCACTTTCCGTCCCAATGACAACTGTTTTTGAAATGTGGTGTTTTTCTTGAAACAAGGATTGCTGATAAAGCATCAGTACAGAGGAGACACCTTTCTCCCATATTAATTCTTACAGGAGAGAACTTTCCTTCCTAGGGGTAGATTTCCTCTCACTTCCTGTTGTCTTCTTGCGTTTGCAAGTAGGAGTCGTTTGTAAGTTGGATGTTTGAAAGTAGGGACCTGCCGTAGATACTCTGCAGAAATAGGCCCCTTAGTTGTTGGTGTTGGCACAACACTGTAAGCACTCACAGTTACTCTTGGTTGGTGCTGGAACGCCCTGCTGTCAACTATTATATCAGGAATTGTAATTACATATAATTGTTGAACAGTGGTAGTAAAAATTGGGCCTTTGATGGTGGTGCTGGTGCCACAACACTGTAAGCCCTGACAGTTACTCTTGGTGGGTGCAGCAATGGGCCCTGCTGTGAATTATTAGATCAAGAATTGTAATTGCATGCCCCTGTTGAACAGGGGCTGAAAAATTGGGCCTTTGGTGGTGGTGGTGGTGTTGACACAACACTGTAAGCCCTCAGAGTTACTCTTGGTGGGTGCAGGAATGGGCCCTGCTGTGAATTATTAGATCAAGAATTGTAATTACATGCCCCTGTTGAACAGGGGCTGAAAAATTGGGCCTTAGGCACTGGTGGCACAACACTACAACCCCTCACAGATACTGTACTTGGAGCACAGCAATGAGCCCTGTTGCAAAGTATTGCTTCAAAAATTGTAATGACACGCCCCTGTTAAACAGGGGCTGAAAAATTGGGCCTTAGGCACTGGTGCCACAACACTCCAACCCCTCACAGATACTGTACTTGGAGCACAGCAATGAGCCCTATGGCAAATTATTGCTAAAAAAATTGTAATTACACGCCCCTGTAAAACAGGGGCTGAAAAATTGGGCCTTAGCCACTGGTGGCGGCACCCATAAACAAAAATGATCTTCCAAGCTATCATCATCAATCGTATCATTGAGGACTCGGAGGAGGAGGATAGCCAGTCAACATAACAGCACAGACACTCAGCATCAGCATCAGTCTTGAAGGGATGTGACATGTTAAAATCAATTAGTCTGTTATATCAGCATCAGGTGTGTGGTAGCTGGTGGTGATCCAAGACTGGTTCATCTTGATGAAAGTCAGTCGATCAACCGAGTCGGTGGACAGGCGCACCCTGTGATCCGTGACAAATCCTCCAGCAGCACTGAATGTGCGTTCCGAAAGAACGCTGGATGCAGGACAGGCCAGTAGCTCAATTGCATACTGTGCAAGCTCTGGCCAGTGATCCATCCTCAAGACCCAGTAAGCCAGAGGATTTTCGGTGGGGAAGGTGTCCAAGTCTGACCTTGCCCCTAGATATTCCTGCACCATGTTTATCAGACGCTGGCGATGGTTGCTGGAACCAATCATACTTTGGGGCTGCGGACTAAAGAATTGTCTGAACGCATCGGTCAGACGGCCACCTTCCCCACCGCTCCTTCTTTGACTGGCCGAAGCCTCAGCAACTCGTTGTCCTGGACCAGGAGTTTGTAACCTCCCAGTCTCTGGGAACGCGTTGCACAGACCTTTCTGCAAGGCCTCCCGGAGTTGTCTCATCCTCTGCTCCCTCTGCGACGGTAACATAAGGTCCGCAACCTTACCCTTGTACCGTGGATCAAGGAGAGTGGCCAGCCAGTAATGGTCCCTCTCCTTGATCCGAAGAATACGAGGATCCTTCCGCAGACTTTGCAGGATCAGGGAGGCCATGCAGCGTAGGTTTGCTGAGGCATTCGCTCCGGAGTCCTCTGGGTCACTAAGGACGACATGATCCGCAGTCACCTCCTCCCAGCCACGTACAAGTCCACTGGTTTCTTGGGACTGTAAATCATCCCTAAAAGACTGCTGCTGATGATGCTGAGTGCCAGCCTCCACCTCCATGCTGACACAATCCTCCTCCTCCTCCTCCTCCTCCTCCTCTTCCTCTTCCTGTGCGATGGGTGGGACAGAAGGAACACTGTCTGGGTAAAGGGGGCCTTGAGAGGCAAGGAAGTCCTCCTCTTCCTGCCTCTGTTCTGCCTCAAGTGCCCTGTCCATTATTCCACGCAGCGTGTGCTCCAACAGGTGGACAAGAGGTACAGTGTCACTGATGCATGCACTGTCACTGCTCACCATCCTCGTGGCCTCCTCAAATGGTGCCAGGACAGTGCATGCATCCCTGATCATGCCCCACTGGCGTGGAGAAAAAAAACCAAGCTCCCCTGACCCTGTCCTGGTGCCGTAGTCGCACAGGTACTCATTGATGGCCCTCTGCTGCGTGTGCAGCCGCTGCAGCATGGCCAACGTTGAGTTCCACCTGGTGGGCATGTCACATATAAGGCGGTTCTTGGGCAGGTTCAACTCCTTTTGCAGCTCAGCCAGGCGAGCACTGGCATTATAAGATCTGCGGAAATGCACACAGACTTTCCTGGCCTGCCTCAGGACATCCTGTAAGCCCGGGTACCTGCCCAAGAACCGCTGCACCACCAGGTTAAGGACGTGAGCCACACAGGGCACATGGGTCAGTTGTCCCTGTCGGAGGGCGGAGAGGAGGTTGGTGCCATTGTCGCAAACCACCATTCCTGGCTTAAGCTGGCGTGGCGTCAACCACCTCTCGGCCTGGCCCTGCAGAGCAGACAGGACCTCTGCCCCAGTGTGGCTTCTGTCCCCCAAACACACCAGCGCAAGCACGGCATGGCATCTTTTTGCCTGCGTACTTGCGTAGCCCCGTGAACGGCTACGGAGCACCGCTGGTTCATAGGACAAACCACAGGAAGAGGCCATGGAGGAAGAAGAAGAGGAGGGGGTGGAGGAGAGAGGTGTGTCACAACCAGTAGTAGCATTTTGGAGGCGTGGCGGTGGGACAACCTCCAACACTACTGCACCTTGTCCTGCATCCTTCCCAGCTGCCAAAAGAGTGACCCAATGGGCCGTGAAAGAAAGGTAACGTCCCTGTCCATGCCTGCTGGACCATGAGTCAGCGGTAATATGCACCTTACCGCTGACCGCCCTGTCCAGCGAGGCCAAGACATTGCCTTCCACATGCCGGTAGAGAGCCGGAATAGCCTTCCGTGAGAAAAAGTGGCGTTTGGGAACCTGCCACTGAGGAACCGCACATTGCACAAACTCACGGAAGGGGGCCGAGTCTACCAACTGAAAAGGCAGCAGTTGAAGCGCTAGCAATTTAGCCAAGCTAGCATTCAACCGCTGGGCATGTGGATGGCTGGGAGTGAACTTCTTTCGACGGTCCAGCAGCTGGGGCAGGGAAATTTGCCTGCTAGAATCGGACGTCGGTGTACTGCTAGCAGAGTGGCCGCAAGTACTTGGCTGTGACACACCTAATTCTACACCTTCATTCCTCTCAGTGCATGTTTCAGAGAGGACTGAAGTTATAGTGGGGTTGGAAATCCCAGCTGATGCGGTGCAAGGAGAGGTCCGCTTTGTTCTTTGGTGTGGGTCTTTGAGGTAGGCTTGCCAACGAGCTGCATGGCAGGTCAACATATGTCTGGTCAGGCTTGTGGTACCCAAGCGGCTGATGTTTTGGCCACGCGATATACGCTTGAGACATATGTTGCAAACAGCAGCTGTGCGATCTGATGCACTAGCCTCAAAAAAGGCCCACACCAAGGAACTTTTTGAATGACGGGCAGAGGCAGCGCCCTGCACAGGCGGAGCTCTGCGGTGTGATTCCGTCGGTGTACTGCCCTTACGCTGGCCACCAAAGGGCATCCTGTATCGTTGGAGATGTGCCTCCTCCTCATCCTCCTCCTCCTCTCTCCTATTAGGCACCCACGTGGAGTCAGTGACCTCATCATCCCCTCCCTCCTCATCACTGGAGCCAATCTGGCAGTATGCTGCAGCTGCTGGAACATGACTGCCAGATTGGTGTCCTTCTTGAGCATCCCCTCTGTCTGCTCTCACCCTACTGCCTTCCTGTAGCTGGGTTTCATCATCAGACCCTTCGAAACGCTGGGCATCCTCCTGGAGCATGTACCCAACACTGTGCTCAAACAGTTCGGGGGACTCCTCAGGAGGAGGACATGGTGGGTCTAGGGAAGGAGTGACTGATGATGAGTCTGACATTGATACCAGGGAAGAGGACGCTTTGGCAGCTGCTTTGACAGTACCCTGAGCCTGGGTGAGAGAGGATGAGGAGGAGGAGGAGGGCTTGGTCATCCACTCTACCAAGTCTTCGGCATGATGTGGCTCAACATGTCCAGCTGCGGAAAAGAAGGACAAGCGTGTCCCATGGCCATGTGATGATGACAATGCACCGCATCCACGACCAGCACTGTTGCCCCCAGACACAGAGCCTGCTTGCCCTCTTTTATTGCCTCCTGACTGTCTGCCTCTCCTTGTTTGCCTTCCAGACATTCTAATAGATGGCCTGCAGGGAGATGGGAAAAAAGCAATAAGGGCTACCTTCAGGTGTCCTTCTCTGTCCCTTGAAACAAGGACTTGCACAGTGAAAGAAACTGACACTCTCCCTACCTACAGTTTTCTGTCCCTAGAAAAAATGTTTTTTTTAAGCACAATATAGCACAAGGAGAATTCACTCACTGTCCTTCCAGGTCCCTAGAAACAAGGACTTGCACAGTGAAAGAAACTGACACTCTCCCTACCTACAGTTTTCTGTCCCTAGAAAAAATGTTTTTTTTAAGCACAATATAGCACAAGGAGAATTCACTCACTGTCCTTCCAGGTCCCTAGAAACAAGGACTTGCACAGTGAAAGAAACTGACACTCTCCCTACCTACAGTTTTCTGTCCCTAGAAAAAATGTTTTTTTAAGCACAATATAGCACAAGAAGAATTCACTCACTGTCCTTCCAGGTCCCTAGAAACAAGGACTTGCACAGTGAAAGAAACTGACACTCTCCCTACCTACAGTTTTCTGTCCCTAGAAAAAATGTTTTTTTTAAGCACAATATAGCACAAGGAGAATTCACTCACTGTCCTTCCAGGTCCCTAAAAACAAGGACTTGCACAGTGAAAGAAACTGACACTCTCCCTACCTACAGTTTTCTGTCCCTAGAAAAAATGTTTTTTTTAAGCACACTATAGCACAAGGAGAATTCACTCACTGTCCTTCCCAGTCCCTAGAAACAAGGACTTGCACAGTGAAAGAAACTGACACTCTCCCTACCTACAGTTTTCTGTCCCTAGAAAAAATGTTTTTTTTAAGCACAATATAGCACAAGGAGAATTCACTCACTGTCCTTCCAGGTCCCTGGAAACAAGGACTTGCACAGTGAAAGAAACTGACACTCTCCCTACCTACAGTTTTCTGTCCCTAGAAAAAATGTTTTTTTTAAGCACAATATAGCACAAGGAGAATTCACTCACTGTCCTTCCAGGTCCCTAGAAACAAGGACTTACACAGTGAAAGAAACTGACACTCTCCCTACCTACAGTTTTCTGTCCCTAGAAAAAATGTTTTTTTTAAGCACAATATAGCACAAGGAGAATTCACTCACTGTCCTTCCAGGTCCCTAGAAACAAGGACTTGCACAGTGAAAGAAACTGACACTCTCCCTACCTACAGTTTTCTGTCCCTAGAAAAAATGTTTTTTTTAAGCACAATATAGCACAAGGAGAATTCACTCACTGTCCTTCCAGGTCCCTAGAAACAAGGACTTGCACAGTGAAAGAAACTGACACTCTCCCTACCTACAGTTTTCTGTCCCTAGAAAAAATGTTTTTTTTTAAGCACAATATAGCACAAGGAGAATTCACTCACTGTCCTTCCAGGTCCCTAGAAACAAGGACTTACACAGTGAAAGAAACTGACACTCTCCCTACCTACAGTTTTCTGTCCCTAGAAAAAATGTTTTTTTTAAGCACAATATAGCACAAGGAGAATTCACTCACTGTCCTTCCAGGTCCCTGGAAACAAGGACTTGCACAGTGAAAGAAACTGACACTCTCCCTACCTACAGTTTTCTGTCCCTAGAAAAAATGTTTTTTTTAAGCACAATATAGCACAAGGAGAATTCACTCACTGTCCTTCCAGGTCCCTAGAAACAAGGACTTGCACAGTGAAAGAAACTGACACTCTCCCTACCTACAGTTTTCTGTCCCTAGAAAAAATGTTTTTTTTAAGCACAATATAGCACAAGGAGAATTCACTCACTGTCCTTCCAGGTCCCTAGAAACAAGGACTTGCACAGTGAAAGAAACTGACACTCTCCCTACCTACAGTTTTCTGTCCCTAGAAAAAATGTTTTTTTTAAGCACACTATAGCACAAGGAGAATTCACTCACTGTCCTTCCCAGTCCCTAGAAACAAGGACTTGCACAGTCAAAGAAACTGACACTCTCCCTACCTACAGTTTTCTGTCCCTAGAAAAAATGTTTTTTTTAAGCACAATATAGCACAAGGAGAATTCACTCACTGTCCTTCCAGGTCCCTGGAAACAAGGACTTGCACAGTGAAAGAAACTGACACTCTCCCTACCTACAGTTTTCTGTCCCTAGAAAAAATGTTTTTTTTAAGCACAATATAGCACAAGGAGAATTCACTCACTGTCCTTCCAGGTCCCTAGAAACAAGGACTTACACAGTGAAAGAAACTGACACTCTCCCTACCTACAGTTTTCTGTCCCTAGAAAAAATGTTTTTTTTAAGCACAATATAGCACAAGGAGAATTCACTCACTGTCCTTCCAGGTCCCTGGAAACAAGGACTTGCACAGTGAAAGAAACTGACACTCTCCCTACCTACAGTTTTCTGTCCCTAGAAAAAATGTTTTTTTTAAGCACAATATAGCACAAGGAGAATTCACTCACTGTCCTTCCAGGTCCCTAGAAACAAGGACTTACACAGTGAAAGAAACTGACACTCTCCCTACCTACAGTTTTCTGTCCCTAGAAAAAATGTTTTTTTTAAGCACAATATAGCACAAGGAGAATTCACTCACTGTCCTTCCAGGTCCCTAGAAACAAGGACTTGCACAGTGAAAGAAACTGACACTCTCCCTACCTACAGTTTTCTGTCCCTAGAAAAAATGTTTTTTTTAAGCACAATATAGCACAAGGAGAATTCACTCACTGTCCTTCCAGGTCCCTAGAAACAAGGACTTACACAGTGAAAGAAACTGACACTCTCCCTACCTACAGTTTTCTGTCCCTAGAAAAAATGTTTTTTTTAAGCACACTATAGCACAAGCACAAAACACACTGACACTCTCCCTACCTATCCTTCTCTTTCCCTAAACTAAAGGAATCCAGGTTAAGCAAGAAAGAAATAAAAGTCACTGTCCCTGCCTATGCTGCTCTATCCCTGCTCCGGAACACACTACACTAGGCCGCCGTGCTGGCGGCCTTTTATAGTGTGGGGCGTGTACTAAACACCCTCAGCAATAATTGGCCACAGGCATCCTGCCTGTGGCCAATCATTGCTCTCCTCGCTGCCGGCGCTGTGATTGGCCAAGCATGCGGGGTCACAGTGCATGCTTGGCCAATCACAGCGCCTGGATGACACTGCGATGGCGTAGTGCATTGTGGGCCGTTCGCGTCACTCGAATTTGGCGCGAACGGCCCAAATCGTTCGATCTTCGTCGAACGATCGAACAGCCGATGTTCGAGTCGAACGTATGTTCGATTCGAACACGAAGCTCATCCCTAATCTTTGCATGCAATCAGCAGACAGTGCTTTTTTGGAGTGCTTACTAAGAGAAAATGGCATAATTCGTTCCCTTTTCAATACACAGTAAAATAGTTCATTCATTTGGTAGAATAGGTGGCTTCTTGGCACCAGATGGTAAATTGTCTGCTAGACGTCAATCTCACCACAGCCAACTTTTGAAGAATATCGTTCTCTTTCTTTCCTCCAATTAAGGTGAATGGTGGCTTTCATTTATAAGAAACACTATTTTGGAGTGCCAAGTAATCCATTTCACTAATGACACTTGACTCTACTAGGCATTCTTTAGCTGATTAACCAGTTAAGGTATAGACTTGAGTACAATGTAACAAAGAACTTACACTTTGTACCAGTAATGAAAAGGATTAGAGTTGGCATGCTTGTCAGTGATGGAGCACAGAAATGAGGAAGACTCCTTGTAGGCAAGCTTTGCCGCATTGTCGGGAATGAGTGGTCAGACTCAGGAGCTGTCCTTCAGCACCACGCCAGCAGCGCTTCAAGGTAATGACCATTCCTGGGCTGGGAGTGACTGTGCAGTCCTAGGTGACACCTCATCTTCATACTTTATAGGGTCATTATTACTTGTCTGTTCAGCATTTCTATAGATTGCAGAACATCTACATTAACATTAAGCCATTTACAGGTTGGTGTATCCTCTCTGATATAGACCCTTCAAGTAAAATAAGAAAGTGAAGCTGATCTGTGTAGTATAAATAGGTGGTGTATATAAGTGACTCCATTGTAGGAAGAAATTTTAAATATTCTGCTTTTCATTTATGATCAACGTGATTATGACAGCTAAGTATGTCAGTTTATTAAATTAGTAAATTATAAAGTCTTTATTTTTTTAATTAATCTGTAATATTAATTCAAATCAACCCTTTGCTTTAAATAATGACATACGATGCAATCTGTGTAAAATGTAGAATTGGCTTTCTTACACATCACATCAATATTCTGTGAATCTGATAAGACCAACACCACCCCTAGGTGCTCAGATCGCTGCCTGGGAAATCCTGCTTTCTCCTGATTGGTAGCTGGAAAATTCTGAGCTAGCAAATACCAAACTTGCCATGTCAATGCTTTCTACATACAGACTGATATGCTTCCAACATCCACATACAAATCTTACTGCCACATAGGAAAAGCCAGTTTCCGACAAAAGATGTCTTATTAGTTCTTGGAATCAGTAACTGATGCAACATTTGCAATTCAAATAAACAGCATGTTCTTCTGTCCACTCATTCCACAGATCAAGGTTGGGAAGGAGTGTTTCCTGACATGGTCTACTTGTTTACAGTTGTATTAACCCCCCCCCCCCCCCAAAAAAAATAAATGATCATATTGCACCTTACCAATTGGTAGGAGCTTTCTTTTTTAGGCTTTTTATCCTTTATTTTCACCTGGTGATCTGGTCAGTAAGTCTGTTCTTTTTCAACTGCCTTTAATCGACCAAACTGTCAAATGACAGTAACTAGAGGGATGAGACAAATCTTTTGCCACTAACTTGGATGCTTCCAATGGTCAACTTTTATTTATTTATTTTAAATCTTTATCCCAAAGATTGTGTAGCATATGGTCACTTTAAGGCTTCCTGTAGACATGCGGTTGGGGGGTGTCAAAAATGGGAGGTTGATCCACTTTTTTTTGCCATCTGCCAACCACCCCCCTCTTAACTACTTAAGCCTCGGACCAATATGCAGCTAAAGGACCAAGGCCCCTTTTTGCGATTCGGCACTGCGTCGCTTTAACTGACAATTGCGCGGTCGTGCGGCGTGGCTCCCAAACAAAATTGGCGTCCTTTTTTTCACACAAATAGAGCTTTCTTTTGGTGGTATTTGATCACCTCTGCGGTTTTAATTTTTTGCACTATAAACGAAAATAGAGCGACATTTTTGAAAAAAATTCAATATTTTTTACTTTTTGCTATAATAAATATCCCCCAAAAATATATAAAAAAAAACATTTTTTTTCCTCAGTTTAGGCTGATATGTATTCTTCTACATATTTTTGGTAAAAAAAATCGCAATCAGCGTTTATTGATTGGTTTGCGCAAAAGTTATAGCGTTTACAAAATAGGGGGTAGTTTTATGGCATTTTTATTAATTATTATTTTTTTACTAGTTATGGCGGCAATCAGCGATTTTTTTCATGACTGCGACATTATGGCGGACACATCGGACACTTTTGAAACATTTTTGGGACCATTGTCATTTTCACAGCGATCAGTGCTATAAAAATGCACTGGTTACTGTGAAAATGACCCTGGCAGTGAAGGGGTTAACCACTAGGTGGCGCTGTAGGGGTTAAGTGTACCCTAAGAAGTGATTCTTACTGTAGGGGGGCGTGGCTACATGTTACATGTCACTGATCGTCTGTTCCGATGACAGGGAACAGACGATCACTGACATGCCACGGAGAAGAATGGGGAGAGGTTTGTTTACACTCACCTCTCCCCGTTCTTCAGCTCTGTGATCCGATCGCGGGACACCGGCGGCGATCGGGTCCGCGGGTCCCGGAGGCGCGATCACGGAGCTCAGGACCAGGTCGCGAGTGCGTCGCGAGCTATCCTCCACAGCTGGGCTCTTAAAGGGCAATGTACCTGTACGTTGATGTGCCCAGCCGTGCCATTCTGCCAACGTATATCGGCGTGAGGCGGTCCTTAAGTGGTTAAGTTGCAATAGGCAATGGACAGTTGCGTTTACATGCTGCAGTCATGATGCACTGCACCCACGGCAGAGTTTAACCGCCATGTAGTGATCGGCGGGTGGCAAGCCCACTTAACAATACACACTCAATCAAATGGGGAAGCATTACAAACACCCTGCAATCATGTGCATTGCAATGCAAGTGGTTGCAACTCATTTGGCGGCAAAAATGGTGTTAAAACAGGCAGTGCCGGTGATACCAGTAGGCAAAATAGGCAGCTGCCTAGGGCGCACTGCTGCCTAGGGGCATCCGGCCGCTGATTTTTCTCCGTGTCTGCATGCTCTGCAGGATGCAGCATGTAATGTAATTAGAGGCGTAGCACTGGAGCCAGCGCTAGGGGAAGCAGAGCCGATGCTTCCTGGTTTGCGCCGCCTCCTGTCACATGGGCAGGGCAAAGGGGTGGAGTCAGGCGTGGAGCCAATGGGGGCGGCAAAATTAAGTTTTGCCTAGGGTGTCAAAAATCCTTGCACCAGCCCTGAAAACAGGCGGTGAGGAGGCGTCACACCGCTTCCTTACCACCTGTCAGTAGCCTCTGAAGCCCAAGCAAATGAGAGATTTAGGTGCAAGGCTGACTCTACCCTAACACTATCCCCTTCCCAGATTGACAATGCTGCTGTCCAAATCTATAATTGTTGCTTTTCCATCCAGGGTGGAGACAACCTAATGGTGGCCATACACACTTTAATTTTATTATCGGATTGATATGTGATAAATAAATGAATAGGCATACAGTAACTTTCCTTTTAATTGGAACTGAGTTGATTGGCCAGAGTGCAAAATGATTGATTATTTTGCATTGATCAGCAGTGCTGAGATGCTTTGGTCATAAATTTGATCGTATTTCAATCAAGCTGACCACACATGGATCCAAATTCGGCTGAGGTTAGTAGGAATGGGCCAAATTTTTATTCACATATAGCTGTTCTCGTTCATGAGAAGTTGATAAACTTTTCAGGAACTGGACTGCTGGAAAATTTCAGTTCCATCCGTACTGCAGCTAATAGGCTGAACGGCTGGCTGAATGAAAACAACTGACCCACATGTGTATGAGCAGCTCAAAGTGGTTGTAAACTTTAGAAATGAAATATGAACAAAACATTTCCCTCTATAGTGTGTGTCCTCTGCTATCAGCATGAATCATTTCTGAAAAGTTTTCCTGACACCATGAGAAAAATGGTGACAGAGGAGGGACCTCCAACTGATTGGCAGCCTCAACTCTATTCCTGTGTGTTGTGTGAAGGGGGGTGTGTGCCTTCCCTCCAATCAGTTCTCAGAGCTCTCCTCACTGGGCTATACAGAGAGTAAAATCAGCTCTCCGCACCCTTTTTTTAAATTAAACTCTCAGACAAGTTTTAAAATGTAGCACTTTGAACAGATGTAGAGAAGAAAGGGCTGCAGATAGACAAATACAACGTATGTAGGAGATTTTGTTTTATCTCTGTTTATCACCTGAGGCCAGTCACTTCACTGGGTATATAAAAAGGATTTACAGCCACTTTAAAGTTGCATGGTGAAAACAGAAACTCAATCAATAACTTTTTTTGTGTCCTCAAACAATGGAACAAAATTCAATTCCCTGTGTGTGGCATTCCCATTGAATTATTGTGCTCTATAGATTGATTATTCCTATTGGGATAGATTGATTGTAAGAGAAATTGATCATCTACTGAAGTGTGTATGGCCACTATAAGACAGGAAGTGTGTTTCAGGCAAGGTGAAAATAAAGTAGGAGCGGACTCCGCCAGCGGACCTACCTGCTCAGCTGGGGATCTGTCTGCTGATCCACGCTGAGCAGGTGAATGACAGCTTCGTGTCTGCTCCGCTTATGCAGAGGGGACACAGACACAGCCCCCTTTCCTCTATGGGCTGTCAGATGTAAGTGGGCCGTCTATCTGTTAACATCTGACTTTCATCTGATTCGCCAGATGGATGGGGAACAGATCCCTCATCAATGTTTTTAGCAGATAGGATCGGATGTCGGCAGGTGTAAATGGATGGTCCGATTGGGTCAGCTTAAAAAACTGACAGCGTACCCGATTGGTCCACCTGTGGGAAAGGGGTCCTAAAAAGAAATCTAATGCAGCCATTACAATTAAAGAGCTCCAGTCTGTAAAAAATAAATAATAATAATTCAAAGTCAGCAGCTACAAATACTGTAGCTGCTGACTTTTAATATAAGGACACTTACCGGTCCAGGAATCCTGCGATGTCGGCATCCGAAGCTGATTCTTCAATCAGCTTCGGGTGCAGGTGCTGGCATTGTAAGTATGGGAAACTGGCAGTGAAGCCTTCAGGCTTCCCAGCCAGTTTTCTACTGCGCATGCACACTTTGTGAATGGTCCCGTCATCTTCTGGGACCTGTGTGTGTCCCAGAAGGCAGGGGGGGGGAGGAGGAGGGTCTGGAAATATCGTAGTTTGCCGATCAGTGATCTTACCCAGGAGTGGGAGCGGGTACCTGTCAAAACCCCCTTTCCCCAAAAAATTGGGTGCAAACACTTCTTTTTGGTGGAGTTTCGCTTTAAGGGCCAGTTCACACCAGACGCAGTTCCGTTCAGTTTCGTGCCCATTTTTTCTGCACTAAAAATGCATGCACAGTGTTTTCCATGTATTCCAATGGCTCTTGTTGGCTCTAGTTCACACCATACAGTCAGTTTACGGTCCGTTTTCCGGTGCAGAAACTGACCGGAAACTGACTGCATGGTGTAAACTAGAGCCAACTAGAGCCATTGGAATACATGGAAAATACTGTGCATGCATTTTGTGCAGAAAAAAAGTGCACAGAACCATGGGCATCCGCTGAACTTTTTTCAGGGGGAGGGCATCATTTTAAGGTCATCCATGCTTCTTCGGGGCAGTGGAGCAGCACTGTATACACCACTCCTCCACCGACCATTGAAATAAATGGGCACCGCTGCCGAAGCGCCTGCAAAGCGCTTCGGCAGCGGCGATACACAGTTGCATTTATCCCTGTCTTTGACCGCTAGCTGGGGTTATTGCAACACAGGGGGCAAGTTTCTTCACTCTGACTTCAACACTCTTACGATTCCAGGGGGGGGGGGAGGCAATTGACCCTCCTTGCCCTATGGAGCGGATACCCATGCACGGAACGGAACTGCGTCTGGTGTGAACTGGCCCTAAGGATTGAAAATCTGCAATATATTACATATTAACCTTTTTATCTCAAATCATGTCTAAACCTGGAAAGGCTGTGAAAAATGTGCCATCAGACTAAATGCCAAATGGAGGCATTTCTTGAGGGGGGGGGGGGGGTCAATAGTGAATTTGATTCCCTGCTCTGGGTCAATAGCTGCCTTCTATTGTCTGGTGACCTCTGTCTCTCTAGTAATTTATTGGATCTCCATCTTGCTAGGGTCCCCTGTTTAATGGATTAGGACAAGGCAATTACTTTAGAGCTCTCAGCACCTATGATCCTGGTTTGGGGTTGCAGCAGACCAGTCCTCTCCTACAAGGAAAGCCTCTTTCTTCCCGAATACATATGTACAGTAAAGGTTGACTCATCAATGGCAATAGGTGAAGCGCTACTCCCAATAATTAAGTAAATGGAGTCTGCATATGCACACTGGTCCAAATGCGTCAGTGTGGAGGAGGGGTGAGGCACTCCGGAGACAGATCCTATACACACACTACAGTTTTGTCCCCCCTATTGATCATTTTTATCCAGGGAGTTACTTTTTTTTTTTTTTTTTTTCTTTCTTTCTTTTTTTTTTTTTTTTCCTCCTCGTCTTTCCTTCTTACTCCTTTCCAGCAATCGGGGTGGTGGTGCTGCAGCTGCTGTCCATAGCAGTAGAAGAAGGGTGATCAGTGGGTAGGTAGGTACAGTTAGTGCCACCACAGGCAGACTGTAAAGCATCAGGGGATTCCCTTTCGCAGCCTCAGTGCTTCGCACCGCATAGAAAAGTGTTTCTTTGGTGCTCCAGGGCTTGCGCTGGGATAAGGAGAAGGATGCAAATGTGCAGGGGACGTATGCTGGGGATCTCAGTGGCCATAGCACATGGGGTGTTCTCAGGTTCTCTGAACATCCTGCTGAAGTTTCTTATCAGCAAGTATAATTTCTCCTTCCTCACCCTAGTGCAATGTATGACCAGCTCCACCGCAGCCATCACCTTAGAAGTTCTCAGACGTTGTGGGAAGATCTCGGTGCCCCCCTATGGCTTGAGTCTAGCTCGGGTGTTCGCAGGGGTCACCATCCTCTCCACTCTGCAGTCCAGCCTCACCTTGTGGTCCTTAAGGGGACTCAGTCTTCCCATGTATGTGGTCTTCAAGCGATGTCTGCCCTTCGTCACTCTCTTAATTGGAGTATTGGTGCTGAGGAACGGAATCCCCTCCATAGGAGTCTTGGTGGCTGTCTTCATCACCACCTGTGGTGCTGCTTTGGCAGGTAAGTGATCTTAGATGTTCCTTCACTTTACCCATCAAGTTTCTGATTTAGATTGCCCATACACTGATCAAGCTCATCACACTGAACACAATCTCCTTTAGATCTACCAACAACTACTATGCCTGTTCAGACTGAATAGAAGTTGATTGGATAGTTTAGGTAGGTCCTCACATTGTAGATTTTTGGTAAGTCTAAAGTTGTGTGTACAAGGATTGTATGGTTAGATTGTAACATAGAGATTAATGAGAGAACATAGGACTTTTTAGGCACGCCAGTACGCAATATTAAAATGAAATTATCTTGAATACATCATATAAAAAAAGTGACAAACCATTGGCTTAAAATTTACGCTGTACAAAAATTACCGCTCCAAAAAAGACTCACCCCTGTGAAACAAAACCTCTCCAGGAACAAAGGGTGCCAGCAATGCACAAGGCAATGGAAGAAAAGTAGATATCTGGACAGCCACACTCCAATCCAACGTGGCTTTTATTGGATAAAAAATATAATAAAACAGGCACTACATGTCACAGCAACGGAACAAAATAACGGACAGCTAACGCGTTTCACACTAAAGAGTGCTTACTCATAGCTAATGTATACAGCCTGTATAATAAAGTGTTCACCACTCATACATCGATCATTTCACTACATACAAAATACAAACAATCTATACGGTAGACTTGTGCACAACGGAAAAATTTGTTTCGTTTCGGTTCGTTTCTTTTCGGTCCTGTTGATTCGGTAATTTTGCTAGACGGGATTTTTCGTGTTCGGACTAATTCGTATTTTCGCAAGTGACATTTTTCGTTGAATCGGAATGATTCGTATTAATGTAAGCCTTATTTTTAGTTGATTTATAATTCGTACTTTCGTTGATTCTGGACACATATATAGTGCCGTCATACGTGTTGTACGTCACCGCGCTTTGCTCGAGCATTTTTTTTTTTCACGATAGTGTGTAGGCAAGGCAGGCTTGAGAAGAATCACGTTGAGAAAAACGCAGTTTTTTTCAATGACAATAAAAGCGGTCGTGTGTACACAGCATTATTGTACTTCGAATGGATTCGTACATTCCTAACTTTTTCCATAACAAATTATGCCGAAGACATTTGGGCATTCGCTATTTGCGATATAATTTATTTCGGATTCGGTTTTATTCGTAATTGCTTTGTTCGGAAATTCGAATGTCGGAAAGTTGCTAAATTGGGACGAATTTCGATTCGTTACGAAACGAATTGCACAAGCCTACTATACGGTAGGATTAATTCCAGAGTGCTTGATGTACTGTAAAGTTGTGGTGTAAAGTATCTTGGCTCGCTCAATTCTATGGCGATACAAGCTAAAATGTTCTATTCGATTGTTACATGTATACTGACCCTGAGGCTCGGTTTACATATATGTAAATTGGATGCGTTTTTTAATCGTATCCAATTTGCATAACGTGTGAATCGGACCGGCTTTTAAAGGAGCCGGTTCACACATGTCCGCGGCGGCTGCGGTGCGTTTCTGAAAAGGGTCCTGTGCGATTTTGGGTCCGGTTTAGGTGCGAATTCAAGTAAAAATTTTGCACCTGAACTGGTGAACAAAACCGCACCAGACTCCGGACTGCAAACCGCAAGCGGAACATGTGTGAACCTAGCCTGAGAGTTCCCAAAACGATGTCATAGGTGGACAAAGCTAAACCAAATCAATGAAATCAAATCAGGAAGGTCCTTCCATTACATGGTACTGTAGGTCCAAGCCCCCGTTCACACCGGTGTGGCTTTGAAATCGCACTTCTAAGGCGCGATTTCAAAGCCGCACATCAGTGCGATTTGCACTGCCGATTTCATTTGCAGCTCACGACTTCATACAACAGAAGTCTAGGCATTTGCAATGAAATCGGCAAAAAAGCAGTGCAGGAACATTTTTCTGAGTCGCAGCTATTTAAACTCTTCCGTTGTCAACTATAGGGTGCGACTTGGAACTGTCACATCACATGAGGAATCGCACCGGTGTGAACGGGGGCTAAAGGTGATTGCACATCAGATTGTAAGGTGTATGGGCAGATTGAGTAGGATCTTAAGTTGCTGCTTTAGACTTATGCCGCGTACACAGGGCCGTTTTTCACGACGAGAAAAACGACGGCGTGAAAAGCGACGAGAAAAATTAGAGCATGTTCCAAATTTTTAATGGCCATTTTTCACGTCGTGAAAAATGCTCTGGAGCCCACACACGATCGTTTTTAATGACCAATTTAAAAAATGAATTTTTTTTCGTCATGAAAAACGGTCGTGTGTTCGCGGCATTAGATTCATTTCAGCTAGGTAGGTCAGGTGAGGTACCGGTTACTGACAGGGTGCTCTGGTTTAAATCATTTTATGGCAGCACCTGTCCAGATGTTATCACTGTGTAACTATAGCAGATGTTACAGGAGCTTTTGCTAGAATGAGATGGGGAGGTTTCCACCCTGTATATACAGGAAATAATTCTAATGCTATCCATACACAGTGCTATAAAGCAATCGATCAAAATAGCTCAGTTGCATAAATCAAACTAAAAATGAATCACATGGCAAGCATAATTCATTGTTCCGTACACGTGTATCCCTCAATGGATTTCATACATAAATTGATCTCATCAAGCCGATCAAAACGGGTCTCTTTTTGTACTCCCAAGCAATCAGAAGACCCTATACAATTGTTTTTTTTTTCCCCACCAAAGCCGAACAAATTGGGTTGATCGAAACAAGTCACTATCTGTCGCTCATTGCTCAGCCATGCCATTTTTGCCTTTTGCTCAGTCAATGTCCGATTTGAATGGTTTGCTGACTCTGACATTGATCGCTCAGTTTTATCACACTGCCTATGACTAACATTAAGCTTGCCACACACGCTGCAATCTGACTGTACAATCAATTTTAGATCTACCAAAACTATGTAATATTGCTGACCTACCTAATCTATCCAGTTTTATGTCAATATAAGCAGGCAGGCTCTTTTACTACATAGTTGTTGGTAGATGTAACAGACATTGTACAACCAGATTGTAATGTGTGTGGTGAGCTTTAGACTCCAGGACAGAGTGATACGCTGCGGTACTCAGCTATGGTAGCTTACAGTGTATCTAAACTGAAAACAGAAATTGAGAGTATTGCAGCTTACTTGTTCTTAGATGGGTGGCTTCTTAGATTTTATTTTTTCATACTTTTTATTTTTTCACCTGGTAATCCTGATATTATCAATTTTTTTTCTGAACTGGATGGATGTTTTTTTTTTTTTCAAGCAGATTAACTAAGTAACTATGAGACCTTATTACCTATCCTAGAGCGACTACCCTACTGAGCAGCACTATCACCCTAGAACAGGGAGTATAATAGGGCTACATAACACTGTATTAGCACTACATGACATCTCCCCTCTCTTCTACATAAACAAGGGAGGTGTTTTGTAGTCCACGGAAATCGCAGAGAACAATGCTAACTGATAACAGTCCAGAGGCAGAGAGTACATGAAGTTATCAGCTCACGAGATTAATGTCCGGATGAACAGATTTTTTTTTCACCTGTAATAAAACACTTCACATGGTAACAGACCACAAGGGAGCAAATAAGAGAAATCTATTGTTGGAGTTTACATACACTTTACGTTGCAGCTTTAGCCTCATTTCAGCTTGATAGGTCAGGTAAGGTACCACTTACTGACTTGGTGCTCTGGCTTAAATCATTTCACAACAGCACCTGTCCAGATCTGATCACTGTGCAGCTATAGCAGATGTTACAGTGGCATGACAGGGGAGTTTCCACCCTACGACTCTAGGACACACACAGAGTGATACACTGCAGTATTCAGCTATGGTAAGTTAAAACATATCGAAATCCAAAAACAAAAATGTATAGCATTGCAGCATAGCTGTCCTTTGATGTGGTGCCGCATTAGTTTTCTTTTTCACACTTTTCTCCTTTATTTTCACCTGATAATCCTGCCATTGACACACTTCTGTCCTAGACTGACAACCGTACTGAGCAACATTGTTGCTATAGGACAGGGAGTTTGTTGGGACTACATAACACCTCCCTTGACAGGGGGAGGTGATTTGTAGTCCGTGAATATAGCAGAGAACAATGCTAACCGGTAACAGTCCAGGGGCAGAGAGCTCAAGAAGTTATCAGCTCACAAGATTTCTGGCTGGATGACAAGATATTTATTTATTTTTTGCAATTGTTAAACAGACACGGCTTTCAATGGTATGTTTAATGGATGAAAAGGGAGCAAATGAGAGAAATCTATTGTTAAAGTTTACATACATTTTATGTTTCCATAACCAGTGCAGGGATTGCCTGTGTTATATTGTGGCAGTGAAACAGATTTACTAAAACTAGTGCTCTCAGGATCTGGTGCAACTGTGCATAGAAACCAATCAGCTTCTAACTTTCACTTGTTCTATTAAAGAGAAAGTAAAGCCTGTTAAACCACCCCCCCCCCAAAAAAAAAACCTGCAAGGCAAAGGCATAATGAGCTAGTATGACTAGCATACTAGCTCATTTTGAATTACTTACCTTAGATCGAAGCCCCCGAAGCTGTCCTCGTCTCCCCCTCCGACCGCAGACATCTCTCCCGGAGGTTACTTCCAGGTATCGCAGCTCCGGCGCTGTGATTGGCTGGAACCGCGATGACGTCACTCCCGCGCATGCGCATAGGAGCCGCCAGCAACAGCACGCGCTAGGGAAGAAACGGCACAGAGTTTTGTTTCTTCCCAGTGCATGCGCCATTTACATTATCGGCGAACTACAAGTGAAAAATCTCCTAAACAGCGCACTTTTAGGAGATATTTACACTACCTATAGGTAAGCCTTATTCTAGGCTTACCTACAGGTAAAAGTCAACAAAAAGGGTTTATGTTTGACCCAATGTTGTGAGGAAAACTGCAACTTTCTTTTCTGCAGCCACACTATTTGCTTCCATATACTGTTCCAGCCTCTCCACCCAGGAGCTCCATGATTCAGCAGCAGGATCAATTGGTTGAATAAACCCTATGAAGGCCATGTGTGCTAAAATCCACAATCCTCGTCGCCACTGTTATGTCCCTTAGACACGGGGTCTCTCAGGGTGTTGCTAGCAATGCTGCCAGTATCTGCTCAGCAAGTTACACACAGGCCAGATGAACTTCTTAAAGCGGAGCTCCACCCTAAAGTGGAACTTCCACTCATCGGAACCCTCCCCCTCTCCGGTGTCACAATTGACACCTTTCAGGGGGGAGTGGGGTGCAGATACCTGTCTAAGACAGGTATTTGCACCCACTTCCGGGAGTCCTCTCTGCGGGAAGTACGTCACTTCCTGCAGAATACCCATTGTGTTCTGGGAAACACTCGGCTCCCAGAACACACGGGGACCAGTCAGAACGGCGCAGCGCAACTCGCGAATGCGCCGTAGGGAACCGGGCAGTGAAGCCGCAAGGCTTCACTGCCTGGTTCCCTCACCGAGGATGGCGGTGGGGGCAGCAGAGTGACGAGCGATTGCTCGTCCTCTGCTGCGGACGTCGCTGGACTCCAGGACAGGTAAGTGTCCTAATATTAAAAGTCAGCAGCTGCTGTAGCTGTAGCTGCTGGCTTTTAATATTTTATTTTCGGCGGAGCTCCGTTTTTAAACATGGAGAGGGTTTATTACTCACTCAGAACATGATGACTTGTTACATAGAGGAGTCCTAATACAACAGGCTTCTGTCATTTCCAGATCTATGCATCCATGCTGCTGCTGCTTCCAGTCTCACACACACACTCTCTCCTACTTCCTGGTACAGCCCCTCCCCCAGCATGCATCAGGGGAAAAGGGTGAAGGGTCACAGTGTTCCAGCACAAACATCACAGTTTACAACCACTTTAAGCTTTGGCAATAAAACCTGGACGCTGATTGGTTTCTATGCAGAGCTGCATCAGATTTTGCACTCAAGTTTTAGTAAATAAGTAGAAATACTAAGTAGCCATTGGCTGTTCTCACCAAACACAGCCCTTGTTCTCCTTATGTTGGGTATTGCTTTTCTGGTTAGCAGTCTAAACCACACTTTCTCAACCTTTTTAACACAGAGGAACCCTTGAAAAAAACTTTCCAGTCTCAGGGAACTCCTACTAAGTGTTACTATATCTACAACTCATGATACATTCGTGTGATGAATGCTCCTTACACGTGTGGTCTTTGGAAACAATTACCCCCTTACAGATAGTTAAAAATATCAATGGTGTCAGTGGGAACTTATCTGAGAGGCAGAAATAGGTCATTGCTCAAGGAACCCCTAGCAACCTTTGGAGTAACCCTAGTTGAGAAACGTTGGATTAGTGTGACAGTCAGTGGGAATAATGCTCCTTACACTTGTGGACATTGGGAAGAATTACCCCCTTACAGATAGCTAAAAAAGATCAATGGTGTCAGTGGGCACTCAAGGAACCCCTAGCAACCTCTGGAGGAACCCTATGGTTTCCTCAGAATCCTGGTTGAGAAACCCTGGTCTAAACTGTCACAAACTAGTTCCTAGGGACACGTACTGATGTTAGGATAAAACAAGCTATTCATCAGCCTTTCTATAGGGGGAAATGTTACATTTTAATCTTCTGCTTGCTTTGTCATGAATTGCATACACCAGAAAGCAGCGGGTTAACACATTACTCAGCCCATTATTATTTAAGATATTTTTAATTTGTAGCTTGCAGAAAGAATTTGTGTCTTTTTTAATGACAATAGTAACTTGGCTATTGTGTGTAATTCAAGTTTATTATATTCTCTGTCATCATTATGTAATACAAGAAAGAGACATTTGCAGCGTGCTGTAACCCGTGGCAATCAGCTTTTAGCGTTGACCACTTTGATGAAAGGAGAATTCTGATTGGCTAAAATGGATTACTGGAAATCAAACCATGGCTCTTTGCACAGCCTTGTTTGAATAAGCCCACACATTGCAAGCCAGCCAGCGCCTGATGAAGCTGGTGGTACGCTGTAATAAATCTTTGTCATGTTTTATGTGTTTCCCAGTCTCCCCCGCTGCTCTCATGAAATCACCGATTACCCTGCCTGCTGATGAACATTATATTTATTATGTCAGAGTGTACTGTATTTAAATCCTAGATTTCTCTTTTATTATGCAAATGTTTCAAATCACTAAGAAGCCTAGCTTGGTATATATTTTTTTTGCATGCTTCTAAATATATTTTTTTGATTTTAAGTCACATAGGTATGATTAAAAAGTGTACAGTCAGAAAAAAACGTATTTTAGTTTAAACTTTAAAAAATGAAATAATAAACGACTTAAAAAATATCTAGAGGAAGGAATCACCGCTCCAGGTGGATGTGTGGAAATGGCACTCTCCTCAAGGTGGAAGCATCAGGTGCAGGCTAAGAATATAGCAATTAGAAGAGGGAAGGTCTGGACAGCCGCACTCCAATAAAAACGCCTTTATTGTGCAAAATAACAAAAGTACAAACCACAGCAGGGTACAGGATAAAAACTGACGCGTTTCACACTCTCAACAGTGCTTAGTCCTATGACTAAGCACTGTTGAGAGTGTGAAACACGTCATATTTTGCTGCTGTCCAGACCTTCCCTCTTCTAATTAAAATATATCTACAAACATTTTTTTAATTTAGTTTTGGATGGAGTTTGGAAGAATCAAAAGATTTGTTGAGTTTTTGTTTTTTTTTGCTCTCTGTGTACCCATTATGGAGAGTCACCTCTCAATGTCTAATGTTACTGGGACTGGAAGTAAGGCAAAAATAAAATGTTTGAGTTGTCACAAGAACAAGAATAGGGGAAAGATCTTACAATGGGGACATCTGTCCTGGTGACAACAGAGAAGATTTACTGACTCTGGTTATTTTCTCTTACTTCCTGGTGTGTCTAAAGAACATGAAGTGAAGGGGAATCTTGTAAACAAAACTTAAGCCTTGTACACACGGCCGAGAATCTCGTCGCAAAAAAAACGTTGTTTTTCTCGACGGGTTTCTTGTCAAGCTTGACAAGATTCTTGTCAAGCTTTCCTTGCATACACACTGTCAATCCAAAATCTCGTTGTTGTAAAGCGCGGTGACGTACAACACGTACGACGGCAGTAAAAAGGGGAAGTTCCATTCTCATGGCACCACCCCTTGGGCTGCTTTTGCTAATCTCGTGTTACTGCGTGTTAGTAAAAGTTTAGTGAGAGACGATTTGCGCTTTTCAGTCTTCGTGCTTTCAGTTCGTTACATCGTGACGAATGTGCTATCTCCATTACGAACGCTAGTTTTACAAGAAGGTACGCTCCCATCCCATACTTGATTCTGACCATGCGCGGTTTTTGAAGACTCGGAAAAGCATACACACGAACGGTTTTCTCGTCCAAATACAGTCTGACGAGAATCACGACGAGAAAAATGAGACTCCCGACGAGAAAAAAGAAAGCAGGTCTTCTTTTTTTCTCGTCGAGATTCTGGGCAGTTTTCTTGACGAGAAACCTGAAAGGCTCGTACACACGACCGGTTTTCTCGGCAAGAAAGATCTCCCAACAGTTTTCTTGTCGTTTCTTGCCGAGAAAACCGGTCGTGTGTACGAGGCTTGAGATGGCAAAAAAAAAACAGTTCCCTACTCTATCCAACGGAAAATAAAAAGTTTTAGGCTTAGTTATACTTTATACTGGTTATATGGTAAAATCATGATATTGGCTGCAATCAAGCTAATCTTACCATTTTGCAGCACGATTGTGAAATTAATTGCCGGCGTCCGGACCATCTGTGCTGTGTGTCTTTCCCCTCATTGTTGGTGATGGTACTGTTAGTTCTGTTTGTTTTATATGTTTGATCGTTACACTTTCCGAATAGACCTCCTCTTTTAGGAGGCCATCGGAAAAATAGTATATGAAGTTCTATTGTAATTGCCTGTATATTTGATTCAATATGCATGTTTAAACCTTTCCCTTTTGATACTTAAAATAAATGGTTTATATTTTCTTACCCCTTGGCCTAGACTAAATTGTTGTTTAAAAGTAGCCACTTTCTCTTAATCCCCTTTAATTACATCTGGGATTAATATTCTTTCTGTATTAGTTATACTTTAACAACTGTAATTGGACATATGCTCTGCCCAATTAACTTATACAAATAATTGTGATGATTTTGGTATGTACACATTTTGACCAGTGAATGACATGGCTAGACCCAGGGGTATGTTCAGGTTATCTTGATCTAATTCATGACTATCATCATAGGTGTGTGCAGGGGGTGTGCAAGGTGTGCCTGGGCACATCCTAATCACTATGTGCAGTGCCAATTCCCCCTATTGCCCGGGCTCCCCCATGTTGCCCCAGCCCTGCAGTGCTGCTGGCTTCCCTCCTCTCCCCCCAGCTGCAATGGGGAAAGTTTCAGAATGTAGAGTGGGGGAAGTTAATATGTCATCTACCAGCACCTTACGTTTCTAAACGAACTCGGTGAACACACTCACTCGCTGTGTTCATTCATAACTGAAGCATAGTAAACTGTGTTTACTATGCTTAAGTTTGTGAATGAACAGGAAGCCGAAGCAGAGAGCACTTCACATTCATTCACTGTTCCGTGCAGCTGAGGCTGCAGAGAAAGGCATGTGTGTTTGAGCTTTGGGGTGCACATCCTAATGCAATAGGCTGTGCACACAATAATGTTTAAATAGAATAACCTGAAAAATATGTGTGTATTTGGAATTTTATAAGCTGCAAATGATACAAATGTATCCCTGCTAAGCAGTGATTTCCATTGATTCAAAAGTCATACGGGACCCGGATGTTGGTGGTGGTGGCAGTCACTAAAGAAATGCTCAGTATCTATCAATGTGAACAATTGTTAAACACATGCTACAAGCTTCGAGATACATTTAGGCTTCCTGATTTTTAAAGGAGAAGTATGGGCAAAGCTGTTTCGAGCTTACTTCTCCTATGGATCACAGAAGTGCAGTTCATTTTCCACTTCTGTGACCCAGTTTTAGCTATAGCCTGCTGTCAGCTGATATCACTTAACTGGTCCAGGCTGGGGAAAGATGCCAACTTTACAGTCGGGATCCACCCAGATGCCTGGACCAGCAGCTGGATGAGCCTCTCAGCTGTGCCACTGGGAGACTGAGCCAGCTGCTTCTCCCCTCCCCAGCCCAGTGCTCCAGTGAGCCCTGGAGGGGCAGAGCAGAGAGTGGTGACTAACAGTCACCACTCTTTGCTCAGAGCGGAGGGGAGAACTGATCCATCAATGTTGTTTGATCGCTTAGTGCAGAGGCAGCGGGGGACAGATGCAGCATTGGATCGATGTATAAGGTTCTCTTTGAAGATTTCTTAAAAACATATGATATATATATATATATATATATATATATATATATATATATATATATATATATATATTTAAAAAAAAAAATTAAGAAAAGGGCAACATCACATACCGCAAACACCCAGATGTTACAAAGCAACAGGAAGAGCATGTTACAATTCTCATAGGTAATGAAATTGAGTCATACAAAAACCACTATAGGTGGTCTTAGGTGTCAAAGCGATTACAACCTCAGGTAGATGAAAACATATTCTAGGTGCAGCGATGCTACCCTACTTTTTAACCAGAAGCAAAAGAAACTGAACTGGGAAGGGTGTCCCAGAATAACGGAGGGAGCAAATTAGGGGATAAAGGGAAAGATAGGTCTATAATGAGACTGCGGCCTGCCCCTCGGGGGGGGGGGGGGGGGCGGGAGAACGGCTCGTAAATGTGGGAAATTCAAGAGATAGAACATATGATATTTTTACGCTGAAAAGCTTGGACTCCTTTTGTGAAGTGCTAACCACTAAGCCACCATGGCACCCTTGTTGTGGTGAAATTTAGCCAATAGGCTCCTCTGATGAGTGAGGATAGCAGGGAGCTACTGGAAATATGAAGCCAGAAAGAGAAATTAATACAATACCACTTCTTAGTCAACCAGGTTGTTTTATTAGGAGATTTTTGTAAAAGTAAACATTAGAATATTTTTATATACTGTGTAAAATAAATATTTCAAATAGCTGCACCTATCTATTGCCATATTTTTATATCAGTCATTTATTAGCATGGGCTGAATAATATCGATGAGATAACAGACATATGCATTTCCAGGGCTTTTTTCCTCAGACAATAGGTGCAGGAACTCCCCCGTACCGAGTCACCCCTTTTTTCCAGCCCTACCCACCTCCCAGTACCGTCCCTTTTAGACAATATAGGACCAAGTATCATTTTGTGGTGCTAACTAATTTGTATGGAATTTGGTAATGATATCAAGAAAAGCAGTAAAATAGATCCCCTGCAGCCAGCAACAATAGATCCCCCTAACAACAATGGACTACCCACAACAAAATTTCCCCACCAGCAACAATAGACTCCCAGCAGCATCAACAGATCTCCTCACAGCCAGCATTAATAGACTCTCTGCCAGCCATCAACAATAGAACCCTCCCCAACAGTAGATCTCTTTCAGCAACAACTGACCCCCCAGCAACATAAGACCCCCCCCAGCAACAATAGACCCCCCTGCAAAAATAGATCCCCAGCAGTGAGCATCAATACCCTGCAGCACACCCCAGCACCCTTTGTCATTACATACAGTCAGTCCAGGAGGTGCCGGAACTGCGTTCCCCCGCGTTCCCGCTGAAAAAAAGCCCTGTGCATATCTATGGTTCTATCCATCAACAGCATTCTTTTTCAGCATTATTCCTATTATAAGTACTACAAGTAAACATAATCTCCAGCAAAACAATGTATTTATGGATTCATGAATTTATGGATACTGAATTAATTTTTTTACGGTGTCCCCAGTCCTATTCTTTGACTTATGCCAAAGAGCATAGCTCCCAACTGTCCATGATTTCAACTAACTGTCCCTGATTTGGAGCAAAGTTCCCCTTTCCCTCTTTCTTCCTCATTTGTCCCTCATTTGGATCTGATTTGTATAGTTGTATATAAAATGCACTATTTATCTTTCAAAATGTGTTTCCCAGTGCTAAACCTTTCTTCCAATTTCTACATTGTTGCATTTGTAAATTTCAAAAGCCAATATAAAAGAATTGTAGTGGTAAAAAAAAAAAAGCACTTGGGGGTTTAACTCTTAAGTGGCCTTCAAGTTGTTGCAAAACTACAAGTCCCATCATGCCTCTGCCTGTGGAAGTCATGCTTGTAACTTTCAGCCTTGCAATGCCTCATGGGACTTGTAGTTCCTCAGCTGCTGGAGGGCCGCCAGTTTGACACCTGTGGTTAACTAATCATTTTTATTTTTTTGTATATTTCTCCTTTAAGAAGACGTGGCAGGTGTGTCCCATGGCAGCATGCTTTTTCTAATAGGTGTCCCTCGTTCCCATCTCAAAAAGTTGGGAGGTATGCAAAGAGCATTATAACTCCACCCTTAAGGGGTTGGCAGAGTTTCAACTGACTTGTATAATTAGGCAATACTTTACTTTTCTTTTTATGATCTTTTTTATTGATATAGAAAGTTTTAACAGCATCATGTTCATGTAGACAGGGTTACAGCACTCTTTCTGAATCATCATTTTTGATAATACATGATGCATGAGATTTCATCAGGCATGTGTAGCAAAACAATAAAGAATCTGATCAGCAGTTTAAAACTAAACTGGTTCATAACAATATTTTAGAACATTTCATAGCTTTCATAGTTTTGTTCTCTGACGTATTCCAACCCCACTTTCAGACATGATTCACACTAGTGCAATTTCACATGTGAGTTCAGTTGCATAGAATGGCATGACAATGAAAGTCATATTATATTCAATGCTGCCTGTTCACATCAATACAGAGATGGAAAGCACATTTTTGGAAAAGGTACATGTACTACTTTGGTGTGGCTGTAGCATGATTTTGTCCCCATAAATATCAATGGAAATGCACCAGAAATGGGGGTAAAATGTATGTTAAATGCACATAAAATGCATAAAGGATGAAAAACGCATCAAAAACACATAAAAAATGTGTCAAAAACACTGTACAAAATCGCACTGAAGATCAGATTGTTGCAGGTGCACTAGTGTGAAACTAGCGTTAGACTGTATAAAAAACTGCAGAGCCAGCAAAAGTAAAACAAAAGAGTGAGGAGAAACGAGAGAGAATAGGAGCAGTTTAGGGAATCTCTGCAGAGAATCAAACAGATCAATGTCATTAAAGGCGGCCCCTATAGGCACGTGCAGTCTACTTTCTTCACGGCACTGTTGAAGAGGAAGTCAGGAGGAACTAGGTTCCTAATGGTTTCCTAGGTCACTGGAGAAGCTATCCCATTGGATGCTGCCACCCCATGTGACTCAAGGGTCAACCAGAGCCTATTTAAGGCCCTGGCTCCCAGGGTTGGCATGCTTTTTGCAAGTAGACAGAGTAGGGACAGGTACCCCGTCTGTTAGGGTCAGTACTAGAGTTAGTGAAAGGTTCCTGATGAGGAGGGTAAGGGTAGGGTCGCATCTCTTCTGGACACCTTCCCGGTTAGACACTAGACAGCCAGGCCACATTCTGCTCCACCATAACAGATGCTGTCATTCTGGCTGGAACCTGCTCCTGTCACGCTAATAGAACTGTGAGTGTACCTGGCTTATTTTTGCACCAGCCTGTGTGAGTTATTGTCTCTGCAGCACACTGCACCCCACCTACTCCTCTTTATCTGTTGTTGTAATTGGCTGTAATCCCCTTATTTTCATAATGTGATTAAGTCTGAGGCCAGGGTTTGAATGCTCTAGTAACTGTGTAAAATTTATTTGGTGACTCTTTTTGGTGATAGATTTAGACAATTGTATAGACAGAAATAGGGAACAGCATGACATATATAATGTACAAAAGTAACCATCTCTGGTGGCTTATGGTACACAACAGGGTCGGTCTACTTTAAATGGGATCTGCGTCTCCCATATGTCCCATCTAACATTCAGAAAACTTTCAAGGTTGGTAAAAAGTATGAGAGTATCTCTAAACCACTGGTGGCATAGAAGCCAACACTGTGGAATTTAGATTTAGATTAGTGTACATCAAGGTGTAGTGGGTAAGACATACAGCACACAAGCCGGGTGGATGAACAAGCAACGGAGCCCACGAGGATCGATAAAGTGGCAGGCGACCCTGAACATAAAAAGTATATAGTATAAGTGTGTAATATAGCACTAAGTATTTAGTTGGCATTACCAACAAATATGTGGTATTCTATGATATATGGTATGAACATCAATTCGGGAACTTTACTTTCTAAAATGCATTAGTTGTAATATATATTTTTTTTTATTTCCACGTTTTTTCAGAGGATTTCAGTTTTGCATATGCCAGCTAAGGATATGACTGATAATAGTTCAGAAAATACTCTGTCAAGCTTCAATTAACATGATAAGTAGAGTTTTGTTGAGATAAGAAGAGTCTCTATGGTAAGGGTAGTGTGGTATGTGCCTCTATTCCTCCTACATTCCACTGATTTGTTGGTGTGAGGACCTGCACATGCCTCCTAGTACAAGCAGGAACTGAAGGGGTATGGGATATAACATTCTTTCCACCAAATCTTCTAACATATCTGTAAAATAGAGTAAAATAAATACAGTGGTGATTATGCTATCACTTGTCCTGTACTGACTATGGTTTAATGGAATTACCCTAACACTCATATCCTGGCTAAAACCTAACAATAAGCAGCACTGTTCTGAAACTGCACCCTTGAGTCCAAAAAAAAGACTCTGATTATGGTTCACCAAAGTATACATTGCGACTTTAAAACAAATAAAGAGAGTCAGATTCCTTTTACACGTCAAAGAGATATATTGTCTGTCAGAGCAGAGTACAGGTTGTACATACTGTAGCTGGCACTGCAAATGTAGCTGAACTAAAAATATTATCCTATATTGGATATACCTACTAAATAACAATGCTGTTCTTCAGTGGCATTTGCCACTAAAATATGATTGAGGTTTGTCAGTTATGCTTCTATTATGATGAGCAATGTAAATGTTGTTGGGAAACATTATTTGTATCATGGCATTTGTGATGTGTGCCCAGGCGGATTTAGGGCGGAACCTCTAATTTGGCACATGAAGGCACTGATCCTAGAGCCAGGTAAAGCTTTTGCTCTCTGCTTCTTGCTTCTACCACTACATTTGCAGGGAACATACACTTGAAAGGGGCTATAGACTGCCACCCATGTTGGGGTAAAAATATATTACGTTTTATTCCATGAAAAGCAATGCACAAAATTGAGCAAAGGCTTTTCCAAGATGGCTGCTGCGTAAAGCCACAGTTGAGGCTGGGTTCACACTACTGCGAATTGGATGTGGATTTCCCTGCATCAAACTCGCATGTCAGGAGATTGTGACCGGCTGTCTATGGAGCCGGTTCACACATCTCCGGAGCAGCTCTGGTGCGAATTGCATAATAGTCTTGTGTGTCTTCTGGTCTGTTTCAGGTCAGAATTCAGTAAAAAATTTGGACTGAAATCGGACTTGAAATGGTGAACAGTGATGCACCGGACCCCTGCTTTGAGCCGCTCTGTCCTTCAGTGTGAACCCAGCCTCAGGCTTTTGTGGTTTCTGCATGATTCTACCCTCTTTTGAGGGTTTAACTGTGAGCAATATCTGCCCATGTTTTGAGTGGCCAAGGCAAAACAGCTTCACAATTAAATCCTGCACTAGTTGTGACTTCTGGTGGCCATGCACGTGCCACCCACTGAAGAGGTGCAGAGCCTACCATGGTACATAACGCCAAGAAACGCGTAAAGTTTTTGACAAAGTAAGTGGGGGCATGGAGAAGGTCTGGGCTACTCAAAAATTGTGTGGTGGGCTGGTGGTACTGGTGGTGACTTGTAAACAGGAATGACTAATAGCTTGTGTGGGAACTGATTGGGGGAGGAATCAGACAATGTCCCTAAGGCCTAAAAGAGGAAAAATCCAGCCCAGGGCTCTCATGTTCACAACAGAACGAACAAATGTATGTTATTTTTTAATTAGATTTAAAATGGGGCTTAGAAATGTGAATGGTCGAGCAACAGGTTGTTCAGTCAGTATCTGGGAAACATTTTGTTCGGCATGACTGAGTGTGCGGATGCAGTGGGTAATGAGCTTGGAGCATAAATGAGTAATGTGGTGTAGCCAATGAGGTGAACAAGACCTAGAGCAAGATTAGAGCACAGGGAAAGGCATCTCTTTGTTTGTCTCTTTCTCTTTTTTTCTGGTGTAAAAGAGTTAAAGCTAATTTATTCAATGGTTTCTAGTCTTGCGAATTTACAGTATATCCAAATAGTTCTCTACCTTGTATCTGTTCTTTTTCCTACTTTTACTCGTATTATAAGGTGACCAGATTTTTAAAATGAAATCCGGGGACATATTTTTTTTTTTGCTAGTAAGGGCAGCAATCAGTGACTATCTGCCCGTCGCCACCCGCCTCACAGCCTGTCAAGTCTTACTCTCTGGGCCCCGGCTACTACTAGGTGGAGAGCGGAGGAAGATCACTCTGCAAGGAAAGGCAAGAAGTTAAGCTGCCAGGCGGCTGGCCGGGACTTGAGCCAAGGCAGAGGAACATGCAAGCGGAGCTAAATGGGCATGTGCCCAAAACTGAAGAAATATTCCCTCCGCTCCGACCAGCACATGATCATCAGAAAGGGGCACAGATAATGAAAAAAAAAATACACCCCCCTAAGCTAGTAGGAGCGGCAGAGGTGTGTAATTCTGAATTTTTTTAATTCTGCACTTACTGTCTTTGAAATTGCCCAGGCCCATGTTCAAATCCAATCTGGGGACAAAACCGGGGACAGACTTGGTCCGGGGACAGTATCCTTAATCCGGGGACTGTCCCCTGAAACCGGGGATGTCTGGTCACCCTATCGTATTACAGAACAAAAAAAAGCTCTCCTAATTGTGTGATGCGCAGTAGCTAGACAGATATAGAATATTGATATGGAAAGTTAACAAACAGGAATGGTGCATGTTAGCTGCAGTGTGCCTTGTGAATGTTCTAAGAGTCTCTTTCCAAAAGAGAATACCCATCAGCAATATACTGTAGCTTTTTTCTATTAGTATTGAATATACATTGTTAGTAGAGATGAGCTTACAGTGCTGTGGGGGTTAATACAGCCGATGGTCCTGTCACAGGCACTTAAAGCGGAAGTAAACCCATGGATTTAACAGTTTCAAAAAGCAGTTACATTCCTGGCATGCCGGGAATGCCAACTGTCACATTGGTTGTGCTCTCAACCAAACTGTCAAATCATCCAATGGCTGGTGTCATAACTGATCACATGTGCAGCATCATGGCAGTTGAAGATTAAACAGAGGCCAAGATGGCAGCTTCCTTGCCTGAAAATGATAGGAGGGTTTACTTCCACTTTAAGAGTGATGACTATGCCCGCCCTTTCCACACCCCTCCTTCATTCATACTATAACTTCCATGAATGAAAAGCTATCTATGAATGGAAGTCGGTGTAATATTACAACAGTCGGGAGGATGAATAAAAGGTCCTCCTCTGACATTCATACAGTGCTTTTCTTTTATAGAAGCTATAGTACAGGCATCAGCTGCCATCCGGAGTGGTGAAAATAGCTACACTGTAAGCTCCCCCGAGTCTGACAGTCTGAGCCCCACTTTATTTAATCTCTTTGCACTGCAACCCTTCCCATATAATAAAGTTGACATTTCTTGGACAGGATTTCTAGAGAGTAGCAGATTCCCAGCCATGATTTATTTTCTTTCCTTTTTTATTCATATTATTTTTTAAACTTTTAAAATGTTTATTTTCATATGTTTTAATATTTTTATTTTTATGTATTTTTTTGTTATTTATACTGTGGTTGGACAGGACACAGAAGAGGCACATCTGCAATGTATCAGCTTCGCCAGCATTATCTTTCTCATGCCAGGCACTTAGCAAAATATATATATACAGTATCTCACAAAACCCCTTACGTTTTTGTAAATATTTTATTACTGTATTTATGGCGTATAACACTTACTTTTTTACCCTGAAAAGAGAGGGTAAACTGTGCCTGCGTGTTATACGCAGGGGGCTGTGGAAAGTTTTTTGCCTGAAACTTCCCTCTTAAAGTTAGGATGCGTGTTATACGCCTGTGCGTGTTATACGCCAATAAATACAGTATAACTTTTCATGTGACAACACTGAAGAAATTACACTTTGCTACAATGTAGAGTAATGAGTGTACAGCTTGTATGAGGCTCCATGTACACAGAAGCTGATAAACTGCAGTTTATTGGCGTTTTGGCGTTTTTTTTTAAAAAGCCCATTAACTGCACTCTATGTTAGCCTATGTGTTCATGTACACATAACGTTTTTTAGCTTTAATGAGCAGTGGAGTTAATGGGCTTATTTCTGAACGCAAGAAATTCGCGTTCAAAGTGCTGTTTTTCGGCAGAAAAAAACGCAAAACGCCGAAAAACGCTCATAAACGCTCATAAACACTCATAAACGCTCAAAAACGCTGGCTGCGAGCGTTTTTTAGCGTTTTTTGTCCATTGAAAAAAAAAAAAAAAAAAAAGCTAAAAAAAGCTACACTGAAAAACGCTAATAAAAGCTAGTAAAAAAACGCTGATAAAAGCTAGCTTTTTCTGCTGCTTTAAAAACGACAGTTTTTGAGCTTCTGTGTACATGGAGCCTAATGCCCCATACACACGATCGTTTTTCATGCCGTTAAAAATGCCATTTTTAAAAATGGCCATTAAAAATGATCGTGTGTATGCTCCAGAGCATTTTTAACGACGTGAAGACCGGGCATTAAAAATTTCGAACATGCTCTCTTTTTTCACGTCGTTTTTCCATGTCGTTTTTTTTAACGACGTGAAAAATGATAGTGTGTATGCTTTAACGACGTGAAAAAAGCGCGCATGCTCAGAATCAAGTATGAGACGGGAGCGCTCGTTCTGGTAAAACTAGCGTTCGTAATGGAGATAGCACATTCGTCACGCAGTAACGGACTGAAAAGCACAAGGCTGAAAAGCGCGAATCGTTGCTCAACAAACTTTACTAACATGAAGGGTGGCGCCATTCGAGCGGAACTTCCCCTTTATAGTGCCGTCGTACGTGGTATACGTCACTGCGCTTTGCTTGATCGTTTTTTAAAATGATCGTGTGTACGCAAGACAGGCTTGAGAGGAAACATGAAAAAAAAACGACGTGAAAAACGGCAAGAAAAAAAATTACAAGAAAAACGATCGTGTGTATGGGGCATTACAGTGTAAATTTGCTGTCCTCTCAAAAAAACTCAACACACCGCTATGTGTAAACCGCTGGCAACAAAAGTGACCCCAGTGTGAAAATGTCCAAACTGGGCCCAAGGTGTCAATATTTTGTGTGGCCACTATTATTTTCCAGCACTGCCTTAAACCTCTTGGGCGTGGAGTTCACCAGAGCTTCACAGTTTGCCACTGGAGTCCTCTTCCACTCCTCCATGACAACAACATGGAGCTGATGGATGTTAGAGACCTTGCGCTCCTCCACCTTCCATTTGAGGATGCCCCACAGATGCTCAATAGGGTTTAGATCTGGAGACATGCTTGGCCAGTCCACCCCCTTTACCCTCAGCTTCTTTAGCAAGACAGTGATCATCTTGGATGTGTGTTTGGGGTTGTTATCATGTTGGAATACTGCCCTGCAGCCCAGTCTCTGAAGGGAGGGGATCATGCTCTGCTTCAGTATGTCACAGTACACGTTGGCATTCATGGTTCCCTCAATGAACTCTAGCTCCCCAATGCCGGCAGCACTCAAGCAGCCCCAGACCATGAAACTCCCTCCACTATGCTTGACTTTAGGCAAGACACACTTGTCTTTGTACTCCTCACCTGGTTGCTGCCACACACACTTGACACCATCTAAACCCAAATTTTTTTTTATAGTCTCATCAGACCACAGGACATGGTTCCAGTAATCCATGTCCTTAGTCTGCTTGTCTTCAGAAAACTGGGCTTTCTTGTACATCATATTTAGAAGAGGTTTCTTTCTGGGACGACAGCCATGCAGACCAATTTGATGCAGTGTGCGGCGTATGGTCTGAGCACTGACAGGCTGACCCTCCACTCCTTCAACCTCTGCAGCAATGCTGGCAGCACTTATATGTCTATTTCCCAAAGACAACCTCTGGATATGACGCTGAGCATGTGCACTCAACTTCTTTGGTCGACCATGGCGAGGCCTGTTCTGAGTAGAACCTGTCCTGTTAAGCCGCTGTATGGTCTTGGCCACTGTGCTGCAGCTCAGTTTCAGGGTCTTGGCAATCTTCTTATAGCCTAGGCCATCTTTATGTAGAGCAACAATTCTTTTTTTCAGATCCTCAGAGAGTTCTTTGCCATGAGGTGCCATTTTGAACTTCCTATGACCAGTATGAGAGTGAGAGCGATAACACCAAATTTAACACACCTGCTCCCCATTCACACCTGAGACCTTGTAACACTAACGAGTCACATGACACCGGGTAGGGAAAATGGCTAATTGGACCCAATTTGGACATTTTCACTTAGGGGTGTACTCACTTTTGTTGCCAGCGGTTTAGACATTAATGGCTGTGTGTTGAGTTATTTTGAGGGGACAGCAAATTGACACTGTTATACAAGCTGTACACTCACTACTTTACATTGTAGCAAAGTGTAATTTCTTCAATGTTGTCACATGAAAAGGTATAAAAAAATATTTTAAAAAATGTGAGGGGTGTACTCACTTTTGTGAGACACTACTGTATATATATATATTTTTTGGGAGGAGAAGGTAATTTTTTATTTTTTTTCCTTTTTTTCTTATGGCCTTCTATGGGACCTCAGAGCATGATTTGTTGTTTACATAGGCAAAACTGTTCTTTGTTCACAGCAGTGATATCTCCAGGGTATCGCATGACACATGCCCTGGATGCCACTTGCATGAACATCACACAGGGGCAGCACCAGGGATGTGCTTGGGTGTGCTATAGCACCCAAACAATTCATTTAGCACCCCCAAAGCACCCCCATCAGATTAGCAGATCAATGCATCATTATTTTATTGTTAAATCCCAGAGTCCTTTATTTAATGACAATATCATGTGTTTTCACAGTGCAGGCATTCTGGGCCACCAGCACCATGAAAATGCATAATACTGATTCAGGGTGGGTAGCATTTAACACCACCCACTGTATTCAGGGGTGGCACTGTCTGCATCTGTTCAGACTTGCTTGGTCTCCCACCCCCTGTCCTGCTGCCACTGCTGTACTGATAATAAGGTAGGACAATGATGTGAGGGGACTCTGAGGACTCTGATTTGAGGGGCATAAATTATATAGTGAATGGTGCTGCGCTGATGCAATAACGGCAAAAGATCACTGTAGATATTGTGCAAAGCAAGATGCTTAAATGCATGCAAGAAATTGCTGCGAAGTATAGTGTAAAACAAGCAATAATAAATTGTGCAACTCTGCAAAAAATAAATACTGTATATGAACTCTTCAGGTGGGTGTAATAAATGGCAATGAATATTTATTCATAAATGACTGAAGATATTAAAACATGCAAATCATACAAGTGCTACATAATAAAAAATAGAGTGCATAAAATGAACAAACTCGTGTATATCTCCAATGCTCCAATATAGTTAGTTCATCAGGCATGTGTCCTCAAAACTGTCAGTCTCTTATATTGTACTATATATATCCCGGCACCTCAGTGTGAAATAAAAAAACTTCTATGTCTTCTCTAATAAGCTGCTGTGACACCACTGTGCTCTCTGGACTCTCACCTTATTACTACTTGAGTTAAGGCATGTAGGAATATTTTCCCAGTGTGGTGGTCCTCTTATCACCCCTTTCCTCTAGGGGCCCTCTACTTGTCCCCCCCCCCCCGATGGCCAGGTCTCTTTGGTGGGTAGGATCTCCTCTATGGTGCTCCTCTGTGCCAGCTCCTAACCTCGCCAAGGGTGCAAAAGTGTGGAAAAGACTTCCCAAAGTTTAATATTGTTTTGTAAAAGGATTTATTAAACCAAATCGTTTTACTCACATTCCAAAAACTTTAAAATAGCATGATATCCATGAGTACAGGACTCGTACATCCGCTTACGGCACTTCCGGTATTCCTCCGCTCACGCCCTACGCGTTATGTCACAGTCATGTGACTTCTTCAGGGAATCAGTCTGTGACAATTTATTATTGCTTGTTTTGCATTATTTCTTGCAGACATTTAAGCATCTTGCTTTGCACAATATCTACAGCGATCTTTTGCACATAATGCAGCAACACAGCACCATTCACTATATAATGTATGCACTTTATTAGCTGTGCATAAGCTACCAGGTGCCTGCAGCAGCTGGTTCCTTTTGCTTAGCATTTCAAAATTGCTTTTTTTTTTAAACATTATTTACAGATGTACTTTTTAATAATTTTTATGTTTTATAATTTTTTTGGTTTTATATATTCTTCATAAGGCTGTCCCTGCCCTGGTAAAGCAAATATGGGCAGGGACTGCCCATGTAACTAAAGCTCCTACAAGTGATCATATGTATGCACGTAGGGTGTCAAGGATGCACCACTGGCTGAAGGTGACCCAGTAGGTGCCAGCCTACCCTGCTGCACGTGCCATTTCAAAGAGGGTCTTCAGCGTAGCAAGCAAAGGGGGGTGGCAGGTTGATTTGTGACTGAGAAGCTGACTTTTAATAACCCGGGGTGAGGATGTTTGGTGTTTTGAGGGGTACACAGTATTTCAATTTTTTTTTAAAGGACATAGTGAGGTGATGCAAAAAAGATACAAAAGCACAGGCTAGGGCTATACTACAAGAATTAAGATATTGTAGAAGATAAAGCTATGTAAAACTGGCCAGTAGCAGGACATATTGAATGAGAAGAAATGGTCCAAAATTTACTACAGGCAAAGAGTACAGGCATGTGTTTTACTACAAGAATTAGAAGTCTACAGATGACACAGCAGTGTAAAATTGTCCAGCAGCATGATCATTTTGTATAGCAAGACGAGTTCCAATTTACTACAGAATAGGAGCACAGGCAATTGTTTCACTACAAGAATAAAAGTGGTTCTGAGGTTAAAATATTTTTCCTGCATTAAGTTAAAAAACATTTTACCACTTGTGATCCAGGGATGTATCTGCTTGCAGCTCTGCTTTCTCTCTTCCTGCATTCACAGGCTTCACTGAGAGCAGCGGGAGCCATTGGCTTCCGGTGCTGTCAGTCAAATCCTCTAAAGAGGGAGGAGTGGGGGGGTAGGGCCGAGCTACGCTGTGTTTTTATTGAAATTTAAATTGTCTTTACATGCACTTTAGTATACAGCAGTGTAAAAGTGGCCATTAGCAGTGCAATTTTAGTTAGGGACAATATTATATCCTTAGGTATAGGGGGTGCAATGAATGTATAAAGATTGGTGCTCAAAATTTTTGCACTTCATTTTTTTTTTACTTTAGACAATACAAAAAAAAAAAAAAGGAAAGAACACACTTACTAAAAAAATAAGCTAAAGTATTGACAATTTAAGAACTAGCTATCAATTATTTGTTGTGCACATATATTGGTTCTTAAAATTATTTTTGAGTGTAAGGACCTGTGCACACAAGCAGCACAATACAGAAAATGTAACCCAGCACTGCAATTCAAAGAACTCATTTTTAAAATTTTGGCTAGCTCTCATGAAAACACCAGCTGGTGATATGGAAATTGAGGTCCTTGTTTGGGCAGTTTGATGTCACAATGGTCTGCCCCTGTCTCCCACAGTCTCCCGCCTGTCAATCACCCTGTCAAATGCTCTCCAAAAGGAAACTATAAGCTACTGTGCTGTTGCACATTGCACAGGCATATTCCACTTTTGTCATTAGACCAGAATTAAGTCACATGGTATGCTCCCCTGTTGGAATAAAGTATATACAGGTGCATCTCATCAAAAAGTTAATTTATTTCAATAATTCAATTCAAAACGTGAAACTTATATATTTTATATAGATGTGTGATATATTTCAAGCATTTCTTTAAATTTTGATGATTATAGCTTACGGCTAGTTAAAACCCCAAATTCACTATCTCAAAAATTGGAATATTACATAAGACCATTTTTAATACAGAAATGTTGGCTTAGTGAAAAGTATGTCCATGTATAGCATAGTATACACTCAATGCTTAGTCGGGGCTCCCTTTGCACTATCTGTCTGTGGCAGTGCTGAGGTGTTATGGAAGCCCAGGTTGCTTTGATAGCGGCCTTCAGCTCGTCTACATTGTTGGGTCTGGTATCTCTCATCTTCCTCTTGACAATACCACACACATTCTCTATAGGGTATAGGTCAGGTGAGTTTGCTGGCCAATCAAGCACAGTGATACCATGATCATTAAACCAGGTATTGGTACTTTTGACAGTGTGGGCAGGTGCCAAGTCCTGCTGGAAAATGAAATCAGCATCCCTATAAAGCTGGTTAGCAGAGGGCAGCATATCGTGCTCTAGAATTTCCTGGTAGAGGGCTGTGCTGACTTTGGATAAAACACAGTGGACTAACTCCAGCAGATGACATGGCTCCCCAAATCATCATGGACTGTGTAAAAATGGCATTTCTTTTCTAAATCAAGGTCCCAGAATCTGGAGAAAGAGTGGAGAGGCACAGAATACAAGTTGCATGAGGTCCAGTGTGAACTTTCCACAGTTGGTGATGATTTGAGGAGCTATGTTATCTGCTGGTGTTGGTCCACTGTGTTTTATCAAGTCCAAAGTCATCTTAGCTCTCTAGCATAAAATTCTAGAGCACTTTATGCTCACGCTTCCCTAATTTTATGAGATGCACCTGTAAACATAATATACTGTAGTATGTAGAAACACCTGTGTATATTTCTTTAGGGCTAAATATGAAAATTCTTAGATAAACATCAGGCTTTTGGGTACCGTATATACTCGAGTATAAGCTGACCCGAATATAAGCCGAGGCACCTAACTTTACCACAAAAAACTGGGAAAACATATTGACTCGAGTATAAGCCTAGGGTGTCCATCTGCATGCCTCACTGTGCCTCACTTTGCCTCACTGTGTCCATGTGCATGCCTCACTGTGTCCATGACTCACTGTGTCCATACCTCACCGACAAACTTTGCACACTTGTAGAGGAGAAATGGGGATACATGTGTGCCAAGTTTGGGGTCCAGAGGACCTACAACCGGCCGGTACCGGGTCCCCAAAGTCACCAGAGAAATTACAGTTTAACATGGGAGTCTATGGAAGGAGTGCCCGGGTTTGAAAAATCGGTGCTCCCCGGCCGTAGGTCCCCCAGACAACAAACTTTGCACACTTGTAGAGGAAGAGGGAGGTCCAAGGGACCTACGGCCGGGTCCCGAAAATCCGGGAAATCAGGCGCTAAAAGGTGACTCGAGTATAAGCCGAGGGGGGCATTTTCAGCACAAAAAAATGTGCTAAAAAACTCGGCTTATACTCGAGTATATACGGTAAATGTGTCCTAGTGCTATGCTTATTGTGAAATGAACTTTAAACAAAATGCATGCAATCAAATAAAACACAACTAGTCCATTATTGGTTGTTCTATTTTAAATGTATGTTGTTTTTTTGAAACATGTACCTTTTTACTAATCAATTCAATCTAACATTATCTTGTGTTTCATACAGGTGCTGGTGACTTGAGTGGCGAACCTGTAGGCTACATAACTGGAGTGCTTGCTGTACTAGTTCATGCCGCTTACCTAGTAATTATTCAGAAGACCAGTACAGATAGTGATCATGGACCTCTTACCGCCCAGTATATCATTGCCATTACAGCAACACCTGTGCTCATTATCTGTTCTTTTGCCAGTATGGACATGATCAATGCATGGTCATTCCCAGGTTGGAAAGACCCGACCATGGTCTGCACTTTCATTGCATGCACCCTGATTGGTTGTGCTATGAATTTTACTACACTGCATTGCACTTATATAAACTCAGCAGTTACTACAAGTTTTGTTGGTGTGGTGAAGAGCATTGCCACCATTACCGTTGGTATGCTTGCATTTAGTGATGTGGAACCCACATCATTGTTCATTGTAGGTGTGGTTGTCAACACTTTTGGATCTATCATCTACTGTGTGGCTAAGTATTTTGAGACAAGGCGGCAGATCAATTATGAAGATTTGGAAAAGGATGCTATGAAGGATGAAAAGGAAGAGCAGGATGGACAGCATCCTCCATTTGCAATGGAAGAAATAATACAGGAAAAAAGCACAGAAGGACAGCCACAAGAAAAGCAACCTGCAGAGACAGAAAATAATCATGTTGAAGAAAAGAACAGCGCATTGGCTTCAGTATTGCAATCACATGGCCCAACTGGGCCTCCTGATGGTGACAGTAGAAGTTCATTACGAGATGCATATCTTGGAGTATGGCGGATGGTTAGGGGCACTCGATTTTTTAAAAAAGATTACCTTATAGAAAATGAGGAACTTCCTAGTCCTTGATAGTATATTTGAGATAACTTATATAGAAGGAAATTATCTTTTGTATGTGCTAAGGAGGGATACATATAAATGTATATTATAAGGCAACAATTTGTCACAATTTGTTATATTAAGTTAAATTTCATTTGCATCATATCCATGATGCAAATGATATCTATAATGCATATATATAAAATGACATAGTCTTGATCTGTATGATCTATTGTAGAGAATGTGGTCTCATATTAATTTTCAACAAACACGACTGATATCAGCATTCCATTATTACATTTTATAGTCTTCCTGCTAAGACAACATAAGAAACAAAGTATGCATTTTCTGTGTCATATGAAACAGGAAATTGGGCCAGGAAATGTGGTTGTTTAAATTCATAACTAAATTCTACATGTGCTGCTCCCAGGAGCCAATACTCTTTGTAGAGCTCACTCTTGTTGTATGTACATATAACATAGGCAGGGTTGCCAACTTACCCATTAATCATTGATAGAAACTACTTACACAGGTTCTGTAGCTGTTCAAATGATATGCCACTGATTGAATCTAAACAAGAATAGCTGAAACTGCCCATAGACATGAGATGATTGTCATCTGAGACAGTAAAGGTTGGACTGGGAAATCATTCTATGTCTATGGATGATCTGCAACATCTGTAGATTTTCAAGGCCAACTGATCACCCAGCATAGATTTTACTAAATCATTGCTCATGATGAGATATATGGCATCTGCACTATGCATAAAAAAAAGGAATGCATGCTTTAACTGATCTTCATGTTTCATTGTACTTTAAATGGTTTGTTGGCCCAAATAAAGTATTTACCAACAGTTTAGCAGCCTTAGCTACATACAGTATACAGCACCGTGTTTCGGGAGCAGGACGAGAACTTCCCATTCCGTGCTTCCGGAATAAATATAAGTCAGCCATTTGATTGAAGCTTTGTATTCATTCATATAAATTGGTATTTGTCCTGCTGTCAGAACACGGCGATGTATGCTGTATGTCGCCAAAGTGACATATAGTTTATACAGTGCACACAGCCACTGCAACTGTTGGTGAAATAAATAGTTTGTGTGGAGCAGCTTGGTCCAAACAAACTATTTATGAAGATCAGCTTTAAAATTCATCCAAGAGATGTTGTATCTGCTGTGGCTTTAGGATGGGTAGTTTAAAGAGAAGGTAAAAGATGAATCTTTGAAAATAAGTATGTAGAATTTTAGGATCTGATGTTTTCTTAGCTAGGCATCAAGTACATCAGAGGTTTACAGAAGTAAAAATTTGTACTTTTCAACCTTTAGCAAATAACACTTTTCCCATATACAGTATGGGTTTCTAGGTGTTTAGTTGTTTGGTTGGAGTTGCAATTTAATAAAATGGTTTTGGCTAGAAAACACGTGGGGGTGGCAGCTAACCATTAATATAAAATTACTTTATACTAATTCTAATAGGATGGATTGGACCTTGCATTAAAAAGTTGAAATCAACCGAGTCAAAGAAAGAACCCTGTCCGGATTCCTTGAAGGTCCACAATAGGCAAGATTGATTGGTGTTAATTAACTAAAGGCAAATAGACTGTTTCCTTTGTAAGTTGCACTTTCCCCCAGAGCTTTGCTGACTTTGATCTTTAAATCACATGCAAGCAAAAATTGTGTTTTTGTTTATTATCCTTGTACATGGTTGGGTGTTCTTTGCAACGTGAAAAATTAATTGAATTTTCTAAGCCAAGGGAAAATTTGTTTGCAAAGTGAACAGTCAATTTTCCTTTAGTAAATCCCCCCCCCCCCTCCAATGTTTTGACCACCAACTGCCTTAGGCTACTTTGGATTTTGACCACAGTAGAGTAGGGAAGTTAAAGTGGATGTAAACCCTCTCTCATCCTTTCTAAACTACTGCCATAGTGCTGATCTATAAGGATATAGATGCCTCCTGCATGTATCCTTATCTGTCAAATGTCTCCCCTCTGTCTGTTATAAGAACTGAAAAACTGCAGATTCTGTGGGTGGATCTGTTGTCTGGAGCTCGGTGGGTGGAGTCGTGATGTCAGTAGACTCCCCGCCCAACTCTACACTCCCCTTGTCAACATGCATTTTCTCCTGTGTATTACTTCTGCTATGATCACTAACATCCAGTCAAAATCCAGAAAAGTAACCACATGACTTCAGAAAAGGAGTGGGGGTGGGAATTAAAAAATAATGCCTGTCTAAAGCTAGTGCACGAGATATGTAAATAACCTCTCACTCAAAGCAAGGTGGCGGAACAGACAAAGGTTTTTCTCTGTTTGTCCATTTTATCTCACTGAACAATAAAAGAGGATTGCTCAGTGCTGGATTAACTCTTTGTGGCAAGACCTGACACAAATGATAGGAAATCTTATACTCTACATTGTGACAGCAAAAAAATAAAATAAAAAAATTTGGGTTTACATCCACTTTAAGTAGAGTATGAACCTGATGTGTATAGACAAGTAGCACAAAGGAGAAGAAAGTAACCAGGGAAATAAAAAAAAAACATATTTGTTTGTGGGAAACATGTATACTGTACATAATTGGTTGTCATAAACAACTCATGGGGGTTGATTTACTAAAGCTGGAGAGTGCAAAATTTGGTGCAGCTGTGCAGGGTAGCCAATCAGCTAACTTCAGCTTGTTCAGTTAAGCTTGGACAATAAAACCTGAAAGCTGATTGGTTTCTATGCAGAGCCACACCAGATTTTGCACTCTTTAGTAAATCAACCCCGGTGTCTATTTTGTTTCCATGGAAATACTAATACTTATGTAGCGGGCTCACCCCATCTCTTTTGTCTAGGGGTATGTCACACGACAGGGTGAGATGCGCTAAGGCCCATGTCCTCCCCATAGCTGTGGGTGAGGTGAAGGCCAGCACCAGATATTTCCTCTGGCCTATGTGCTTTGTTCTAGAATACAGTCCTGCTGTGCCAACACTTCTCTTTGCTCCCATTAACCAGAGTTCCACACACCGATCACAGTCCAACTCTTGTTTTATTGCATATCTCACAATAAACAGTGCTTCAGTAGCCAACTGGTTGCGACTTGATAACATTTGATACAGGGGATGAGCAGGTCGAGGCACTATTCTAATTCTCAGCTAAACCACTGCGATCTCGCCAGCGGTTACTATAACCATATCTTGAAAGGACTTAGAACTTGAGAGTCTCTACCAGCGACTCAAGAGAACGTAGATAAGAGTACCTTCGCTGCGCTGCGGCCCCTATCAGGGGAAGATGTCCCTCCAAGGGAGTTACCAGAGGCCCATCTGTCACTGGGTTGATGCTGCTCCAGACTCTCCGAATGGGTAACCTCCCCGGCCTCCTCACCTCAGACATGGGCCCCGTCCACTTCAGGGACCCTCGGACTTCTCCACCCTCGCTGGACCCAGTCGAAGTCACTGGGCCCCAGGCCTCCTGGTTTAGTACCTCACCCCAGGCTGAAGGTGCCTGGGATGGACTCCAACTCCATTCCGGTCAGGCCTAGGGCACCCGAGCCAGAATCCGAACCAGCCCGCACCCAGGCCTAAGGTGCCTGGGTGCGTGATGATCGACCTCCAGAAGAGCAAGACCTCGTGACCAGGGCGTCTCCCCCTTTTATCCCCTCCAATGACGCCACGGCAGATTCCCCGCCCTCGCCGTACCATCTCCGAGAAGGGACAAAAAGGACAGCACTATGGCAGTGAATCTACCTTGAGCCTGCGGGCACTCACCACCCACCGGCCAAGGAGATTATTACACCGCCCAATCCTCCATGAATACAAATGGTCATTACTCCCATACTTACACACCTGAACTTCCACCCAGGTGTACCCCACCTAAATTTAAAGACCCTGCTACATACTCCCCCCTGTGATTTCACGCTGGTCCCCAGCGTCTGGTGCGAACCCATGTCTCCCAAATGTGGTGACATGAATCTGACCCCAGAGGCATCCCTAAAAATTTGAACCTTAATCCTACCAAGACCTGCTCAAAGGGGAGGGGACCATAAGACAATAAACTTTTATTTTTTTCATAAAACCCTCTAAGCATGTACACATACACAATCCCTCCCTTTTCTGTCTAAGAACCACCCCATACTCAGTAGTCTTGACAGGCGAATCTCCTGAAGAGGGAAAGAGAAAAAAAACAAGCAAGGAATCACATCCTGACATTCTGTGTAAATTTGGAATGAATGGGTCTATCAGCCGGGAGACCCACTCGCTCCAATGAGTAAAACGATGCAAATGTACAAACAACAGCCGTTGCGCAACACCGCCACCTGGTGACGATGCCACGGTGATGACACTTGGTGAAATCTTCAATCTTCCTGCTTTCCTACTCTGACTCTACCCCCAAAGTCTCTGTCTTTGAACTGTGAAGAAGAGAGAACAAACAAACAGCTCTCATTCCTCCAAAGAGTAGAAAAAAACAAAAACCCAAATAAAAAACGAGGGTACAGTTCGATGCTCCGGCAAGAACACCTCCGGAAACTTTTCACAGGAAACAAGTGAGTCTCTTCTCACAAATAGAACCTCGGATCAGGCAAAAACAAAGGCTTCAGATGCTTATCGCAAACCTCAATCGAATAGTACACGTCCTCTCCATCTTTCCTGCAGATGCGCACCTTGTCTGCGTGGATATGGCGGCCCCACATCCAGTCTGCTCTGCAGTCTCTAAACTTTTTCGACACTGGTGGCGAACAGGATAAGTACCGCCGGGCATGAGGCACTTTAAGTTTCTCCCAAACGAACTCATCGTACCATCGCTGTCGCAGAACTTCAACCTCAAACAACAAGTCTCTGGGCAAGTACGGATATTCCCATCCATACTCGTGAGCGACCCTCTGAGAAAAGAGTCGTTGCAATCGGGCTAAAGGAGGCATTGTGGCCCGCTCACCTTCTCCTGGCTGAACGATGGCCTCCGGGTGCCGAGGTACTTTCACTACCTCTGATGGCTTCTCTTTCGGTGCCCGTAGCGATGCTCGTTGTTTCCCCGCCAACAAAGCGGGTAATACTGTGGACTGTGGAAGAGCAACTAGAGGACTAGGCTTCCTCGTAGACTCTGGGGCCTCCGCCCGGGGCGTGCTGTCTCCTATAGACATAGGCGAATCCTGGGGTGCACGTAGCATAGGTAATGGGCGTTTGTCCCAGCCCTTCTGGTGAAACAGTTCATCGATCTCACCGTCATCTCCACAATCCGACAGTGACTCTAGGTCGGAGGTGTCATACATCTCCGCGGGAAGGTAGTCTCTAGTAGACGTGGAGCTACCCTCCCTAGCGGGCTCCACCGACTGTGGACCCCCGACACCTCCAACCACCACCACAGTCCCAGCCCCTGGCTCACCTTGACCTTTTGCAGAACTGGGATGTCCAGGACTCTTCCAACCGGATCCATCCAGGCCAGGCAAGCGACGGGGTGAAGCTCTTCCACGACCATAGGAGGCCTGCACCAGGCCGACTTTCCTCTTCGGAGGTGGGAGCAGGGAGTCTGTGGTGACCGAAGCAGCATCCTCTGATTTTTCCTTCTCAGTCTCTGATTGGGCAGTCACATCGCCCTGGTCAGTGCGTACGGGAACCTCCGCAAAGGCCTGGATCTCCCCTTCCGGAGTACCTGTGAAGCTGTTGAGGCGAAGGGCCCGGGGCCTTACTGTGGATGGCTCCACCTCGAACAAGAACTCTCTGCATGCTTCGCAACGCCCGAATGGCTTCAGGTGAACCACCAGTCCCGAGCATCCGGGACAGATCATACCGAGGGCCTCCGTGTCTCTGCAGGTGTACAGAGCCAACTGTCCTCGGGGCCTGAGTCTTATCCCCGTGTCTGTAAGGGGAGCAGCAAACGTAGTCATCTTCGTGGGGTAGGGAACCGGAATCCACGGGGAGCTTGAGGCCATCCCGACTATCTGCTGCTCCATCACGCACTCACCACGCGCCGAAGTCTCCACGTGAGTTCCTCCACATGGCCAGACTCCTCCCATGACTTGCACGTTTTCGTGGGCTTCCATCAAGCTCTGCCCATGAACTGTGTATTCACGGGGTGCCTCATGGCGCAGTGCAATAAAAGCCCCCACGTGTAGTACGTCACACGGCTGGACTTCTCCCTCTTCTCGCTCCTCCGCATGGGCCTTTCCCGTCTTGGGGTCATTTCCACGACTTTGAGCAGGGATGCACTTTGGCCGATCACATGGCCGACCTGCTCGGAACTTCTCCGGGCAGCAAAGTCTAGACACAGCCATTCCTACTTCCAAAGTCAAAACACATATCATCCCGGACTCACGAGCCCCCACGTGTAGCGGGCTCACCCCATCTCTTTTGTCATGGGGTATGTCACACGACAGGGTGAGATGCGCTACGGCCCATGTCCTCCCCATAGCTGTGGGTGAGGTGAAGGCCAGTACCAGATATTTCCTCGGGCCTATGTGCTTCTGTAAAGGATTAAGTCCTGCTGTGCCAACACTTCTCTTTGCTCCCATTAACCAGAGTTCCACACACCGATCACAGTCCAACTCTTGTTTTATTGCATATCTCACAATAAACAGTGCTTCAGTAGCCAACTGGTTGCGACTTGATAACATTTGATACAGGGGATGAGCAGGTCGAGGCACTATCCTAATTCTCGGCTAAACCACTGCGATCTCGCCAGTGGTTACTATAACCATATCTTGAAAGGACTTAGAACTTGAGAGTCTCTACCAGCGACTTAAGAGAACGTAGATAGGAGTACCTTCGCTGCGCTGCGGCCCCTATCAGGGGAAGATGTCCCTCCAAGGGAGTTACCAGAGGCCCATCCATCACTGGGTTGATGCTGCTCCAGACTCTCTGAATGGGTAACCTCCCCAGCCTCCTCACCTCAGACATGGGCCCCGTCCACTTCAGGGACCCTTGGACTTCTCCACCCTCGCGGGACCCAGTCGAAGTCACTGGGCCCCAGGCCTCCTGGTTTAGTACCTCGCCCCAGGCTGAAGGTGCCTGGGATGGACTCCAACTCCATTCCGGTCAGGCCTAGGACACCCAAGCCGGAATCCGAACCCGCCCGCACCCAGGCCTAAGGTGCCTGGGCGCGTGATGATCGACCTCCAGAAGAGCAAGACCTCATGACCAGGGCGTCTCCCCCTTTTATCCCCTCCAATGACGCCACGGCAGGTTCCCCGCCCTCGCCGTACCATCTCCGAGAAGGGACAAAAAGGACAGCACTATGGCAGTGAATCTACCTTGAGCCTGCGGGCACTCACCACCCACCGGCCAAGGAGATTATTACAACACCCAATCCTCCACGAATACAAATGGTCATCACTCCCATACTTACACACCTGAACTTCCACCCAGGTGTACCCCACCTAAATTTAAAGACCCCGCTACACTTAGGATCCAATCAAATGACACGAGCAACACTTGAAAATGAGCTACTTAACCATCTGCCTTTACTGCTGTGTTTGAAGAAATATCAATACATGTCTGGGTTTTTTAACTTAGTATAGACATTAGACACTGTAATTTTAAATTGGGAAAAATATATTTTTGTAATCTTGGCCTTAAAGTGTATGTAAACCCTAAAATGCAATCCTACCAAAACACAATGAGCTTGTAACTTCCTATGTGCTGTGCAGTGTTATTACATACAGTGTTATCAGCCCTGCCCAGTTCAACTCTGTGAAACACAAGATACATCTACCCCATATAATGAAAATGAGGAGATCTGCAGTCCTAATGCACTCCCTTCATAGGGTGACAGCTCAGCTCATTCATAGATACATTACAGTGAGTTTGCGTTGTCACATTAAGACAGAAAGCGTATTACTGGCAGGATCACCAGATGAAAAAAAAATGAAAACAAAAATCTGAAAAAAGAAAAACGGTATATTACAATGTATAACATTTTTGTTCTTGGGTTTAGATACGCTTAAAGTTAACATTTTTTAACTGATGCCGTATGAAAATATTACCTGTATCACTAACCGTCTTTAGCTGAGTGTACCCTTGTTATTTGATAATTACCAATTATAGATAATTTGGATTGAAGTGTGATATCACCTTTTTCCATTTCTCTGACAAATACGATATTGTTAGGTAGGGCAATTTAAATAATATTTATTTCATATTTCCTTCTATTTTGTAGGAACAAAGTATCTATTCTGCACAATTGAATGTATTGAAATTTTGGTCACGTTTTATAGCATTGTCCAAATATGGCCATTGCCATATTTGGGAAAAGACAACAGAAGCATCCCTACTGCTTTGTTTACATTCAACTGTCTGCTGGGGAATCTGCTGTCTGGCAGCTGAACGGGACCAAGAATGAGTCACTGGTTACTAGGACACTGGCAGCTTCATAGCAAACAAAGAGCCCTATATGGCAAGCTGTCACTTATGACAAGTTCCCAACACATACATGGCATACTTTAAACACTGGTGTATGCCAGCCCAGAGTTGGCCTTAATTACCTGCAGTTCCCTTTTCTGGGGACTGGAAGTCATTCTTTTTTAATATGTTGCAGCCATAGGGAGAGGAAATAAGAACTAGCAGAATCTGGAGCACATATTGGACCTCCTAACAAAGGTGAGGAGGACCATGTTAAATGGGTCAAACCACCAGAAAAGTGTTAAAACTGCTGTTTCCCCCTTCTGTTCCTTATCATCTCTCTATCTTGCTAAATACACATACCTGAGCTAAATTAATGAAACCGAGAGAGTCGAGAGTTTGATTTAATATCAGGTAATTTATTTTACTGTCTTACCTTGGATCCCCTCAGTTACTAGAAAGGTACTAAAACAATTGTGAGCTTGACAGAATTGACAACTGAAGAGCAAATGCCATACAACAATGTAAAATTGTATTGGACCAAAGAAAATAATCATCATGGTACAATGAATGAAACCTGTATGTGCTATTAAAGGGACTTTGCCTGTTTGAATATCCTCTAATACAAGCAGTCATTCCCTGACCCATGTGCTAAATACTGCCTGTAGGGAATTGCAACTAAAACTGTTCATTGAATCACTGACTTGGAATAAGTATGCAGCTCATGAGTCGGGGAAAAGCTGCTTGCATTGGAGCCTAATTACATGGTTGCTTTGCTTTGTGACTCTTTAACAGTAAAGTATATAAGTACATTTTGCCATGTTAACTGGATACTTAGATCTAACACAAATCTGCTTCTTTGTACAACATTCATGTATAACCCAATTTGATTGCTCACATTATTTTAAATGTATTTGACAAGTATAATACATCCATTAACTATAGTTAGCCAAACTAGATATACATTGCAAACCTGCCTATGATAATGAGTATAGTCAAGTCAAAATGTAACTAAAATAATGGTAAATGTTTCAGCAAACATCCTCTCTAACCCTCACCTACATTTTTTTGTAATTAAAAAAACATTTGATCAGACATGTATTCTGGCAGATGGCAGACAGTGCTCTGGCTTTGTTTACATGACGTTTCCAGAGCCAGCTGTATGCGATACTGCACAGGTGCTAGGAAGCACATAGACTTCCATGGATTTCCCATTATGCATCTGTGAGTTAAAGTTTGGTCAGCCTGTAAAAGTCTTTCTATATGCAGTCAGCTAGCATTTGTGCAATAATGCACCAAACAGCTTTGAGAAGCCTTGTAAACAAAGCTGCAGCATTGTAGGTCTGCTGACTGCTGATCAAAGGTCTGTTTTTAAATGCATTAAAGTGGATGTAAACCCACTCTAATCCTTTCTAAACTACTGCCATAGTGCTGATCTTTAAGGATATAGATGCCTCCTGCATGTATCCTTATCTGTCAAATGTCTTCCCTCTGTCTGTTATAAGAACTGAAAAACTGCAGATTCTGTGGGTGGATCTGTTGTCTGGAGCTCGGTGGGTGGAGTCGTGATGTCAGTAGACTCCCCGCCCACCTCTACACTCCCGTTGTCAACATGCATTTTCTCCTGTGTATTCCTTCTGCTATAATCACTAACATCCAGTCAAAATCCAGAAAAGTAACCACATGACTTCAGAAAAGGAGTGGGGGTGGGAATTAAAAAATAATGCCTGTCTCAGGCTTAGTGCGTGAGATATGTAAATAACCTGTCATTCACAGCAAGGGGGCGGAACGGACAAAAGTTCTCCTGTTTGTCTGTTTATCTCACTGAAAAAAGAAAAGAGGATTGCTCAGAGCTGGATTAACTCTTTGTGGCAAGACTGGGCACATATGATAGGAAATCTTATACATTGTGACAGCAAAAAAAAATAAAAAAAATTGAGTTTACATCCACTTTAAGTACTAGGGGGGGTTTGTTAAAAATGTCAATAGCTTTCACTTTTACTTCAATAACATAGTTTGTAAAACATGAAAGTTCATATAACAAAAACTTGAATTCGAGTGTATATATTGCCCGTAGCAATCTGATTCTAGCTCTCTCTTTTCAAGTGTAGTTTAGAAAATAAAAGGCACCATACAACTGGTTGCATTAGGCAACACTAATGTTTTTATATAATTTTTCTTCCCAAGATGAGACCCACTTCACTGTGATCAATGAACACTGAATTGATAATAGTTTTCACATTGACATACAGTATACTTGGTGGACCAAATAAGTTGGCTTAAGGCCAGCTGGGGACTGTCAGATGTCTCACAAACTAGAGCAGTAATACATCTATCCATCTATGTATTTATTACCAGAGCACCAATTAGACTACAAATGGTTAAGCCTTTGTTCTTTTTTTCATTCACGAAGAAGGGAACAATTGAAATACTGTCACACAGACATTTTAAATTACAATAAATAATATCTGTGTGTAGCAAGAAGCACTATCGATGCTTACAAGTGCTCATTATCACCCCCTGGTTTTCTTCTCTTCGATAGATGTCCAGTCATCACAAGCAAAGCTTGGATACATTGCAACGCAATTGTTGGACTGTGCATGATCATTACAAGGCTCCTAAGACACCATTTAATTTTGGAAAGTTAAATGCATGATTAGATCCATGCATTTTTGGTAAGTTATGGGATCTGTATCATTATAGTAATGAATACTGTTCACATCAATTCTTTTTCTTAACTATAATTGCACAGATCTTACCATGTATTGTACCTGAGTTTTTACTTGCATCTGCAGTTATTAGGAATGAGCCCGATGTTCGAGTCGAGCATAAGTTCGACCTCGAACATCGGGTGTTCGCCCAACAGCGCACAAAATGAGGTGTTCGCGGCAAATTCGAAAGCCGCGGAACGCCGTTAAAGTCTATGGGACACTAACAGGTATTGCCATAAAAGTGTTTGGGGACCCGGGTCCTGCACCAGGGGACATGTATCAATGCAAAAAAAAACGTTTTAAAAACTGTAGTTTTTTCGAGAGCAGTGATTTCAATAATGCTTAAAGTGAAACAATAAAAATGAAATATTCCCTTTAATATCGTGCCTGGGGGGTGTCCTTAGTATGCCTGTAAAGTAGCGCATCTTTCCCGTGTTTACAACAGTACCACAGCAAAATTACATTTCTAAAGGGTCCCGGCAATATAGATAAAAATCATTGAAAAAAATGGCATGGGTTCACGCCCCCCCCCCCAGTCAATTACCAGGCTCTTCAGGTCTGGTATGGATTTTAAGGGGAACCCCGAGCCAAAATGTAAAAAAAAATGGCGTAGGGTCCCCCAAAATCCATACCAGACCTTTATCCGAGCACGCAACCTAGCAGGTGGCAGGAAAGATGGGGGGATGAGAGACACCCCCCCTTCCTGAACCATACCAGGCTATGGATTTTGGGGGAACCCCTACGCCATTTTTTTTACGTTTTGGAGCAGGGTTCCCCTTAATATTCATACCAGATCTGAAGGGCCTGGTATGGATTTTGGGGGGACCCCCATGCAATTTTGGGTTCGGGGTTACCCTTAATATCCATACCAGACCCAAAGGGCCTGGTAATGGACTGGGGGGAACCCATGCTGTTTTTTTTCAATGAGTTTTATCTATATTGCCGAGACCTGACAATTCATTACAGCCGCGATCAGTTTTGAATGACTTTTTTTCTGGGATATGGCTTACACTAATAGAACCTTAATTAGGGCAATTCATAGATCTACCTCTGCTCCCTTCATGAGAACTTGGTCATCTACCGAAGAGCATGGTTTTAGCTGCACTTACTGTATGTTATTTCTGCCACAGCAGTAATCAGGTATTATCGGAAGGAACTTTAATGTCTAATGATCCTGGTGAAGGAGGTTGCAAGAGGCAGATGTGTTCCAGGGCATTTCCAAGACTGCTTATAATAATAACAAAATGGTCCCAAATGGGTGTATATTTTTGATCTTATTATACCTTGACTTAGTTAACAACATACGCTTTACAAAGAGGTACTTTTACAGTTTTATATTGTTTGAAAATAACATGGGAACTTTCTGCACAACTGCATTAGTAACAATTACACAATAATAAAAAATGTTTTATATACCTTATTTATCGTCATATAACATTCACAGGCGTATAACACGCACCCTAAATTTAAGATGGGTTTCAGGAAAAAAAAAAGTTCCACGGCCCCCTGCGTATAACACGCAGGCACAGTTTACCCTCTATTTTCAGGGTAAAAAAGTGAGTGTTATACGCCAATAAATACAGTACTTAATTTGTATTAAAAACTATACAACCCACACATGGTGTTGAAAATAAAAGGTCAATGCAGAGGACTCTCTTCATACAACATGTCTCACTTTTAGTATTTTTTTTTCTATAGTTATTTTGACTTACCATATTCAGTGCCATTAAATTATTAATGCATATTTTAAGAGGTATTTAAAATAACTACTGTTACAAACTGCTTAAGTAAAAGCTGTGCACTGGACTTATGATTGACGTATGACTGCAATATGATGACTCAAACTTTGTAAAAATGTGTACTTTTCTTAAATTGTACAAAATATAAATAATATTTATTGTTTGTACCATAGAGTTCTTGTACCTGTACTGATCTATGTGGAGATAAACAACCCGTGCAAACATATTTCTTGGAACAAACAAGCTAAAACATAAATGTTTTTGTATGTGGTCTTATGAGACCAGATAAACGATATACCATATATTAATGTTGGTTTTTAAAGGGCATATTGAGAACATAATATGTTATGCACAGAGAAAAATTTAATCTTTTAGATCAAAATGCTATAGAAGACACTTTTTGGCACATTTATATATATTTGCATTATGTCTACATTAAATATTTGCAAAACATTATTGTATAGATTGCATTTGATATTTCTTTGTATCAGTAGAATCTGTAATTAATATCACTATAGGCATATATTTAGACATTTGTGATACACTTTATTACCATCTGAAACATCATGAATGTATAATCATAATTATCAAGGAATTTAAAAGAAACCTATACCAACAGTAACATGAAGGCTATTGCTGACAATTCTTGAAATTCTAGATGCCTGACTGTCACTGGCTCAGAAAAAAAATGTGATATGTATAGTCGGAATCCATGTTGAGCAAACTTTTCTGGTTTGGATGCTCAGGAAGTTATGACGCCATTGGTTTATCATGACAGTCAGGTGGCAAAGACTGTGGAGGAAGTTCTAATGCATGAAGTACATAATATATGTTTCACTCATCCTGACAGGGGTTGGTTTACTAAAGGCAAAAAGGTTGTTCACTTTTCAAAGGAATTATCTCTTAGTTTAGTGAAGAAAACCAAATTCCACACAAGGAGAATAGAAAAAGCTCATCCACTAAAAGCTCAAAGTGAAAATCCCACTGCAAAGTGAACATCTTTTTGCCTTTAGTAAATCAACCCCAAATTGTCAGCAGTACCAAAAGTTAAAACCCAATGAAAGTCTTATGGAAAAATTCAACCATGATTTGAGGGTGCAGCAACTTCGCAGTTTTTTAATGTTGTAGCTGTAACCTGTTTAGAGATGCTGCACTGCCACTAATGCTGTCAGCCAATGGCCAGTAACCTGCAGCTACGCACGAAGGAGAAAGAAGATGACATGGCTACTAAAGTCTTACCAGCTTCTCCTTCTCACTGGGTAAACTGCTGCATAAGGAACTTGTTCCTGTAAAAAAAAAAAAAAAAAAAATGACAGCAGCACTTCAAGATGTCTCAAAGCACAAGTAGATGTTTTCCTAAAAGTGCGCAACATACTCCCACCCCTTTAACGTGATTCACTAACAGTGGGCTTAATGACAGCGATCTATAAAATTAAGATCAATTCTGGGTGAAACATGTTAGAGGAGGTAGAGTCTTGGTAGAAAGTGTGTTGCGCCCAGGAATAAATCTACTTGTACATTTTGGATTGCCGCTATTTTTCTAACCTGCAGAATGAAACAGATGTTCATTTAGGGCATTCATCTCCATTCAGTTTTTTCCTCCATATTGTGATGGAGTTAGAAATGGAGCTCAGGTAACCCATTTTAGATCTTTGCCCAGGTGGATGTGTATCCGCTTGCATTCTTTTGCCACTGGTCTAACAGGATCTGATCAGAATGGATGTGGGGAAGGGGCCTAACACTGACATGCCCCCCTGCTGGGTGAGACAAATGAAGATATAGCAGAGATATTGGTCTAAATAGCCTCGGGGGGCTTGTTATTCCTTAGCTGCAGGTTGTTAGGTTGGAACTGACAGTATTAGTGACAGTGAGTTGTCAGGGACAAAGGTATAACAGCTAAGACATAGAAAGCTGTCATTTTACTGCACTCCTAATTTATGGGTGCAGTTTACTGTAAGACTTCAGTTGGGCTTTAAGGGTGGTCTTAACCATTGTGAACATGGCACAATTAGCACTTTGGTGTTGGCTTACTAATAGCAAATAGACTGTTCACTTTTCAAGGGAATATTTTCTTAGCTTAGTAAATGAGGTGAAGCTCTGCTAACTTATGTCATCAAAACAAGTGCAAGCAAAAATATATTTTTTTTAAATTTTCCTTGCATGAGATTGGAAATTTGTTTTAATTGTTTTAAATACACCAACCCCATTGTGTCTGCACAGCTGCCCAGGATGGGTCCCTTGTCATTTGTACTTATTATATGTACCTTGATTATCTAAGCAACAGCAAAGCTCTGCAGCCTACAATCAATTAGTCTTTCATTTGGCACTTGCCAAATGTGCCAGCTCACAATGGCAATACCAATACTTATAGCAATATAGTATATAGTCATTACCAACCAGTGAAACAATGTATTCAGGTTTTCAAAGCTGTTTTTGTTAACCCTACAAATCAGTGGCATATCACCAAGACCTCCCATCTCCCCACTAAGCACCAAGACCCCCATCTCCCCCACTAAGCACCAGGAAACCCATCTTCCCCACTAAGCACCAGGACACTCCATTCCCCCCACTAAGCACCAACACCCCCTACCTACCTCACCCACTAAGCACCAGGACCCCCATCTCCCCACTAAGCACTAGGATCCCCCATCTCCCCCACTAAGCACCAAGACCCCCATCTTCCCCGCTAAGCACCAGGAACCCCCAGCTTCTCCATTAAGCACCAGGACCCCCCATCTCCCCCACTAAGCACCAGGAACCCCCATCTTCTCCATTAAGCACCAGGACCCCCCATCTCCCACACTAAGCACCAAGACCCCCCCATCTCCCCACTAAGCACCAAGACTCCTCATCTCCCCCACTAAGCACCAGAACCCTCCATCTCCCCCACTTAGCACCAAGACCCCCACCTCCCCCACTAAGCACCAGGGCCCTCCATCTCCCCCACTAAGCACCAGGACCCCCATCTCCCCACTAAGCACCAAGACCCCCATGTCCCCCACTAAGCACCAGGAAACCCATCTCCCCCACTAAGCACCAGGACCCTCCATTCCCCCCACTAAGCACCAACACCCCCTACCTACCTCACCCACTAAGCACCCGGACCCCCATCTCCCCACCTACCACTAGGATCCCCCATCTCCCCCACTAATCACCAAGACCCCCCATCTCCCCACTAAGCACCAAGACCCCCATCTCCCCCGCTAAGCACCAGGAACCCCCATCTTCTCCATTAAGCACCAGGACCCCCATCTCCCCCACTATGCACCAAGACCCCCATCTCCCCTGCTAAGCACCAGGAACCCCCATCTTCTCCATTAAGCACCAGGACCCCCATCTCCCCACTAAGCACCAAGACTCCTCATCTCCCCCACTAAGCACCAGAACCCTCCATCTCCCCCACTTAGCACCAAGACCCCCACCTCCCCCACTAAGCACCAGGACCCCCATCTCCCCCACTAAGCACCAGGATCCCCATCACCCCTACTAAGCACCAGGACCCCCATCTCCCCCACTAAGCACCAGGGCCCTCCATCTCCCCCACTAAGCACCAGGACCCCCATCTCCTCACTAAGCACCAGAACCCTCCTCTCCCCCACTAAGCACCAGGACCCCCCTCTCTCACCAGTGCTCCCTTTTGCCGCCCTTGATGACAAAGCTGCATTCTTTAAGGCAGATATGCAGGGTCAGTGGCAGGGCTGGGGGCCCGATCTGGTAGACTGTAGGGGGCCCCATGACTGCCCCCCACTCACTACACTGATCACCCCCTCCTCCAGTCCCCCATGTCTTCCTTTGGCCCCCTGTGTCCTTTGCTCTACTGCTCACTGGCCCCCAAAAAGCATTTTGAAAATATGAAAAAATAAAATAAAAAAAGAAATAAACAAAATAATAGGAACTACTGACACTGTCCACTGCCCTACTGACACCATCCTGCGCATCCCACCCTCCGCCATACACCCCACATCCCTCTGCCTGCACAAACTACCCACCACCATACACCCCACAGCCCTCTCCCTGCACATCCCACCCACCACTATACACTCCACACCCCTCTCCTGTACATACTACCCACCACCATACACTCCACACCACTCTCCCTGCACATACTACCCACCGATGTGCACCCCATCGTCCTCTCCTGCACATACTACCCGCCGCAGTACACTCCGCACTGTACATTTCCTATTTAACATTACCACAGGTGAAGCTCCAATACCCCCATCTCCCCCACTAAGCACCAGGAAACCCATCTCCCCCACTAAGCACCAGGACCCTCCATCCCCCCCACTAAGCACCAACACCCCCTACCTACCTCGCCCACTAAGCACCCGGACCCCCATCTCCCCACCTAGCACTAGGATCCCCCATCTCCCCCACTAAGCACCAAGACCCCCATCTTCCCCGCTAAGCACCAGGAACCCCCAGCTTCTCCATTAAGCACCAGGACCCCCCATCTCCCCCACTAAGCACCAGGAACCCCCATCTTCTCCATTAAGCACCAGGACCCCCCATCTCCCACACTAAGCACCAAGACCCCCCCATCTCCCCACTAAGCACCAAGACTCCTCATCTCCCCCACTAAGCACCAGAACCCTCCATCTCCCCCACTAAGCACCAAGACCCCCACCTCCCCCACTAAGCACCAGGACCCCCATCTCCCCCACTAAGCACCAGGGCCCTCCATCTCCCCCACTAAGCACCAGGACCCCCATCTCCCCACTAAGCACCAGGACCCCCCTCTCTCACCAGTGCTCCCTTTTGCCGCCCTTGATGACAAAGCTGCATTCTTTAAGGCAGATATGCGGGGTCAGTGGCAGGGCTGCTGGCCCGATCAGGTAGACTGTAGGGGGCCCCTATGACTGCCCCCCTCTCACTACACTGATCACCCCCTCCTCCAGTCCCCCATGTCTTTCTTTGGCCCCCTGTGTCCTTTGCTCTATTGCTCACTGGCCCCCAAAAAGCATTTTGAAAATATGAAAAAAAAAAAATGCAATTGTAAAAAAATAAAATAAACAAAATAATAGGAACTACTGACACTGTCCACTGCCCTACTGACACCATCCTGCACATCCCACCCTCCACCATACACCACACATCCCTCTGCCTGCACAAACTACCCACCACCATACACCCCACAGCCCTCTCCCTGCACATCCCACCCACCACTATACACTCCACACCCCTCTCCTGTACATACTACCCACCACCATACACTCCACACCCCTCTCCCTGCACATACTACTCACCGCTGTGCACCCCATCGTCCTCTCCTGCACATACTACCCGCCGCAGTACACTCCGCACTGTACATTTCCTATTTAACATTACCACATTCTGCACTATGCAAGTCATCTCAGACTCTTTTTAACCACACCCCCTTTAAGCCATGCCCAATTCTTAGTGCAATTTAAACCACACCCACATTTTGCTGCACGTGACGCATTTCTTTATCGGTGCCTGGGGCCCACTCTTGATCTTGCACAGGGGCCTACTCATTTCATGATAAGCTACAAATGTATATGGATTACATGGTGTCCATTAAAATTATTAGGCATGTGACAAAGAAACCTCCAGAATTTACTTTTTTGCTGACAAAAGTTTCACTATTATCTATAGGGTTCAATAACTAAAGCTGAGTGAAGAATTCCATATTTTTTTTTGCCCTTTTTAGTTTGAATCATAAGTCTCATACAATCAAGACTATAGGTTAAAGATCTGCTTATTTCCACTTAACACAGCTTAAATTGGTAATCATCATAAAAAGGAAGGAACCACTTTGTTTTTCTGCTAACCTTTATTACTATTAGGCTGTGTTCACACTGCTGTAAGGAGCGGCTTATGGCAGGGGTCCGGTGTATCCCCGTTCACCGTTTCAGGTCCGATTTTGGTCCGAATTTTTGGCTGAATTCGGAGCTGAAATGGACCAGAAGTTGCACAGGACCTCTGTGCAATTCGCTCCAGAGCCACTCTGGAGATGTGTGAACCGGCTCCATTAAAAGCCGGTTACAATCCCCTTTATTTTTAGCGGCACTATACTGTCGTATTTGCCGCGATTTGGGGCCGCTAGCGGGTTGATTTTAACCCCCGCTAGGGTTAAAACCGCCCGCAAACCGCTGCTACAGCAGTGGTTTGCGGGCGGTATAGCCACGCTGTCCTATTGATTTCAATGGGCAGCAGCGGTAAAGGAGCGGTATGCACACCGCTCCTTCACCGCCTCAAAGATGCGGCTAGCAGGACTTTTTTTCTCGTCCTGCCAGCGCATCGCCTCAGTGTGAAAGCACTCTGGCTTTCACATTGAGACTGCAGGGCAGGAGTTTTTCAGGTGGTATTTAGGCGCTATTTTTAGCGCTAAAACGCCTGAAAAACTCCTCAGTGTGAAAGGGGTCTAATTGTCATATCTCTAAATGTTCATGCTGGCGCAGTTGTAGCTGTAGTTTAACCAAGGATTATCATTTATCAATGAAGAAGCCATAAAGTTCATAAGAGCACTGCTATTAAATTTTTAGGTTCCACCAGCATGTGAAAAGTTAGAGATGTAGTAGGTGCTTTGGAGCCTGCACAAGATATTCACTGGCCAGACACTCTTAACATAGAAGAAATCACTGAAAATGCTCTATGTAGGGTAACCCAGCAGCATGTAATATCGCTCCAGAACAGTATGTTATAATACCTAGAAACAGCATATTTTATCACTAAGCTGTAGCACATTATACAGAAACAGAATAATATTACATACAGCACACACAGTATATTACTTAGTGACAACATATGTTATCCAATGAAAGCCTATGTCACTGCATGCAGCAACATAATATCTTACATCACCTAGCCAAAGAATGTTGTTGTGTCGGCCATGTTATTTTACTAAGCACAGGCATAATACTATATTATGTTGCTGCTAATATGTCATCTAATGCAAGTATTCTATCCAGTAGGGTTTTGCAACCAGTAATGGAATATCACAAAGCGGTAGCATATTATTGTATCTTGGTATACATTACCCCTCCCCTCCAGGGCTGAAACTAGGTGGGGGCAGGGTACACACATGCCCCGGGTGTCGCATCTAGGGAGGTGCTGCCAGGGGTTCTGCCCCCACTCGCACTGGGAAGCGCTGCTCTAAGGGTGTCACTGTCGCCCGATCAAGTGTAATGGACAGGCAGCACCTGCTGCATAGTTTGCCGAAAACCAGAGAACCAAATATGAGGGAGATTGGACAGGTGCGCTACCACTAGAGTGCTGCTCCTCCCTCCCACTATAGAAAGGCATTCCAGAGCGATGCTTTAGCATGGGAGAGCCTCCCTGGAACTGGAAGGCATTTATTAGGACAAGGAGAGGGGTTTGTGTGCAGAAAGCCCTGGACTAGGAAGTCGGGGTTGGTATGGCAAAGGTTTGGGGGGCCTTGGGGGTTGCAGAGAAGGCTCTGGACTGGGGGGTGCAGAGAAGGCCCTGGACTGGGGGGAGGGGGATGCGGAGGAGGCCCTGGGCTGGGGGGGGTGCAGAGGAGGCCCTGGACTGAGGAGTGCAGTGGAGGCCTAGGCTGAGGGGGGAGGGTGTGGAGGAGGCCCTGGACTGGGGAGGCACAGAGGAGACCTTGGGATAGGGGGTGTGGAGGAGGCCCTGGACTGGGGAGGCGCAGAGGAGACCTTGGGATAGGGGGTGTGGAGGAGGCCCTGGGCTGGGGGGTAGTGCAGAGGAGGCCTTGGACTGGGGTGGTGCAGAGGAGGCCCTTGACTGGGGGGTTGCAGTGGAGGTCCACGACTGGGGGGGTGCAAAGGAGGCGCTGGAGAAGGGGGGGCAGAAGAGGTCCTGGGCTAGAAAAGGGTTAGTGGGGCAAAGACCCTAGATTAGGAGAGGAGGGCAGTGTGCAGAGGAGGCTCTGAAACTGGGGAGGGGACTGTAGAGGAGGCCTTGAACTAGGAGGAGAGTGGAGAGGAAGCCCAGGACTGGGGGGGTGCAGAAGAGGCCCTGGACTAGGACTTGGTGGTTGGTGTGGCAAAGGCCCCTTGATGGGGGGCTACAAGGGAGATACTAGACTAGATGAGGGGGTGCCTAGAGGTCCCAGATTAGGAGAGGGGGTGCCTGGAGGCCCTGGACTAGGACAGCAGGTGTCTGGAGGCCCTTGACTATGAGAGGGGGATAGTGGAGGCCCTCTAGACTAGGAAAGGGTGCCTGAAGGACCTTCCAGCTTCAGGGAGAAAGAGTCTGGATCTAAAGCCTGGGCTGAGAAAGGGCCTGCCTGGGCTCTTTAGGGTGAGTTTGCAACAGAAATGGGGACATTTATCAATTGTCGCAAGTAATGCCAAACAGGAGCAGAGAGACAAGTCGTGTGATAGATTTATTGGTTGTTTTGCTGTACTTCTCCTGTGGATCACAGCAGTGCAGAATGATTTGCACTCCTGTGACCCATTTTCAGCTGACAGTGGGCTATCGGCTGACGTCACAGAGCGGGTCCAGGCCGGGGAAAGATCGCAACCATATGGTCGGGATCCGCCCACATGCCTGGAACGGCACCCAGCTCAGCCTCTATGCAAGACACTGAGAGCCTGAGCCGGCCACTCTCGCCCCCGAAAAAATGATCAGCCCAGGGGCATTAAACCTGCCAGAAAATGTTATTCCCCACACAACACCTATTTCTCCTTAGCATTTAAAAATCAATACAACACTTGATGGTAGAATACATGTCTTAGTATCAAAGGTATCCAACAGGCACATTTATGCAGACAACAGAAAGCATCTCATTGCGCTCATTATCACCACTACAGCTCTTCTTTTATGCCAAAAGATAGGCAGATCTGAAGCTGGCTATACACCTGCAGAATTTAATTCAAAAATTGTAAGAATGTTTGTAAAATTATCCAAGAGTTAAGGGGAGAATTTGACAATGGGTTTCAACCAGAGGAAGCAAAAAATAAAAAAAGCTTAAAGGACAAAGATGGACATTTTTTGACAAATCTAATGGGAATGAACACATTTCTAATCACTGAATTTAGTCCAAGCTGAGAAAAATCATAACTACTCTTATGCACCTGCACTTTCTCGCACATCAAACCCTTTCTTCAAAAACTGAGACATTGACATGGTATGAAAAGTAATTTGAAATTAGTTGAGTCCATGAAGGCACCATGAAATGGTTGGACAAAAAAGACATTTATACTTTGTAATCCAAATCTTTGAATGAAAACCCCACGACTGTAAGCCAGCATAGGTATGAGGAGTGGAGAAATAGATGAAGACCCATTAGTCTACAGTGGGATAGTGCATGATGAGGTAATGATCAGTGGGCGTATTGCTTATGTCAACAACACTTACCTCTCCATACCTCCCAACTTACCTCCCAACTTTTTGAGATTGGAATGAGGGACACCTATTAGCAAAATTATGTAGACATAGGACACACCCCCTGCCACATCCCCTTAAAGAAGAATTATGCAAAAAAAAGATTAGTTAAACCCACAAGTGCTTTTTTTTACCACGACTATTCCTTTATATTGGCTTTGGAATTAACAAATGCAGCAATTTATAAATTGGATGAAAGGTTTAGCATTGGGAAACACCTTTTCAAAGATAAAAAGTATATTTTATATACAACTTTATAGATCAGACCAAAATGAGGGACAAATGAGGAGGAAGGAGGGACAGAGGGACTTTGTTCCAAATCAGGGACAGTCCCTCGAAATCAGGGACAGTTGGGAGCTAAGCCTCTCTTTCTCTCCTAATTGGTAAATTTGTGACATCAATTGCCTGTCCTAAGCCTCTTACCTTCGTTCAATAGTATATCTTTGTAGTTCTGCCTATATTGTGCACTACAATGGTTTTGATATATGGATGCTTCTTGAAATTGGTATATCAACTATTTTATATACAGTACTAATACATCAAACAAATCATCCCTGCCTAAAGCAGACCCACACGCAAATGTTAATTTAAAGCATAACTTTAGTGTGTTTTTTTAAATTAGAGACACCCTATTCTGTATTATACTTACACTTACTAAACCCCAGTGCTGAACCTAGCTTCTTCCTCCAATTTTTTCTGACAGTCAGTATCATTCAGCTTACTTAATGTGAGCCCAGACTTTCACTCAGTAGTGTATTTAGGTTTTGTGCTGCCCTAGACCTGACTAAACTCGTGCCCCCCCTAATTTAAATATGACCCACCCCTTCCAGTCAAGGCCACACCCCTTTCTGTTTAAGACCCGCCCTGAAATTTTCGAGTGGGGACACTAGTTCTTAGGGCCTGGGGGGGCATTGGATTCCCTTAATTTGCATAGATTTCCTCTCACTTCCTGTTTGGCTATGGGGCAGGAAGTGAAGGGAAATCTCTGCAATGGGACAGGGATGGTAAAAAATAAACTGATAGGGGCTATAACCCTCCCCTACTTTATCCAAAATGAAAAAAAAAAGTGTTGCCTATAGTTTTACTTTAAGCACAAATTTCAGATAATTTTATAGAGAGGACTAAGAAGATATAACCATGCCAATGGTGCAGCAGAAAACATATAGCACAGTGATAAAGGTTTGTGGTCCAGGATGATAGGGCAGTCAAAATTAGAAGCAGCTTACGTTACACTAACAGTGTAGCATAAGCCGGCGGGGACTCTTTCCGTGCTGCCCCCCTGCAAAGTGCTGCCCTAGGCCTGGGCCTTGTTGGCCTAGGCCAGGATTCAGCGTTACTATCACTACTACAAAAACACTTTCATCAAAATACACTTTTACTGCTGCTGCTCCCCTTCCTGTATTTGTCAGCAAAAGTTTTTTTCAGTTGCTGCATTAAAAAAATACAAAATAAAAATGTTGACACTTATAAACACTCTTCAGACAGGAGGTAGTGAGATACAAAGTAAGTTTGCCAATTTTGTATTTACTTTGTTTCATTCATCTGCTGATTAAAGGGATGATATTTAATCTTCACATGATGTCAGTAAAGTCTCATGCACACTAATCATGACAAGTGGCACTCCATGCATTGCAATGGAACCGTTCTAATAGGAGCGACTCAAGTCGCTCTGACTTAAAAAAGGGTTCCTGTACTACTTTGGGGCGACTTCGGAGCGACTTGCCCTGACTTCTATACAGAAGTCGTTTTTGCAAGCCGCACTGAAGTCGCGCTGTATGGGGTGACTTCAGAGTCGGGAGACTTTGAAGCCGTCCCTATACAGTACAATCAGCTGATTAATTTTGTGCTGGAGGTTGGATTACTGGCAAAGTGCATTCCTGAGAACCGAGTGAGAAGGGTGTTGTATTGTATTTGAGCAGAGAAGAAGAGGTATTGTCATTGTGTGTGTTAATGGATTCAATAAACAAACGACTTTCCAAACTACGAATCGTTATCACGTACTATATACTGTATATACATGCATAAATATCGAATCGATATACATACAAAACTAATTAATTCGGTATAACGAATATCGACCCTCTACAGAAATAACAAATTATACCGAAACAAATTAACATAACGAATATAACAGGACGAAATTATGTATTTTACGAATGAAAACAAAACGAAACTAAACAAAATTTTCCGTTGTACACAAGTCTAGTAGAATGAAGCCCCGTACACACGATCGGTTTGACTGATGAAAACCGTCCGATGGATGGTTTTCATCAGACCAACCGATCGTGTATGGTACCCATCGGTCTTTTTTCCATCGGTTGTAAAAAATAGAACTTGTTTTAAAAATTTCCGATGGATAAAAAAACGATGGGAATTTCCGATCGTCTATGGGCAAGTCCATCGGTTAAAAAACCCACGCATGCTCAGAATCAAGTCGACGCAAGCTCAGAAGCATTAAACTTAATTTTTCTCGGCTCATCAGAGTGTTTTACGTCACCGCGTTTGGAACGGTCGGTTTTTTGACTGATGGTGTGTGGCTAAGACTGATGAAAAACAGTTTCATCGGATTTCCGATGGACAAATCCATCGGACGAAAATCCATAGGTTATCCGATCGTGTGTAAGGGGCTTGAGTTTTTCTGCGTTTTTGCAGTAGTGTTTTTCAGCGTTTTTTAGTTGTAGCAATTCTTAGCAAAACTATACTCCCAAGCTTATGGCTCAAAAACACTGATAGATGCCGAATAGTCAAGTTTTTTAGAATTTCTTTGCGTTTTTTAGCTTTTATCAGAGTTAGAGCGTTTTTACAGCTAAAAAAACTCCTCTTAAAACCCACTAGTTCTGGGAGTTTTTTCCCAGCCAGAAAACGCCCCTGCTAAAAAATGCTGATAAAAGTCTATGTGTGCATGGACACAAAGGATAACATGCTGGGGAGTTTACTGGATGCAGAAAAAAAAAATCTGAAGCCAAAAACAGCAGCTGTAAAAATGTCCAGTGTGCATGAGGCCTTAAAGTTGCATTCTGAACACAAAAACCACCAAATGCCCTTGCAAATCCAGTGACATTATCACTGTGCTACACATAGCCTGTTCAGAAAGCAGAAATATTGGTGAAATCTAGCAGGTAGACATGAGCGATTAGTTTCGTACGAATCGAAAATTCGTACGAATTTTTCGAAATTCGTACATTTGTACGAATCCGAATTACGAATTTTTATGAATACGAATTCTGTACGAAATACGAAATTTCGTTTACGAATTTCGGATCCAAATTATCCGAATCCAAACTACCAAATAACGATTTTCAACTAATACGAAAGAAACAAACAAAAAAAAAGTTACAAAAGTAGGAGTTGTGTCCAGAATCAACGAAAACAATGTACTCTACCCCGTCCGAAATTACGAATTATGGTATTGAGCTTCCCTTTAATAGTGCCGTTGTACGTCTTATACGTCGCCGTGTTCTTGGCGTTCGGAATTTCCGACAACATTTGTGCGACCGTGTGTATGCAAGACAAGTTTGAGCCAACATCCTTTGGAAAAAAAATACACGGTTTTGTTGTCGGAATTTCCGATCGTCTGTACGTGGCATGAGTCCGTAGAGTTCAATATTAACGATTCGTACGAAATGCGTATTTCGTACGAATCCAAATTAAATTCCGTACACGAATAAAAAATTACGATTTTTTTTTAATACGGAACGGAACAAAACAAAACACATTTTTTGACGGCTCCCATGTCTACTAGCAGGTCGGTTCCCCTGCACAATGAGGCTGGGTTCACACTAGTGCGACACGACATCTGTCCTACTTTGGATCCGACTTTGCCCTGCGACATGAAGCCGACATATGTCCGACTTTCAATGAACGGGGATCCGACTTGGATCCCCGCCAATACCAGGCACTGTGTTTGGTATGAATCTTGAGGAGGAACTTCAGGCCAAATTTTAAATAAAAAACCGGCATGGGTTCCCCCTCCAGAGGCATACCAGGCCCTTGGGTCTGGTCTGGATTTGAACGGCACCCCTACGCCGAAAAAGCGGCATGGGGGTCCCCTCAAAATCCAAACCAGACCCTTATCCGAGCACGCAACCTGGCAGGCCGCAGGGGAAGAGGGGGGGACGAGAGAGCGCCCCCCCCTCCCTCCTGAACCGTACCAGGCCGCATGCCCCCAACATGGGGGGTTTGGTGCTCTGGGGCAGGGGGGCGACCTGCGGCCCCCCCACCCCAGAGCACCCTGCCCCCATGTTGATGAGGACAGGGCCTCTTCCCGACAACCCTGGCCGTTGGTTGTCGGGGTCTGCGAGCAGGGGGCTTATCGGAATCCGGGAGCCCCCTTCAATAAGGGGGCCCCCGGATCCCGGCCCCCCCACCCTATGTGAATGAGTATGGGGTACATCGTACCCCTACCCATTCACCTGGTGGAAAAAAATTGCAATAAAAAAACCACACAGCTTTTTAAAATATTTTATTGCACAGCTCCGGGGGTCTTCTTCCGACTTCGGGGGTCTCCGGTGTCGTCACCGCGCTCTCCGGTTCTTTCTTCCGCCGGGCCTCCGCTAACTTCTTTTTAGCTCTTTTGCTAACGGAGGCCCGGTCTTCTCCGTCGTCTCGTCCGGCTCTCCGTTGTCCTTCTGCCGGCCCCTCCACTAACTTCTTTAGCTCTTTTGCTAGTGGAGGAGCCGGTCTTCCCGTCGTCGCCGTCGGCGTCTTCTTCCGAGAAGTTAGCGGAGGCCCGGCGGAAGAAAGAACCGGAGAGCGGGAGAAGAACCTGAGAGCGGGAGAAGAAGAAGGCGACGGAGAAGACCGGGCCCCGCTAGCAAAAGAGCTAAAAAGAAGTTAGCGGAGGCCCGGCAGAAGAAAGAACCGGAGAGCGCGGCGATGACACCGGAGACCCCCGAAGTCGGAAGAAGACCCCCGGAGCTGTGCAATAAAATACTTTAAAAAGCTGTGTGGTTTTTTTATTGCAATTTTTTTCCACCAGGTGAATGGGTAGGGGTACGATGTACCCCATACTCATTCACATAGGGTGGGGGGGCCGGGATCCAGGGGCCCCTTTATTAAAGGGGATCCCGGATTCCGATAAGCCCCCCACCCACAGACCCCGACAACCAACGGCCAGGGTTGTCGGGAAGAGGCCCTGTCCTCATCAACATGGGGGCAGGGTGCTCTGGGGTGGGGGGGCCGTAGGTCGCCCCCCTGCCCCAGAGCATCAAACCCCCCATGTTGAGGGCATGCGGCCTGGTACGGTTCAGGAGGGAGGGGGCCGCTCTCTCGTCCCCCCCTCTTCCCCTGCGGCCGGCCAGGTTGTGTGCTCGGATAAGGGTCTGGTTTGGATTTTGGGGGGATCCCCACGCCGTTTTTTCGGCGTAGGGGTGCCCCTTCAAATCCAGGCCAGACCCAAGGGCTTGGTATGCCTCTGGAGGGGGAACCAATGCCGGTTTTTTATTTAAAATTTGGCGTGGAGTCCCCCCTCAAGAGCAGTACAGCACAAGTCGCATGCCAAAGTCGGATCATGCAAGACTGCGGTCCGACTTTGATCCGACTTGAATGATAGTCAATGGGCTGAAGTCGGACCGAAGTAGTACAGGGAGCATTTTCAAAGTCAGACCGACATGCGTCGGACCAGTTAAGACGGCTCCCATAGGGAAACATTGATTTTCACACGTCATGCGACATGAGCTCCCAATGTCGGAGCGTTTGTCGCCCCAGTGTGAACCAGGCCTTAGAAAGAGCATTCACCCTGCATGAGTAGAGAGAGAGAAGCAGTGCCTGGTCTATGTTACAGGAAGATCATGGACAAAGAAAAAGTTTTATACTGGATTGCTGCAGACATCTGGAAGAAATACACAGATCACACCAAGGCTTAAGTAAGAAAACATATGACTCTTGCATTTAGACAATATTTGCTTATCCTAGAGTTCAGCTTTAAAGCAACCTGACAAGTAAAAAAATTTTTTTTTTTTTAAATGTGTTCCAATTTATCTCCTTAATAACCCATAGTTTACCCAAATCAGCCTTAATTTACACCTTTCCCTTCTTGCCACAGCTGTTATTTCCCTGCAATTTTTTTTTTTTTTTTTTTTTATATATTTCTAACCAATATTAGTAAAACATTTTTTTTTATTATAACTTGTTTTGTTGGCTAGTGTTGAAATAAAAAAACATGAAATTAAAAAAGCTTTAATTTCATTGTTAAATAACTTTTTTAATACCAGATTCATAATTTTAGTATAATTTTCAACAGGACAAATACAATCAAAAGTATACTTTTTCTCTATAGTAACACATTTTTTTTAACTAGTACTGACCAAATTAGAAAAAAAAAGGATTTTTGTAGTTTTGTTACATTCTTTGTGTATAGATAACATACAATAAAATCATTTTTTAAAAGACAATTTATGTTTTCAATAGTTTTTATTAAAGTTTAACAATACAAGATATAAAGATCTCGGCTTTTCATTACCCACTATACAGCATAGTTAGGGAGTCGAACATTAAAGTGTAAGTAAACCCCCCTATAGTTTTCAGTCAAGGAAGCTGCCATCTTGGCCTCTGTTTAATCTATAACTGCCATGTGCTGCACATGTGTTCAGTTAAGACACCAGCCATTGGATGGTTTGACAGTTTGGATGAGAGCACAACCAATGCACGTGCCGGAAATGAAACTGTTTTATGGATGGGTTTACTTCCGCTTTAATTATTCCAAAAGACTGGAGGATTCCTCCTCATATTACATACAAGGATTATTGTCATTTCCTGACGTGGACTGTAAAACATCTGCTCAAGGAATTTAAAGACAATTTAAACAAAATTATATAAAAAATAAGTACATTTATAATGAAATTAATTTCAACACAGTAAAGTCTTGTTTGCCTAAAAAAAAAAAAATATGTGTTACTGTATTATCTTAAATTATTACAAAGTTGTTGCAGAATAAACAGTGAGAGCTGAAGGGGTTAATATTATGTTAACAGTCTTCTTGGGGTGGATAATAAAGAACAATAGAAGGGCTGAAAATCATGCACCAGGTTCCCTAGGTACAGCTTAGTCCGTTGGCTTCAAGTCTGAACTTCAACCACATCCCCAAATGACATTCCAAATGTCAAGGTTTTGTGAGTAACACTTTAACTTCATCTCTGATGCTTTGGGAGTAGGTATAGGTGGGTACAACACACAGGATTACTTAAAGGGGTTGTAAAGATTTGTATTTTATTTTCTAAATAGGTTCCTTTAAGCTAGTGCATTGTTGGTTCACTTACCTTTTCCTTTGATTTCCCTTCTAAATGTTTTTTTTTCTTTGTGTTCTTTGTCTGAATTTCTCACTTCCTGTTCCTCCTCAGTAAGCTGTTCAGTAAGCTGTTCAGTAAAGCCTCGTACACACGGTCAGACTTCCATTGGACTTTTCCGTGGATTTTTGTCCGAACGGAGTTGGCCAGGCACACCCATAGCATACACACCACAGGACTTTTCTGCAAACTTTCCCCAAATGTTTTCCAACATCACGTGGTTTTTCTGCTCTTTTCTGCTCTTTACCGCCACCCTTTGGTCAACTTCTGCTATTGTTGGTTGATTTTAACATTATTTGTTTTGTTCATCGGACAAAAGTCCGATGGTTTTCTGTACACACGGTCGGACTTTGCTCCATCGGACTTTTGTTGGCCAAAAGTTTGTCCATTTGCAAACCGAACTTTTGTCCGATGAAAACCAAAAAAGTTTGTCCGATGCAGCGTACACACGGTCAGATTTTTTGTCAAACTTGCTCAAAATGAAGTTTTTTGGCAAAAAGACTGACCGTGTGTACAGGGCTTAAGCTGTTCTGGCTGACTAAACACCACTCGGATGATGGTGTGAAGTTTACTGAGGAGAAACAGGAAGTGAGAAATTCAGACAAAGAAAACAAACATTTAGAAGGTAAATCAAAGGAAAAGGTAAGTGAACCAACAATGCACTAGCTTAAAGGAACCTATTTAGAAAATAAAAAACAAACCTTTACAACCCCTTTAAGTTAGTGAATGCTGATAAAAGAGCTGGGACTTCATGCACCAGTTCAATAAAACATGTAGTATTAAAGGTTATTAATAGTAATAGTCCATAATTTATTGGTGACACAGAAAAGCAAAAACAAAGTTTAGATATATATATATTGTTTTTCTAAAAAACTGAACAACAAAAATTAACCAAAAATGGGTACTGTCAGTTTTGCAGTGGTAGAAGCGTCGAAATCCAAATGCATGTTAGGTAAGTCTGTAGTTTTTTTTACAGCGAATGTGATCAGCGGTGTCTGATTATACTGTGAGGCAGTATGCTTTGATGTCAAAGTCAATGTATGCTTTTAATAAAAAGCCCAAAAGTAAAGCCTCGTACACACGGTCGGACTTCAAACAAACTTTTCCGTGGATTTTTGTCCGAAGGGAGTTCGGGAACACCCATAGCATACACACGGCAGGACTTTTCTGCAAACTTTCCCAAAACTTTCCCAACATCACGTGTTTTTTCTGCTCTTTTCTGCTCTCTACCGCCACCCTTTGGTCAACTTCTGCTATTGTTGGTTGATTTTAACATTGGTTTTGGGCATGCGTATTTGTACTTCGGACAAAAGTCCGATGGATTTCTGTACACACAATAGGACTTTGCACCATCAGACTTTTGTTGCCGAAAAGTTTGCCTGTTTACTGAGCGAACTTTTGTCCGGTGAAAATCGAAAAAGTTTGTCCGATGGAGCGTAAGGTCGGATTTTTTGAAAAACTTGCTCATTTTGAAGTTTGTTGGCAAAAAGTCTGACCGTGTGTAATGCACAGTAACTACTTAGTCATCATCATATGTTATTTCACTACACTAACCTACATCTGACTGGTTGCTAGGGTTAAAAGCATGTTCATTTATTTGCTGAGTTTTTAGTTCTAAGTCTAATTTCTTCATTTTACATTGCAGCCTATTGCAAGTGTATTGAAAGTGTAATGTCCGTTTTCATTTTTTTTATCAATTTCTTCAGGTTTCTGCGAAATGACCAAGAAAAGGGACAGACAACAGATTAGAAACAAAATGTATACTGAATAAAAACACAGTCACTATGAGAAAACCCTCATTTTCTAACACATCAGCCTTTGATGGGTGAAAGAGCCCTGCTTCCAAAAAAACACAATTTTAAAGACACAGCATACCTTTGTACCAATTCGCTAATATTTTCACTTTATTCATATCTAACCCAGCAGTGTAGCACATCTCCCTCTCATCCCTGATTCCAGAGTGCCCCTACAAATACCACTGCCCCCATATCCTCAGCACAACACCAAAAATGTCTTATGCCCCGTACACACGATCGTTTTTCATGCCGTTAAAACTGCCATTTTAAAAAATGGCCCTGAAAAATGATCGTGTGTATGCTCCAGAGCATTTTTAACGACGTGAAAAACGGCCATTAAAAATTCCGGACATGCTCTCTTTTTTCACGTCGTTTTTCATGTCGTTTTTTTTAACGACGTGAAAAACGATAGTGTGTATGCTTTAACGACGTGAAAAAAAACGCGCATGCTCAGAATCAAGTATGAGACGGGAGCGCTCGTTCTGGTAAAACTAGCGTTCGTAATGGAGATAGCACATTCATTACACAGTAACGGACTGAAAAGCGCGAATCGTCGCTCAACAAACTTTACTAACATGAAGGGTGGCGCCATTCGAACGGAACTTCCCCTTTATAGTGCCGTCGTACGTGTTGAACGTCACTGCGCTTTGCTTGATCGTTTTTTTAAATGATGGTGTGTACGCAAGGCAGGCTTGAGAGGAAACATGAAAAAAAATCGAGGAGAAAAACGTCGGTTTAAAAAATGACATTAAAAACGATCGTGTGTACGGGGCATTAGAAAATATCACTCTCCCATTTGTGGCTTAAACCTGCTTTGCTTATAGAATAAGCCAAAAAGTAATTAAAATAATTATGACATGCAGGAGATCGCAGAGCACTTTCTGGACAATCTGTTGATTTACTTCCATTCTAGACATTGGATGGGTTAGGGGATAACTGGGACCCTGTGATCCAGAGAGAAGATTATAGACATGTGGGGAATTCGTTACAGGTGGCTGAACCCAGAAGATCATGGCTCTCATTGTATGATGTGTGGACTACTACAGTGGTTTACAGCATCCCCAGCAAGTCTCCAGATATCAGATATTGTTTGGGACTTTACATGTACCTCCTTGAGTATAATAAACACTGACCACTTATTTTGAAAACAATTGTACATGTCTTTATTCAAAATTGTCCACAATGTCTTAAAAAATTGTTATTTTAAAAGCAAATTGTCAGGTTAGTTATCCAGGATAGTGTTGTCCTGGTCTTGAGAGCCAATTTTTTGTAGCCCAACACGTTTCGCGGGCAGAACCGCTTTATCAGGGCATCAGATCTTGTTAAATACTGTATAATATTGCATGGTAGTTGGTAATAAATAGCCTGATTGGCCCGTGGGGAATATCTCCAAACCCTAAAAGCGACTTGCCCAAATCCGATAAAGGACAATGCCACTGATCTAAAGATTCTATAAGTATGGATAATAAAGCCAAGTGTCCAGAAGGTGACAGATGGACAAAGAATATAAAGCCTTAGTTAGTGCAGTTATTGTAGATTCAAAAGGATTTCAGGGTAGAGATTAAATCAAAATACTGGGAAATCCTTCACTTTAAGTTTTACCTGTGTCTTATGTGGCTTGGCTTGTGTCCAGTATCACGTATGTTCTGGCATGAAAAAAAGTCTGCCATTCATGCCGGAACATACGTGATACTGGACGCGAGCCAAGCCACATAAAAAACAGGTAAAAAGTGAAGGATTCCCCAGTATTTTGATTTAATCTCTACCTTGAAATCCCTTTGTATCTACAATAACTGTACCAACTAAGGCTTTCTATTGCTTGTCCATTTGTCATATTCTGGACACTTGGCTTTATTATCCATACTTATAGAATCTTTAGATCAGTGGCATTGTCCTTTATCGGATTTGGGCAAGTCGCTTTTAGGGTTTGGAGATATTCCCCACGGGCCAATCAGGCTATTTATTACCAACTACCATGCAATATTATACAGTATTTAACAAGATCTGATGCCCTAAAGAAGCGGTTCCGCCCACGAAACGTGTTGCGCTACAAAAATTTTTATTTAATTAATTGGTACAGGTCACTAATGCATCAGTGACCAATGGCAATATAAAAGAGGGTGGGTTTGGGACTTTGAATGAGGCATATGGTCAAACGAGCATACGCCTCCATCCCTATTGATTAATAAGAAGAGGGGGGTTGGGACTTTAAATGAGATGTGTGTTTGCACAAATGAGAATTAATACACAATATTACAAAAGTTTATTCATAAATTGCACGAGACATGGTACATTACAAATATGACAAGCTGAAGTGCATATAATTGACAACAATAAATAATTAAAATGTTATTATTGCACATAATGGATGAAATCTATATAAAGGATAAGATGTAAATGCATAATTAGTAAAAAAAACTGCATTTAAAATCTTGCCGCATTTCATGGATAAAGTTCCACTTTTTCAGAAGCAAATGCAGAATGCATATCTACAAAAAATATGTAAGATATTCCAAATTACTTAAATAAATAAAATAAGGATAAGGGGGAAGGAAAAAAGCCAGACACCCCAAACATTACTTACATATCAGCTCTAAAATTGGTCATGGAATGCTAAGAACTGGAAGTTAGGAAAAGCTGGAAAATGTCCCTGTCAGGAGCTGAGGGGACGTAAATCTGAGGGCAGCCAAGTCGGACAACACCACACACGTGGGAAAGAAAGGAGAAAGGAAGGGTGTCCATGGTGAGATGCATGATGGTGCCTGAGAGCAGCTCCAATGTCTTTGACTGTGACACCTGATTTTTTTTTTTAATACAAACGTTTTTATTGAGCAGTACCAAAAAGTACAAAAACAACGTCTGAAGGGACGCAGCCCAAGTGAGAACAAACACAGTATCAAAGGGAAGGTATACATCTCAGGGTACGTTATTCTGAAGAAATATCAAAAATAACATCAATGAATAAATGTGACATAGGGTGCATCCCATATATTTTCTTCTAAATTACTAAAAACCGGCATTTCAGAAATGAAAAAGGCATAGAAAATAACATAATCTAACCAGAACAAAAACAATTTGAAAGAGGACAAAAAATAAACAAAAAAAAGGAAACAATATCCACAGAACTAAATATTGCAATGATTGGTGGAATTAGCAGACTAGGTTATTTTTAAAGAAATAAAGTGAAAGTCCTCACCTTCATACAAATTAGCCAGTGGCAAAACAAATTATATAGTCTAGTTTTTGAGCTCCATTCTTTCACAGTGCCACACTGCATTGTCCTACTAATTTAATAGAATGTCAAAACAGAGGGAACAAAAACACTTTAAAACAACAGCCATTGCAGCCACATTCTACAAACCTCCTCCCATCCCCATATTTCTAATTATTAAAAAAACAAAAACAAAATTCAGGCTATGCGTTTGGTAGAAATTGGCTAGCATTAGGACAGCACACAAGCACATGAATAGGTAGTACAGGCAGTCCCTGGGTTACAAACATCTGACTTACAAGGGACTCCTCGTGTAGCGCTACCCCCAATTAACCACTTCCATACTGGGCACTTATACACCTTCCTGCCCAGACCAATTTTCAGCTTTCTGCGCTGTTGCACTTTGAATGACAATTGCGCGGTCATGCTACACTGTACCCAAACTAAATTTTTATCATTTTGTTCCCACAAATAGAGCTTTCTTTTGGTGGTATTTGATCACCTCTGCGATTTTTATTTTCTGCTAAAAAAAAAAAGACCGAAAATTTTGAAAAAAAAAAAGCTTTTTTTTGTTTCAGGTACAAAACTTTGTAAATAAGTTAGTTTTCTCCTTCACTGATGGGCACTGATGGGCACGGATAAGGCGGCATGGATGGGCACCGATGAGGTGGCACGGATGGGCAACGATCGGAGGCACGGATGGGCAACGATCGGGGGCACGGATGGGCAATGATCGGCGGCACAGGTGGGCACAGATAGGCGGCACGGGTGGGCACGGATAGGCGGCATGGATGGGCACTGATAGGTGGCACAGATGGGCATGGATGGGCACTGATAGGTGGCATGGATGGGCACTGATAGGTGGCACTGTACTGTACTAATGGATGCCAATCAGTGCCAAACAATAATGCCTGCCAATCAGTGGTGCCCATTGTGGGCACTGATTGGCATCCATTGTGGCACTGATTGGCATCCATTTGGCATTGGCATCCATTATCCCTGGTGGTTTAGGGTGGCATACCTTATGGTGGGCTTCCCTGGTGGTCTAGTGGCATCCCTAGTGGTCCAGTGGGCATCCTCGGGGGGGCTGTGCTGATAATGGATCAGCACAAACCCCCCCCTGTCAGAGGAGCAGGCGATCGGCTCTCCTCTACTCGCGTCTGACAGACGCGAGTGAGGAAAAGCCGATGACTGGCTTTTCCTGTTTACATTGTGATCAGCCGTGATTGGACATGGCTGATCACGTGGTAAAGAGTCTCCGTCGGAGACTCTTTACCTAGATCGGTGTTGCGGGGTGTCAGACTGACACCCCGCAGCAACGATCGCCGCGATGTGCGCCCCCGGGGGCGCGCAGCGGCTCAAAATCCTGAGGACGTCATATGACGTCCAGTCAGGATTTTGAAACCACTTTGCCGCCGTCAATCCGCTATAGGGCGGGCGGCAAGTGGTTAAGAGAGCCGCTGATTTGATTTCGGGCCCTGCACGCAGTACTGCCAATCCCCGGCAATCTTACTCGACCCACTCTGGCACAGTGAGTCTAGGGTTAAACTCCTATCACTCTCAGGTGTATTATACTTAATAATCTCTAAACAGTCAGACAACACACTGAGGCAAGAATATAAAATATATATTTCAGCTTTACTGGTAATGAAAGATTCAAGATATAACATGCAACATATACATGGGCCTGCAGAGCCCTGCATCAATCAATGTACTAGGTGCAGCACAATAATATGGCGCCGCGCAGTGTCCACCACATGTGCTCGCCTATGGCGTAGTAACACAAACTTTCTAAACTCCCCACCTAAGTCAGGCCTGACATGGAATGGAACTAAGTCTCTTTCCCCTAAGGGATGAAGGTTTCTTCACCGGCCAGCTTTCGTTGGTGCACTTAAAGAAATAACCATTTGTAATCCACATTGGGTGTTAACTTGAAATAACAGGGCAAAACGGGGGAGGGTAGATACTTCCACTCTGTCCCGCTACCGGACCCCCCAAGGAACACTGGTGAGCGAACAGCGGGCCTAGGCAGTCTACAGGCCTGAACACAACTCAGTCTATTGATATGGGCAGGTGCCCGCTCACCACTCCAGGCGCGATCCCAGCCTGGGACTTCCACCTCCTGTGTGTCGCACACAGCGTCTGCTCCGATCGAGTCCTCGATCCAACTCACGTCCTACACCGACGGGTCAGGATCCACCCAGGCTCCACAGTATGGTGGAAGGCTCTTCGGGCTTCAAGCAAGGCCTCAGGCTTCAGGCCTTACTTCACAGCCGATCCGCACAGGATGACTTGCCACTTGATGCGCCGTGTCCCAAGAGAGCGAGCTCCGCCTCGCCCCTCACTTAAGTAACCCCTCCCATGAGTCTCTGCGGTGGAACCTCCGCCCTGGGGCCGAATGGGGTTCTGGGTAATGTAGTCCTGGGGCCTTAAAAGAGACCCCGCTACACACTCCCCCCACTTGAACTCTTTGGTCCCCAAAGATAACATAACTTCAAGCTACACATTTAACAACATCCATCAATTCTCCATATGATGTCAGCAGAGGAAATTCCCACCAGAAACGAGGCGGTGAACTCCTCTGCCCACAGGACACATTAACAACAGTATCCTGCCTAACTGTGCCAGAGAGTGAGCTGGGGTTGCCTCCCACCAAATGAACAGTGGGAGGGTCAGGGTCTTCCATACTCCTTCTGGCAGTGAATACAGTGTCTTCCGCACTCTTCCCCATTTGTGGGTAGGTTAATCTCCTGGGAGGCTTTATGGCCCTCTGCTTCCTCTGTCCTCTGGGACTTTCTGTGGGAACAGATTCTTCTTCTGTGACCAACTCGGGAGTTCCTTCTAATTCAGGAGCATCTGGCTCCGGAGCAGGAAGATACATGGCTTCCCTTGGGTCCTCTTCAGGTGATAGTTCACCGACACTCTCCCAAGCATCTGACCAGTGACTAGATGGAATTAACTGCGTAGCTTCTGCATTCAGTGTGTGATCCTCGGTATCTTCGTCAGGTGGAAGATCAATAGCAGAAGTCGTTGGGCCCTGGGAAGGCCAAAGCCAGCCAATTTCCTCCCCCTCGCCTTCACTTAATTCTGAATCTTCTGTATCCTCCATCCGAGGAGTCTGAGACCGAGTGTTGGGTCTAGGGGTGTTCGGAATGGACATGGGTTCAGGAGAATCCATCCTAGGAGGCAACCGAACTGCTTCAGCGAGCGGAAGTAGGTGGTTTTGATGCCAAGTCTTCAAGGGCCCTAACTTCCCCTCGGGTTTAAGTCTGTAAACGGGTAGGCACGGTAATTTTCTACAAATGACATAAGGTTCTGGTCTCCATCTATCTGCGAGTTTGTTTTCCAGGGACCCCCAGGTTCCGCAATAACACCCTGTCTCCTGGTTGTAAGTCTTGGGTCAAAATTCCTCTTGTTGCGAGCCCCTCTCTGTTCCGAGGCCGCCTGAGCTTGCTCATAAGCCGTCTTCAAGTTGTGTCTAAGTCTATCTACATATCCCTTGTGGGAGGCAGCAGAACAATGATCTATGGAGGTGCCGTAGGCCAGATCCACTGGCAATCTTGCTTCTCTCCCGAACATAAGTCTGTAAGGTGAATATCCAGTAGCATCGCTGACAGTGCTGTTGTAAGCGCGCACAAGGGCCGCTATGTGACTACTCCAATGTTGCTTTTTTTCGCCACTTAAAGTTCCCAGCATATTGAGCAGGGTTCGGTTGAAGCTCTCCGGTTGAGCATCACCTTGAGGATGATAAGGAGTAGTCCTGGTCTTCTTGATCCCTAAGGCATCTAGGAGTTTTCGTATCAGTTTGCTCTCGAAATCCCTCCCCTGATCTGAGTGGAGCCTTTGTGGTAGTCCATAATGTATAAAGTACTTCTCTACAAGTATTTTGGCCACAGTAGAGGCCTTCTGGTCCTTGGCTGGAAAAGCCTGTGCATACCGGGGGAAATGGTCAGTTACTATCAGAACATTTCCTAGTCCTCTCAGGTCGGGTTCGAGGCAGAGGAAATCAATGCACACCAGGTCAAGCGGGCCTTCACTTTGTAAATGGCCCATTGGGGCAGCTTGATGGGGCAGAGTCTTTCTCTGTATGCATCGGGCACATGAATGGCAGTATTCCTCAACTTCAGCCCTCATGCAGGGCCAATAGAAACGGTCTCTAACAAATTGGAAAGTCCTTTCCGCTCCCAGGTGACCATGGTTGTCATATAAGGCGATCATGACCGTCTCCCTGTGTTTCTCCGGCAGGAACAACTGCCACTTGTCTTCTTGGTCATCAGAGGGGCCCCTTCGGTAGACCACTCCCTGATGCACCTGTAGCCTGTCCCACTCTTTTTTTAACAGGCGAGCTTCCTTCGAGGGGTGACGTAAGAGTATGTTTGGGTTCTGATTTTCTAATGCTTCTAGGACCAATCTCCCCATAGGGTCTTCCTGTTGGTCGGATCTCAACTCCTTTTTGGTCAGTCTGGGTAGGTTGTCGTCCCCCAGTAAGGTTGCTCCACAGTACTGCTTGGGGATTCCTACAATAGTGACCCCTATCTCTTATGCTCTTGAGCCTCCCTTGGCTTGGAGTTCAGCCCCTTGGCAAAGGGCCCGCCCCTTGTCAGGTGCCACTTGGGTCCAGTCTTCACTACTGTGGGTGGGAACATGAGACCTTCTGGACAGGGCGTCCGCATCTCGGTTTCCCGCCCCAGGTCTATATTTCAAACTGAAATTGAAGGCAGACAGCGCCGCCAGCCATCTATGTCCTGTGGCATCCAGCTTTGCTGTGGTAAACAGGTAGGTAAGGGGATTGTTATCCGTTTTTACAGTGAAATCTGCTCCATATAGGTAATCTCGAAGTTTATCTACTGCGGCCCACTTGAGGGCCAGGAACTCCAACTTATGGGTGGGATAGTTCTTTTCAGAGGGGGTCAAGCTTCTGCTCACATACGCAACAGGTCTCTGTTGCCCTTCATGCTCCTGGTAGAGTACTCCTCCCAGACCATCATGACTGGCATCCACATGGAGTTCGTAAGGCTTCTTTGGGTCTGCATAAGCCAGAACAGGGGTGGTGGTCAAGCTCTTTTTCAGCATCTGGAAGGCGCCTTCACACTTCTCAGTCCACTGGTCCTTGACTGACTCCCCTGACTTCCTGGGGCCTGAGTCATCCTCTTCCCCCTCCGTCTTCAGCAACTCATTCAAGGGTCTCGCTATTCGAGCAAACCCCTCCACGAACCTCCTGTAATAGGAACAGAATCCTAGGAAGGACCTGAGTTCTGTTACAGTGGTAGATCTTGGCCAGGAGGTGACAGCCTCCAGTTTTTCAGGGTCTGTGGACACCCCATTTTCAGACACTATGTGTCCCAGATAGTTGACTGAAGACTGTTAAAATTGGCATTTTTCAGGTGAGAGCTTGAGTCCTTCTTCACTCAGCCTCTTCAAGACCTTCTCCAGCCTTTCTTCATGCTCCTCCAAAGTTCTGCCAAAGACTATGATGTCATCCAAGTATACAAGGACCTCGATGAGGTTCATGTCTCCCACAGTCTTCTCCATCAGTCTTTGGAATGTGGCTGGAGCTCCAGACAGACCTTAAGGCATCCGATTGAATTCAAAGAATCCCACTGGGGTTATGAAAGCCGTCTTTTCTTTGTCTTCTGGGTGCATCGGGATCTGATAATACCCACTCTTTAGGTCCATAACACTGAACCACTTGGCTCCGGACAAGCTCTGCAAGGCATCTTCTATCCTTGGAGTGGTATACTGATCCGGAGTGGTTCTCCTGTTGAGGGTCCTATAGTCAATACATAACCTTAGTGACCCGTTCTTCTTCCGGACCACTACTATGGGGGAGGCATACGGACTTCTAGATTCCTGGATCACACCTGTTCGCTTGAGCTCAGCAAGCTGCTCCCTCAAATCCTCGAGGTCTGCCAATGGAACCCGCCTAACCCTTTCTCTGAAGGGCTTGTCTTCCTGGAGGCGGATTCGATGGGTGGCACTCCTAGCACACCCCACATCAAACTCATCATGTGAGAAGATCCTCTCCCACCGAGTCAACTGGTTCCGGGCTCTCTCTCTCCAAGCCCTGGGCAGGTTTGGGTTCTCCATGGAAAGCTTCTCCCACACCGTATTCTCTCCATCTGTCTTCCCCACATCTGATGAGACAACTGGTGTGGCTGGGCTCACCCGGCCCAATAACAGCCTGGCAGGGACTTCCATGGGGCCATCTCCGGGACTACCTCCAAGCCCGAAGGTTCTTCTCTTGGGTCGGGTTCCAACATCACAAAAGGGCCCGGCTGCTCCCAAGTGAGTTTCACTGTGGCCTTCAAGCAGGTTACTTCACCGGGTTGCATCACTATCCCTTTTTTTCCGAGTCTCCAGACCTTCCCTACCCCCTCTTCCGGGGCCTTCTGCTCCAAGATCAGCCGTTGGAAGGCGGTCTTCAACATGGGATGAATCTCCGTGACTGGGAGGTTCTTCCTTCTTGTTAGTGGGAACAAAAGTCTTCGGACCAGGTCCGTGTTGGTCCCTATTATTAAGGAACTCCTGTTAGCTCCAGGTGGTCAGGGGCACGCCACAGCCAAGGTGTCGAACACTTCCCCCTTCCCAGTTATGGATGGGTCAAACGTCAATCTTATGGGTAGATACCCATCATAAGGAAACTTCTCTGTTCCAATTCCCCATATCTCCAAGTCTTCAATCTTCTGGATGGGTAAGTGACTCAGGTGCCGGTCGTAGAAGTCTCGATACAACAGGGTCACCTGCGCTACAGTATCCAACAAGGCTCTTGTGTATATCCCCTCTACTTGAATGGATACAATTGGGGAGGGACCCACCAGTTTCTCTGGGTACTGCTTCGAAGGGGTCTCTTTCCTTGGATCTTTGCATTTCCCTTCTTGACTTTCCTTGCTCTTTTTGTCTTTGGACCTAAGTCTCTCCTGAGCCTGGTATGCATTAATCTCTCTCCTCTGTATGGGTGTAACTACCCACTGAGGGACTTTATTGTGTTTCTTTGGAGTACGTTCCTTCTGAGGAACCCTTGGTTTCTTCTGTGGGGCTCTGGCCCCTTCTCTCATGTGCTTCTTATTCAGTGTGGAGTTCCTTGATGATGATGGGCACCCGGTTGACTCCTTTACCGGGGCCCGTTGAAGTTTTCCGGCGGCTTTCGGTTATTCAGTCTCTTCTTCTTGGGACTGGCACATACTTTGGCAAGATGGCCAGCTCCCCCACAATTGAAGCAGATCACATTTCCCCAATTTTCCAGGGATGCGGGTGCTGAGGTATTCGGGAACATTTCCTTCCTCGGACTTTCCCTCTCTGGTACCCTTGACTCCTTTTTCATCAGGGAGGTCAACATTTCCAGCACTTGGGACATCTGCGACTTCAAGGTATCCACCTCTGCATCTCTTTCTAAGGTCATAGCCAACCTCACCATCACCGGAGGAGGGTTCACCGTCTCAACTGGTTGGCTCCTCTTTTTCTCCTCCAGCATAGCTTCTTCCTCTCTGACTACTCGGATCAAGTCAGGGTACTCCAGGCTCTTCCCGTCCTGTCTTGTACGTAACGCCAGTGCGATGGGATCCAGTGGTTGAGATCCTCTCATCACCTGTTGGACCCGGGCCTCACCCACCCTCTTCGGGTCAATCCCTTTCTTTTAGATCATCTTGTGCAGTATTTTATCTAGGCGCATCATGAATTCTGATAGCTTCTCTCCTGCCTTTTGATAACAATGCTCCAGTTGGTAGGTGAGTTCAGTGATCTTCTCTGTTCCACCAAACACATTCTGCAGAATGTCTAGATAGTCCTGCGCAGTACAGTCTGTTTTGCTCATCTTGAGGTTGCGTACGGCCTCTAAAGCAGGCCCCTTCAAGCTCTCAGCAATTCTCTGCTTCTTCCTGTGGTCTGGGACTTCCCACTCCTCCAGAGCCTGAGTTGCACCGTCTAACCACTCCTGAAATCCTTCTTCGCCTGAAGGTACAGGTTTCCTTCCTGAAAACATTCTGAGTTTCCGGTATCCTGCTATTTGATAATCCGCCGGGTCTTTCTTGCATTGCGCTATGATTTCCTGTAGAACCGCGCATAATTCTGTGCTGAGGGTGCCCTGTGGCGACCCGGGACTCTCTTCTTTCTTTACTTCTTTGAGGTTGGGTGGGACACGTATTAACTTATAAGTTTGTTTATCCACCGTCTCTATGCTTGGCTTCTTGAAGTCTTCTGGGACTCCATCCTTCCATTTAGCCAGTACATATGTCAAAGGAGGTTCTGATCTTACATCCACTATCCATGCTTTCTGTTGTGGGGACAAGGACATCACTAACTGTTTCACTGCATCTTCTTGCCAGATCCCTGGGAGTTCTATAATCACTGCCCCATTTTCATCTGCGTTGGCTGCTGCGCACCACTTCACTATTTCTAGTGGGTCCATGCTGGTACTTTTTGGCTGCTATTTGCTGCAACAGGATCCCGGACTCACGAGCCCCCACGTGTAGCGCTACCCCCAATTAAGAGAGCCGCTGATTTGATTTCGGGCCCTGCACGCAGTACTGCCAACCCCCGGCAATCTTACTCGACCCACTCTGGCACAGTCAGTCTAGGGTTAAACTCCTATCACTCTAGAGATTATTAAGTATAATACACCTGAAACAGTCAGACAACACACTGAGGCAAGAATATAAAATATATATATATATCAGCTTTACTGGTAATGAAAGATTCAAGATATAACATGCAACATATACATGGGCCTGCAGAGCCCTGCATCAATCAATGTACTAGGTGCAGCACAATAATATGGCGCCGCGCAGTGTCCACCACGCGGAGCTATTATAGCATGTGCTCGCCTATGGCGTAGTAACACAAACTTTCTAAACTCCCCACCTAAGTCAGGCCTGACATGGAATTGAACTAAGTCTCTTTCCCCTAAGGGATGAAGGTTTCTTCACCGGCCAGCTTTCGTTGGTGCACTTAAAGAAATAACCATTTGTAATCCACATTGGGTGTTAACTTGAAATAACAGGGCAAAACGGGGGAGGGTAGATACTTCCACTCTGTCCCGCTACCGGACCCCCCAAGGAACACTGGTGAGCGAACAGCGGGCCTAGGCAGTCTACAGGCCTGAACACAACTCAGTCTATTGATATGGGCAGGTGCCCGCTCACCACTCCAGGCACGATCCCAGCCTGGGACTTCCACCTCCTGTGTGTCGCACACAGCGTCTGCTCCGATCGAGTCCTCGATCCAACTCACGTCCTACACCGACGGGTCAGGATCCACCCAGGCTCCGCAGTATGGTGGAAGGCTCTTCGGGCTTCAAGCAAGGCCTCAGGCTTCAGGCCTTACTTCACAGCCGATCCGCACAGGATGACTTGCCACTTGACGCGCCGTGTCCCAAGAGAGCGAGCTCCGCCTCGCCCCTCACTTAAATAACCCCTCCCATGAGTCTCTGCGGTGGAACCTCCGTCCCTGGGGCCGAATGGGGTTCTAGGTAACGTAGTCCTGGGGCCTTAAAAGAGACCCCGCTACACAACCTTCAAAGGGAGGGAGACAACAGGAAGTGAGAGGAAATCTACCCCTAGGAAGGGAAATACACTCCTGTTATGCCACGTAAACACCATCCGATTGTTTTCCAACGGAATTCCGCTCAAGCTTGGCTTGCATACACACAGTCACACCAAATTCCGACCGTCAAGAACACGGTGACGTACAACACTACTACGAGCCGAGAAAAATGAAGTTCAATGCTTCCGAGCATGCATCGACTTGATTCTGAGCATTCGTGGTTTCTAGTGCATTGGAATGGCATACAGACAAACAGATTTTCCGCTAGAAATTTTTTCCCGCGAAAAAATAGAGAACCTGCTCTCTATCTAAGTACGTCGGAAATTCCGACAGAAAAAGTCCGATGGGGCATACACACGGTCGGAATATCTGACGAAAAGCTCCAATCTGACGTTTTCCATCGGAAATTCCGACCGTGTGTGCGCGGCATAAGAGTTATCATGGAAAAAGGTGTCTCCACTGAAGCTTTATCACCAATCCTTGTTTCCACAACAGTCCAAAATGTTCAAAATCAAAATGTCACAGGGACAGAAAGTGAGGTGAAATCTTCTGAACAGGAGCACAGACAGCAAAATAAACATTACAGGGGTGTTAACCCATTACTTATGCCATCCAAAAAAACGTAAAACATTTTTTTTTGGCTGGAGCTACACTTAAAAAATGTACATGTTCCGACTTACAAAAAAATACAACTTAAGACCAAACCTACAGACTCTACCTTGTTTGTAACCCGGGGACCATGGTGAGATGCATGATGGTGCCTGAGAGCAGCTCCAATGTCTTTTGACTGTGACACCTGATTTTTTTTTTATCCAGCGGTACTAGGCATGCAATGATTGGTGGAATTAACAGACTAGATTATTTAAAAAAAAATAAAGTGAAAGTCCTCACCTTCATACAAATTAGCCAGTGGCAAAACAGATTACTAGTCTAGTTTCTTAGCTCCATTCTTTCACAGTGCCACATTGCATTGTCCTAAAAATGTTATAGATTGTCAAAACAGAGGGCACAAAAACACTTCAAAACAACAGCCATAACAGCCACATTCTACAAACCTCCTCCCATCCCCATATCTCTAATTAATAAAAAATAAAAACAAAATTCAGGTTGTCTTTGGTAGAAATTGGCTAGCATTAGGACAGCACATGAATAGGCAGTAGAGGCGGTCCTTGGGTTACAAACATCTGACTTACAAGGGACTCCTACTTACAAATGGAGGGAGACAACAGGAAGTGAGAGGAAATCTACCCCTAGGAAGGGAAATACACTCCTGTAATGCCGCGTACACACGATCATTTTTTCCGTCGAGAAAAATAAAAAAATTTCCTTTGGACGAGAAAAACGATCGTCTGTGGGCTTTTTGTCGTTTTTCTCGATGGGAAAAACGGCATTAATCACAACGAGAAAAATTAGAACATGCTCTAATTTTTCTCGTCGTGATTCCCTGTCGTTTTTTTCCGCGGCAGTTTTCCCATAGGGAAACACTGCCGGGGAGCCCACACACGGTCGTTTTTTTCGACCAAAAAAAAAATGTCATTTAAAAACGGCCGTGTGTGGGGGGAACAAGCTGTTCCTCGTTTTTCATGTCGATTTTCTCGACTGTGTTTTCACCGTCAAAAAAATCGATCGTGTGTACGCGGCATAAGAGTTATCATGGAAAAAGGTGTCTCCACTGAAGCTTTATCACCAATCCTTGTTTCCACAACAATCCAAAATGTTCAAAATCCAAATGTAACAGGGACAGAATGTGAGGTGAAATCTTCTGAACAGGAGCACAGACAGCAAAAAAAACATTACAGGGGTGGTAACCCATTACTTATGCCATAAAAAAACGTAAAACATTTTTCTTTGGCCGGAGCTACACTTAAAAAATGTACATGTTCCGACTTACAAAAAAATTCAACTTAAGACCAAACCTACAGACTCTATCTTGTTTGTAACCCGGGGGCTGTCTGTAAATAAGAAATTATCAGATTTTATCTTGCCCTAAAAAAAATTGTGAATTTTTGGTAGACAACAGCCACTAATATTCTTCAGTGGCTGGATAGTATGTACTGTATGCTGTTTGGTTAGGCAGTAATATAAAAGGGAGAGACAATGCAGATTTGTTCTTCAAAAATAAATTAGAGTGCATTATCTGAGAAATGCAGTGTGAGAGGGAGAAACAAGATAGATTTTATCTTGAAATAAAACATTAGAGTGTATAATTTGCATAATTGTATAATAGCTATAAATATTTTACATTTTCTGGACAGTTGTATCAACTTGGTAAGGAAGTAATGTAAGAGGCAGAGACAGGTGGTTTTATTCTAAAAAAAACAAACAGAGCATATTATTTCAGAGACATTAGCCACACATATTGCACAGTGGCTGGATAGTATGTAAATATGTTTTATATTGTAATTCAAATCTAAAACTATTATTTTAGAGAAAATAGCCACACATTTTGTACAGTGGCTGGACAGTTTGTAAGCAGTTTTTATAGGCAGCAATGTGAAAGGTAGCAACAAGGCCAGTTTTATCCTGGAATAAACATTAGAGTCTATTATGTCAGTGACAACTGCCACAAATATTTTATTTATGGGTGGCACCTTTATAGTTCCAGACCACTAAAATAGGCTGCACAATTTGGGGTGCAATGCAAGATTTACCTTTCATTAAACTTAACAAATTTTGCAGCTGTCTTCCAGCTGCAGAAACATTATGTGTGGCACCTTTACAGTGCCTTTGCACCATGTTCAATGTTGAATTTCAGTGTGTGGGGTGTCACACATCAGATGTTTAGCAGGCAGATTGTGTTAGCACCTCACTTCTGCCAGGAAAACACTTGCAGGGTATGATCACCTAAAGTGACTAGGCACTCCTCTGGACCTGGGACAGTACCCCCTGGAAGCCAGGGAACTTCACCAGGAACTGCTGCACCACCATACTGGGGACATGTGCCAGTCAAGGTATGTATGGGAACTTTCCCTGCTGAGGGGCGGCCAGCATGACATTGACTGGTACAAGATGGTACAATATGACATAGAGTTAGCCACCTCTTGACCTGGTCCTGGAAAGCTGCAAGAATCTCTGGCCCAGCTTGGCTCCTGTCCGCCAGGCATATAAGCTGCAAAACAGTATGGCAACATTTTGCCTGGGCTGTTGCATAGGCTCTGGGGGGCTTGGAGGGGCTGGTGGTTTTGGGGAGTCAGATGATGAGGTCAGTGAGGGACAGGGGGCACAAATATTGGTGCTGTCACTGAGGTAAAAGACGCAGGTCATGACCACCAGTTCCAATGGAGTGTTTTGTCCTGCACCCCTCCAGCCACCAGTAAATTGTCCAAATGTGCTGTACCCATTACACATGCTAATGAAGGCCTTAATTGATCTTCTGGGCAAAATATTAGCAGCTGGATACCTGCCACTGTGGTGTAGCAGAGGCCATGAACTCGAGGAAGGGGGCTGATTCCAAGAGTTGGAATTGGAGCAGCTGAAAAGCCAGGCTTTCTTCCTGATCCTCAACAGCCTCTCTTGTATCTCCTGCCCACATACCCAGATACAAATGGAACACAGGGTACTGAGGGACAGGAGGAACACGAGTGTCAGCAGATTTTGATTTTTATACGTGAACTTGTAGCAGGGGATGCAGTCCCAAGGAGACTGGTAGGCCAACGGGTCAGGAACAGTAGTTCTGTTCAGTAGTGTAGTGGAAGTTAAAAGGGCACTCTGCTTGTACTGCAGGTTCAGGACAGGTGACTTGTTACAGCTCTCAGTAGACTTGGGGCAGGAACACTTAGCGGTGCACAAAGCTTGTACAACAGACAGCCAAGCAGGCACTCAAGCAGCACAGGAAGCCAGGATCAGAGACAGAAGTGTGGTCACAGAAATAGCCAGGGTCCTCAACAGGTGGGCAGCGAGGTACCAAATCATGAGCAGAGGCAAAGTCAGGAACAGAGCTGGGGTCAGGAACTGCCGACAAGTCAGAAGATCAGGTCAGGAGCAAGTCGGGCACGCAACAAGGGAATCATACAGGATAAACGCAGGACACAAACCAAAAACAAATAAATAAATAAAATAAAATATACAGTACCTCCCACAAACAGACAAAATTACTTTAAGCACTAAATCCCAAACTGATAATATTATTATGCAGCTTAATGTAAAAAATAAAAATAAAACATGAAATAAAAGGAAATAAAAATGCCCCCCCCCCAAAAAAAAAACACTGGGGGAGGGGGAGAAATTAGATCAACTAAAAAGCAACTACAGTTATTTCTGACACAACAGGGCCAGATCTAGCCTGTGTAATGTGGGAGTGCGGTCAAAATTGTCAGGGGCAGAGGATGCAAGGTCAGCAGGGCAGTTTATAGGATTAGGTAGGCCAGCTTCCAGGGGATCAGTAGTGCAGAGAATAGGGTCATCAGTTTGTAGGAAGTGTACAGAGGACATTAGTTTGTAGTTCAGTGTACAGTGGGTTATCAGGGAAGTGTACAGGTGTTAGCAGAGCAGTATACAGGGGGCAGCAGGGCAGAGGACAGGGAGTCAGCAGGGCAGTGTGCAAGGGGTCAGCAGACAGAGGTCAGCTGGGTAGAGAGCAGTGGTTATCAGGGCAGAGGACAGAGGTCAGTAGGGCAGAGGACAGGGGGTCAGCAGGGCAGTGTACAGGGGTCACAAGGGCAGAGGACAGGGATCAGCAGGGCAGAGGAGAAGGGTCTGCTGGGTAATGTACAGAGGTCAGCAGGGCAGAGGACAGGGGTCAGTTTGCCAGAGGGAATGGGTTTGCAGGGCAGTGTATGGGAGCCAGCAGGATGGAGAACAGGGGTAAGCAGGGCAGAGGAAAGGGGGTCAGAAGGGCATTCTACAGTGGTCAAAAGGGCAGTGTACAAGGATCAGCAGGATGGAGGACAGGAGTCAGCAGGGTGGAGGACAGGGGTAAGCAGGACAAGGACAGAGGTCAGCTGGACATAGGACACGGGTCAGCAGGGCAGAGGACAGGGGTCAGCAGGATAGAGGACAGGATCAGCATAATGGAGGACAGGGGTCAGCAGGACAGAGGACAGAGGACATGGATGGGGGACAGGGGTCAACAAGACCGAGGACAGGGATTGAGGACAGGGGCCAGCAGGACAAAAGACAGGGGTAAGCAGGTGGGGGACAGGGGTCGGCAGGATGGAGGATGTGGGGTCAGCAGGGCAGTGTACAGGAGTCAGCAGGGCAGTGTTCAGGGGGTCAGCAGGACAGAGGACAGGGGCCTTACTAGGCCACCTGACCTGCTAAGGCCAGTAAGTGCATTATATAAAAATATACTTTTGCATATACCCTTTTAACAGAGCTTGCAGTCAATTTGAGGCAAAAACACAAAACAATATACGGTACTCAGTAATATTGAAATTGCTCAAAGAGGTCCACTGAGCTGATCCATAATGATGCCTGTGCACAGCCAGACTGTAGTCCACTTTGTAGGTCCATGTGCTCCTTACTTTTGCATATTTCTTCTCCTCCTTCTAATTTTGTGAGGTCTGTTCAGCAAAAGGCAGAAAGACACTATTAGGAGCGTGTGGTGGTAGTTGCCTTTAGAACTACCTGCTCCTAATTTGGGCAAGGATTTACACCAGTTTCAGTAACATTACTAATACAGGTGCCAAATTTAGCTAGTTCTACCCACTTTAAGAAGCTGTCGCTATGGAAGTGCCAGATTCTAAAACTAATGCCCTGTACACACGACCAGTTTTCCAGTCTGAAAAAAAACTGATGGTTTTCCCGATGGGATTCCTCTCAAGCCTGCCTTGCATACACACAAGTCTGGTAAACTTTTGACTGCCAAGAACGCGGTGACGTAAAAGACTATGAGCCGAGAAAATGAAGTTCTATGCTTCTGAGCATGCGTCGATTTGTTTCCGAGCATGCACGTTTTTTCCCGTCGAAAAAGCATACAGACAAACGGTTTTCCTGCTAGTATTTTTTCCTGACAGGAAAAAAGAGATCCTGCTCTCTTTTTTTTTCTGTCAGTTTTCCTGTCAGAAAAACTGCGAGGGAGCATACACACGGCCGGGATTCCCGTCCAAAAGCTCTCATCGCAGTTTTTCTGACGGGAAAACTGGTTGTGTGTACAGGGCAAAATACCGCTAGTTCCCAGTTGAGGAAACTGGCAGTAATTAAAACCAATTTTGAGCTGACGTACAGAGAGACACTAGTGTTTAGAGTGGGGTATGTGTGTGCTGGGAAGGTGTCCTGAAAGTGACAGCTTCCCACACAGTGCTCTATCCCCATCCTCATTCAGTTGTCTCCAGTTGAAAGCTAAATGTAAACAATGATGCCAGGGATCCTGGGATGTAATTACCCAGATATGGCAATGCTCATATTTGAGAAATTACTATGTCACTGGGAGGGCAGAGCCTGATGGGGAACTAAGAGACAAATTCCCCATTAGGTCCGCCCTACTTTTGATTGACAGCACACAGCAGTAGGCAGAATCAAAAGCCGCTATTGGACAGAATATCAGCAATGGAACAGCCAAGCAGACCTGAAGGGGAACTGCTCTTTCAGGTTTCCATCATGCTCTGCTCACCCCTACTCAGCCATGTGTCTGTCAGTGTGATGGGCGCAGTGGACAGCGAGGGAGGAGTATGTATGCTCTGACCTCAGTGCCAGGCACCAAAAGATTCATGTAGCTGTCTCTGACAGGTATATTAATTGACAGTATCAACAATTTTGGTCCTGTGGCTAATAGAATTCTAAATGGTGTCTATGACACCCTTTTTAATTCCCCTCGCCTCTGTCTCCAATAACTTGCTGATAGTTGTTAACCAACCAATCTCCCAAACTGCTGCATACAGTAAATTAAATTGTATGTCACCCCAACAATGAACTTCTCTTTTTTCAAATACCTGTTGATCCTGCTAGAAGTCAAGTGAGCTTCTAAATTCCTGCCCAAATGTTGTATAAAACCTGATTAGAAAAAAATGGAAGGATAACAAATAATATAAAATATATACGTTATACTTATGTAATTAGTATATATGTTCCTACTTAAAACATTTGCCACTCATATTGGTCATTCAAGGGGGTCATAAAATCAATTTATAATAAAATCAATGCATGTAATGATCATTATATGTATTTTCTTTTGTTTCTCACATTGATCAGAAGTTTGGCATGGGGGCTAATGAAATGGATTTTTTAGATGTGGCTATATCATGTATAGGCAGATCTCTTACACATCAGGGTGTCTGATTTATCCAGAGTTGAATTAGATGGGTCTATCTTTGTATTGTTAGCTAGGTTTTAAAATGCAATGAGTACATACACTACATTCACAAGGATTGTTGCAGGTTATTTATTTCAGCTTCCAATTTCCAGGTTGTCTAATGAAGAGCCCTCTTTATGTAGACAGCACCGTGTACAAAGGAAATCTGTGAGATCTGACCACATGGATGAATTATTACAATCATTTAATAACGACATTTCATTATAGATTCCAAGCAGGACCTACTAATGCATGGCAATCCTCATCACGATAGATAACACTTCACATAATTGTTGGTCTTTGTTTCAGAACATTGGGTCTTGGCTATTACTGAGTGTAAATTACCTATTTGACTTTCCAACACTGTTCCATTTTATTCTGGCTCATGATTTACACAGTAAACTGACTAGGGGAATAGAAGTCCTTCAAAACATTGCTTCTTTGTGAGAGCTATTTAGGGTTGTATTATTTGAAGCAAATGAAGACTATGAGCCAATCAAATCTCTTGGCTTTACCATTCAGTTGCCTCTTTAAGGAAAATGCTATGTTAAATCTGGCACTGAGCTCTGTATCATTCCATTGTGGTGATATAATAACAATCTGTTGCAATTTACAAAGTTAAAAAATAGAACGTAAGAGCCCGCTTGTTAAACATTATAATCTGTTGTATTTCTGATGCATTTGTCTTCATAATGTTCCTGTCTATTTTCAAAGTTTTATTTGAAGTAATGTTATTGCACTCATCATTTTGTTCAGACTTTATTTCTATTTTCATAATTCCTACTTGCAGCTAAATATGATCTGGAATATTTCAGAGGTAACAAACAAATAGTTAATATCTACAATTTCACTGCATTCTGACTAGCCTGAAACAAATTTGGTCTCTTAAAGTAATGGTGTGACAGTAACCTGAGAAGGTGCAAAGTCAGCTGTTACCGGTAATAGCAGACTTGTGCAATGTATCTCTTTAAAATGCAGATTTTCAGGGTGCTGCTTAGGTACAATTACAATTTCGGGATGTTCCCTATACCATAGCAAATCTTCATTTTTTGAGTTCTTCTTTTATTGACTCAGTTAACCCTGTTTTACAATATGCCCATTATGAAAAGCACTGCACAGAACCTTACTTTGGGTTCCTCCCCTTTATTCTCCAGATTTTTTGGGCTCCATTGTGACCTTCCCTCCTTTTTTATTTATTCATCCCACTGCCCCCCCTTCCCTCCCTTTTTTACTTTCTTTGTTTGATAAAGTTTTATTCAGTCTTTCTTTTCCAGTTCCCCCCTTTTCCATCCTGGTGTAAACTGTAATGCCAATTCCTACCATCTATTTTAATTTTTGTGTAGTATCCCCCAGATTTTCCTTCTATTTTTCTACTTTTGTAAAAATGTTGATAGCTTGATGAAGACACAGTACAGTAACTTTTCATTGCACCCTGTTGTAAAGTACTGTACGGTAATAGACAATGCGCATTCATTGTATCCAATCGCATAGTACAATATTTGTAAGCTCGCCAAGTCTCATTGCCTGCTCAAGGTCTGTGATCTGTGATCTTTTTAGAAACCTATATTGTTACTTATGTTTTGGGTACTATATGGTATTTCTCTGTAATCATGTTCAAGTCTATAAATAAAGAACAAAAAAAAAAAAAAAATGCTGTGAAAATTGTTGATGCTGTAAAATAATTTATAATAATAATATAATTATTTTAATAAAAACAGGGGTTCTTGGTTAAAATACAGTATATTGCAAATGTACATATATGAGTGAATTTCTGAAAAGCTGGATCAGTTGTGGTTCAATCAAATTTTTTACAAACTCACAAGCCTAGAAAATGAAAACATTTCTATATTGAAGTCCTATTAATGTGAATGAGAAATCCAAATCATGCTCCATAAGTGTGTATTAACAATTAATGCAAAAGTACAGAATGTTTTAAAAAAAACCCTATCAGCCATGCCTATTGATATGATTGGGCCAAAAATGGAAAGCCTGGAATACAGTCTGGAGAAATCAGGCAATCCATCAGAAGCTCTGGAAGCCTTTAACTGTTAACCTTTGTGAATAAAAAAATACATTGATTTAGGAGGGTGTGTGCAGCTTTGGCATGCTCAGCCAGCACTTGTAGGAATACGGTAAGTTTGGGTCTTGCAGATGGGAGAGGCTTTGGGACAGCAAACTACCCTATATATTCGAGTATAAACTGACCCGAATATAAGCTGAGGCACCTAATTTTACTACAAAAAACTGGGAAAACGTATTGACTCCAGTATAAGCCTAGGGTGTCCATCTGCATGCCTCACTGTGCCTCACTGTGTCCATGTGCATGCCTCACTGTGCCTCACTGTGTCCATGCCTCACTGTGCCCATGCCTCACTGTCACTGTGTCCATGCCTCACTGTGCCCATGCCTCACTGTCACTGTGTCCATGCCTCACTGTGTCCATGCCTCACTGTGACTAGACTGACCTTTAACATGGGAGTCTATGGAAGGGGTTTGAAAAATCGTGCTCCCCGGCCGTAGGTCCCCCGGACACCAAACTTTGCACACTTGTAGAGGAATAGTTGGTCTACATGTGTAGGGGACCTACGGATGGACGGGATCAGACGCACAAAGTTGAAGTCGGAAACAGACTCGAGTATAAGCGGAGGGGGGCATTTTCAGCACAAAAAAATGTGCTGAAAAAACTTGGCTTATACTCGAGTATATACGGTAACTAAAGCAGTAGAAAAGGTTGCACTTTTATATTAGTCTCAGTGGTTATAGTCAGCAGGAAAAATTAAGAGGGTGACTCTCCCTAGTGGGGACACAGACAGCAGACAGCAATAAAAAACCCCAACAGGGGTTCAAATCCAAAACTATAAAAAAGTGTTCCCTTTAAAGATGCAACTCCCTGTAATTGTTTTTCTGCATGTAAGAACACTGCACTGTCTGGTCTGTAAATAAACACAAGGAATTTTAACTTTGTGTATAGGCAGTATGAGAAATGGTAAAGGTTTCACATCCCTTGTCATACTTTTTTTTTTTTTAACAACAAGGTTGGTCTTTATTGAAAGTTGAGTCAGTCACAAAAGGCAGTCATTAACCACTTGTCCCCCGCCCACTGTCAATTGACGGCGGGCGGAGGATACTCTCGTTCTGGGAGGACGTCATATGACGTCCTCCCTTTAAAACGAGCTAGGAGGCGCGCGCTTGCCGCCAGCGGCACGCACGCGCGCCCGCCGCGTTCACAAGGCCCCGGTGCGCGTGCCCGGCGGCCGTGATTGCCGCCGGCACCCACGATTGCCCGGGAAACGAGCAGGAAAGTGGATCTCTGTGTGTAAACACAGAGATCCACGTCCTGTGAGGGAGAGGGGATCGATGGTGTGTCCCTTGTACATAGGGACAACCATCGGTCACCTCCCCCAGTCAGTCCCCTCCCCCCACAGTAAGAACACATTGAGGGAACATATTTAACCCCTTCCCGCCCCCTAGTGGTTAACCCCTTCCCTGCCAATCACATTTATACAGTAATCAATGCATTTTTATAGCAGGGATCGCTGTATAAACGTGAATGGTCCCAAAAATGTGTCAAAAGTGTCCGATGTGTCCGCCGCAATATCGCAGTCACAATAAAAAAATCGCAGATCGCCGCCATTACTAATAAAAAAATAAAAAAATAAAAATGCTATAAATCTATCCCCTATTTTGTACACGCTATAACTTTTGCGCAAACCAATCAATACGCGCTTATTGCGATTTTTTTTTTTACCAAAAATATGTAGAAGAATACGTATCGGCCTAAACTGAGGAAAATTTTATTAAAAAAAAAAAAAAATGGGTATTTATTATAGCAAAAATTAAAAAATAGTGTTTTTTTTTCCAAACTGGACGCTCTTCTTTTGTTTATAGCGCAAAAAATAAAAACCGCAGAGGTGATCAAATACCACCAAAAGAAAGCTCTATTTGTGGGAAAAAAAGGACGCAAATTTCGTTTGGGAGCCACGTCGCACGACCGCGCAATTGTCATTCAAAGTGTGACAGCGCTGAAAGCTGAAAAATGGCTTGGGCAGGAAGGGGGTTTTCGTGCACAGTAGAGAAGTGGTTAAGGTATCAAAATACAAATCAGGGGAAATTGTACAAATTAGAGTCTCAGAAACTCAGACAAGGACAATAGAAGGTAAACAAACATTCCAATATCTGTACAGAAAGAAAAAACAAAGAAGAGAAAGAAAAAAAAAAATATATATATATATTTTTTTTTCCCGCAACATAGGTGGAGTGCTCACATCAAGAAAATCCTGCATATATCAGCGGGAGGGGAGGGCCATCCGGCCACCCCCCCTAAGAGGACATTTCAGACACCAGTCCTGAGGCCCACCACCCCAGAACTCCCACCTACTCTGTCCAGGGCAACCAAAGGCGATCAAATTTTTGAGGACAGCCCCTATTAATATAAGTCAATTTGTACAATGGCATCACTGAATTTATGGAGGAATCCCAGGACTCGACCGTAGGGGGCGAGGGGGACAACCACCTGAGCAATATTTCCTTTTTAGCATAAAATAGGACGTAGGAGATAAGCTGCTTAGTATACCTAGGCCTCTGTTCATCGTCCTGAATGCCTAGCAGTGCCAGTTCAGGGGACATGGGAAGGGACAGCTGCAAGCACACATTTATACACTCAAAAACCGCACCCCAATAACCAGCCAGGGAAGGGCAGGTCCAGAACATGTGCAAGAACGTGCTGTCTGGGGAGCGACACCTAGGACACTCCCCGGACCTCTGTGGATAGACCCTATGCAGCCTTTGTGGTGTGTAATATACCCGATGTAAAAATTTGGTGTGTATAAGCTTATCCCTAGAGGAAACCATCAGTCTAGAACCCATTTCAAAGCACTCTTCCCAGGTCTCCCTATCTAAGTCAGGGATGTCAGTCCGCCACTTCTCCCATAAGGTCTCCATTCTCTGCGAGGTCCCCCCGAAGAGAGCTAAGTATAGTGTAGGAAGGGTCTTTTGAAGAGTTTCCTGCGCCAAATGCGCTTCGATAGAGTCTGCTTCAAGCGTTATAGGGAGTGGGAATTGAGCTCTCGCCGCATGCCTCAGCTGGTAATATCTAAATAACATCCCACCCGGCAGGCCAAACTTAACCGAAAGATCCGCAAACTCCAGGAGCGCCCCCCGGGGCATAATATCCTGAAGTGTCTTAATCCCAAAACGGGCCCAGAGCTGCGGGTCAGGAAGCATCCTAAAGTGCGGGAGCGTGGGGTTACCCCACAAAAGGACAGAAGGGAGAGTAGTGACGCGCTCTAAGGAATCGCCTCCTAGCCACCCCCCACACCTTCAGGGTCACTCTAGTCGGGGCTGGGAGCAAGGGGTACGCAGTGGTGCCCCGATATACCAAATTGCTGAGTTCCCGGAGGGAACCCAAAATGGCTGTTTCCAAACACGTGGCCGCATTGGATCTGGATTGCTCGAACCACCAGCGTACTGTCACTAACATAGCCGCCCAGAAGTACACTTTCAGGTTGGGTGACGCCAGACCTCCACAACCCACAGGGAGCTGCAGGGTCAACTTAGCCAGTCTAGGATTAGACCCCCTCCATAGAAACAGGGATATGCAGCTGTCCAGATCCTTAAAAAAAAGCAGCCGGGAGCCACACTGAGCAGTTACGGAACACATAATTAAACCTAGGCAAGTAGATCATTTTTAATACATTAATGCGGCCGAGAAGGTTCAGGGGTAAATCCCGCCATCTAGAGCACTGGTCTTTGAGTCTCCCCACTAGTGGCTGCAAGTTGAGGCGCCGAAAGGCCCGAAGGTCCCTCGACACGACAACGCCCAGGTATTTGAATTCCTCGACCCAGAGCAGCGGAGTCTGAGACTCCTCTCCCCCAGACCGAGAATCTAGTGGAAATAGCACGGACTTCGTCCAATTAATTTTGACTCCCGAAAAGCGTCCAAACTCGTCGAACTCCTTCAGGGCAGCCTGCAAGGACGGTCCAGCGTCCTGTAAATATAGTAATGCATCTTCCGCATATAATGAAATCTTCTCCTCCAAAGGGCCAACCCTGAGACCGCGAACAGCGGAGGACTCGCGGATCCGTGTCGCCAATGGCTCAAGAGCCAGGGCGAACAGACTAGGTGACAATGGACACCCTTGGCGGGTGCCCCTCTGGAGGGGAAAGGACCCAGAAAGGGTACTAGTTATACGGAGCCTAGCCCTGGGTGCCCTGTAGAGCATGCCCAGCCAGTGCATGAATTTAGGGCCTATGGCGAAACGCTTAAGGACTGTCCACAACTACTCCCACTCTACGGAGTCAAATGCTTTCTCCGCGTCAAGTGAAGCAATGACTCTATTGCCCCCGTTATTGCGCGGTGTGTCTAAGTTCAGAAACAATCTACGGATGTTGATGTCCGTGCCCTTCCCCGGCATAAACCCCATCTGATCCTGGTGGACTAGGTCACCGATAACCAAATTCAACCCGACGGCCAGGATTTTTGCCAGTAGCTTGGCGTCTGCGTTAATTAGGGAGATCGGCCTATAGAGGCACACTCCTCAGGGTCCTTGCCGGGTTTGGGCACCAACACCACTACCGCCTCTGACATAGAGTCCGGCAGAGAGCCCAAAGCAGAGGACTGGGCCAAAAGAGAGGTCAGCTTGGGGGCCAACACCTCCTGATGTACAGAGTACAGTTCGATAGGAAATCCATCAGGCCCAGGGGCCTTACCTGCCTGCATGCCCTGCATCGCCTTCTGAACCTCTTCCAGGGAGATATCCTTTTCTAACCTCGCACTTTTATCGGGGTCTAATACCGGAAGCTGGACCTGGTCCAAGTAGTGAGTCAACTCCGCTGCACTGTAGTCCACTCTAGAGGCATACAGCGCCCGATAGAACTGCAGAAATCGGTCACTAATTTCTTCGGGCATGGTCAAGGGTCGTCCATCCGAGTAACGCACCCTACCCACGTGCGTCGTTGCGAACTGTCCCCTGGCCAGCCAGGCTAACAACTTGCCATTCTTGTCCCCATATTCAAATATCCTCTGCGCCCTATCTAACAGGGGCACCTTCCGGACCGGGCCGCGGCGGCACTCAGTGTGCCCTCTCCACTGTGAAATAAGTGGAGAAGTGGAGAAGTGGAGAGGCCTGGGCCGCAGGCAGCAGGGACCTCAGCAGCTCCTCTGTGAATGCCGTGGGATTGCGGCCCTCCACCCCTTCAGGGAGGCCGACAATACGGAGGTTATTTCGTCTGCTCCGGTTCTCGGCATCCTCCGCCCGATATTCCAGGGCCCGTACCTTAGTTTGAAGGGCCCGGATAGATGTGGTGTGGTCCGCAACAGAGTCCTCCACATCACCCACACGCTGCTCTGCCGCCATCACACGGGAGCGGATCTTGTCAATGTCCTGCCCCAGCAGCCCCACGTCCATCTGAACAGCCTCAATCTTGGAGGCGAGGGCAGTCTGACAGGAGGAAACGGCCACCTGGCAGGTCGAAATAGCCGCCATCACCTCAGGTATACCAGGCGAGAAGATTCCCGGTTCCTCCTCGTGGTTCGTCTGCGACGCCATGTTGTGAAGGCGCGCTGGCGGTAGCAACAGAGCAGACACCGGGCTCGTAGCTACCTGCACTCCCTGGGGAAACTTCAGCTTCTTCCCCCGATATGGGCCCCAGGAGTGTTTAGAAGGCAATCAGGGCACAGAAACCGTCAGAATGCAGGCCTTAAACCTAGCCCGGATGGTCATGCAGGATTTTTCCCCAGCAGAGCTCCACACACACACACGTCTGCTCAGTCCGCCATCTTGGCCACGCCCCCCATCCCTTGTCATACTTTACAGTGCCCTTCAAAGAATAGTACAATTGCACACATGATAAGGGAAAATAATTGTACTATTACATAATCCAGCTTTTAATATACACTTGGCATTGGATCTTGACAGCGCAGTAATTGATGTTGTACTATGTTCAAACAGAAAGGGATAAACTGTAAGTTGTGCTCTCCTCACAGCATGAAGATTGTAAAGTAGAAGCCCTGTATTGTTTCTGTTCTTACAAATCACATACAGAAATTATATGTATTGTGTGTAAATTAGAATGTTGTTTCGGGGCGTGACCGGAAGTCGACCTGAATGGCAGCCTAATCTCCCTGCTCTCTCTCAGCCTTTAGCTAACCGGCAATTTTGGGGACTTTCAACCTCACCTACATGGGTGGCTCCAGGACGACCTGCTCTACTAAAGCCCGGGGATCCTCCCAACCCCTGCCAGGCTCAACCACGGACCTCTGGACCTGCTTTCAGCCGTCAGACATGCCGCCGGGCGAGACGGACAAGATGGTGCCAGACGCCTCCACTGCAGCCACGAGGATCCATGTGCAGCTCTCCTCTTCGATTCCTGCTCAGCTCCGGACCCCCATGGACTCCCAGTCCCAGGCGCTGCACACCGGGGACGTCTCCCAGTGATCCGGAGCGGTGAGTCGCCCGAGCCAGCATACTCCCCCCTCTGAGGCCTCGCCACCGGGCCTCCAGGCCGCCATCTTGGGACACCCACAGCAGCAGCAGTACACCCAATGCTCTGAGGCCTATCCGCAGCTGCTGCGGATTGCCTCAGATCCCTGCATCCGTGGGACGGATCCATGCTCCCAATCCCTCTCAGGGGACACTGAGGACTTTCCATCCCTGCCAGGCCCGGTCCACCCGAACCACCATCCATTCTCAGTGTTTGGGCCTGCGGGAAGCCAAGCCACCTGGGGGAGTGCTGCGGAGGTACCTTCCTCCCCCAAGACACAGCGACAGTCACGATCCAGGGAACCCTGCCTTCCTAAGCCCCAGGCAGCCCCCGCTGCTACCTATACACAGATGACCGGCGCCCCTGCCCCCTTCATGTCTCCGGGACTGTCCAAGAGGGTCCTCCAGCCAGCACAGGCCCCGGCCTGGAGTGAGCCCTGGGACCAGCCATCCGCTTGTTCGGCTCTGGGGGGACCCAACTGCAACCTCCCCCCTACCCCCTCTCCCTCCATAATCACTGGAACCGGCCCAAGTTCCACCCATGCCTCCCCAATGGCACTCCTTCCTGCAAGCGATGCCTACTAAGGATGACTTTGGACACTTAATAGCTGATGTGAAATCTACCTGCCGTTCAGAAATTCAAGCCCTCCAATCGGGCCTCAAACACTTAGCAGACAGAGTTGAGATGTCAGAGGAGGACATTCTGGAAACCAAATTAGCCCTTTACAGGACCCAACTCCAGGGTGCGGACCACCGCTCCTTACTTAGAGACATGCAACGCCACGTGGAGGACCTGGACAACAGGGGACGTAGAAATAACATCTGAGTACGGGGGGGTACCGGAGCCAGAGGGCCGGAGGACATACAATCCACTTTACAGACCCTGTTCAACAACCTGATAGGTGAACCCCCTGCTAAGCCTATAGAAATGGACAGAGCCCATCGTGCCCTGCGCCCCAAGGGTGCCACCTCCAAACCCCGAGACATAATATACAGGCTAAGCTCCTACCCCCTGAAAGAGGAAATTATGAGGGAGGCTCGTCTTGCCCGCAAAGTGACTCTAGAAGATGTTCAAATCCAGCTTTATCTGGATCTATCTTGGATCACCTTGCAAAAATCACTACTGCGCACTCTACAAGATTAGAATATCCCCTATTGCTGGGGATTTCCGTTCAGCCTTACAGCCAAACATCAGGGCAAAACAGCCGTGCTGAGATACCCGGAGGACTTGGCAACGTTCTGTGATGTCCTGGAACTCCAAGTTCCCCAGCTCCCAGACTGGGACCTGGTGGCCACGCCACCCCACCTCCTATGGTCCGGCAAAAGATCTCTCCAACCAAACGCTTCAGGGGCCCAGAGGGGCCCAAGAAAGTCCACCACACGCAACAACGGAAGACCTGAAGAGACTCCAGCAGCGCAGGTGCAAGTTCACCCGGCACCCTTCTTCACCACTTAGGGGCTAAGGGAACCCTCCTCCATATCTACTGGAGTTGCCCACTGATTGCTCCTTCCTGGAACTCGGTCCAGCAGTTGCTGGCTCGGCTTCTCGATAGGTCGATCCCCTTCACTTCGAAATTCTGCCTACTAGGTATATCTCCACTGAAAATTCCCGCTCCATATAAGAAAGTGACCCGTCATGTCCTCACGGCGGCGCATTGTCTGGTGGTGTTACACTGGAAACGCTGCTCCCCTCCCACCTCCCCCCCCCCGAGGCCCTATATGCCAGGATCAAGGATGTGGAACTGAAGGAGAAAATGACTGCTAGAATACAAGACAAACTGGAGGCCCACAATAAGGTCTGGGAGCTATGGCACCGCCGGAAGGACCCACCCTGATCTGGTAATTGAGCCGTGCTGCTGACCTCTCATCTCTTTTCTCTTTCTTCTCCCCCCCCCTTTTTTCTCTTTTCTTTTCTTTTCCTAAGAGTCCTCTGGTGACTCCTACTTTTATAGCTGTAAGTTAGTACACCTCACGATTGTTCCTTTCTATGCACTTACTCAATTTTAAGAGTACAAGCTCAGAATCACTGTCGCTTCTCTGTAAGATAATGCATGGTAGGAAAGATAGTGATCCAGATTGTTATATGCGAAGGTTGCAACTTTATCCTGTTTCATGCATCAGTCATTATCATACGAGTCCTTTTTATATTGGAATATCTGAAATAAATATTGCTCCCTAGCAACCCATCCAATCCAAACACGCAGATTTAAGTTGCCATTATTCTGTATGTCTGGGCAGAAAAACAAAAGTATATTCCCTACATTTCTACAATGCTTTTACTTTCCTCTATGTTAAGGTACTACTTGCCTCTGACTGCTACTGTCCAGAAATTTTTTATGAGATTTGGTGAGGTCACTACTGTACTGTTCTTCTTGCTGTAGACTTTGACATGAAGAAAGAAAGCCTTCAACTACCAAGATGGCTGCCTTCACACAGAGACTCAGTGCAGAACAAGAGTTCTAGGTCTTATTAAGTGTTTTTATGTGGTCTCTTCATATGTAAAAATATATTTTTACTGTTTGCATTTGGGTACTGAAGACAGACAGGAAGCTATTATTCTTTGAATGAAGTCAGCAATGGAAGCCCCCAAGGTTCTTTCGGTGAAGGCTTCTGCTGTTTACAGTTTTACTGTTGATGCTTAATTCATATGTAGCGCCCTGTTCCTGAAGAATAGGGGTTATCTGTAAATTTAGTGTTATCTGAGCTGTAAATAGTTTAGAGTGATTGTATAAAGTTAATTCTGCTTCTGTTCCAATTTGGCTGTGTTGTGCGCATTTCTCACTGTTGCCAGTAGGTGTCACTGTTACCACAGGCCAGTGTGAGAAAATAGGATTTTTTACTCACCGTAAAATCCTTTTCTCTGAGTCCATGGACCGACACAGCTTCTCTATTGACAAAGTGGGTATTATCCGTTAATTAGGAGTGACTAGGCAGAAAAACTTGTAAAACGTGTTGCATCACACCTTCTACAGTACCGCCCAGGGGGCGGACCCTCTGGGTATACCCTCTCAGTCTGCATCTTCGCAGATCAGTTCGTCAAAAAGCAGTACAAACTTAAAAGGAGGGGTGGGTGCTGTGTCGGTCCATGGACTCAGAGAAAAGGATTTTACGGTGAGTAAAAAATCCTATTTACTCTTTCGTCCATGGACCGACACAGCTTCTCTATTGACAAAGTGGGACGTCCCAAAGCAGTGTCAGAGAAAAAACGAGGGGTGGTAACAGCATAAAAATAAACTTCACCCCAAACACAAAACAGCACTCCTCCAACGGAGGAGTTGCAACTCTAAACAGCCGCTTGCAAAACCTTGCGGCCAAAAGAGGCATCCGAAGATGCACCTACATAAATTTTGTAGAATTTTGTGAAAGTGTGAGCGGACGACCAAGTCGCCGCTTTACATAATTGGGAAACAGACGCTTGATGTCGGAAAGCCCAAGAGGCACCTATTGCCCTGGTCGAATGCGCTGTGACAGGAAAGGGGGGCGCCTGACCCTTTAAGGCGTAAGCCTGGATTACTATCTGTCGGATCCACCTAGAGATGGTGGCCGATGAGACTGCTTGGCCCTTCTTGGGACCAGCCACCGAAACAAACAGTGAGTCTGACTTCCGGAACAGGGAAGTAGCAGATAGGTATACTCTCAAAGCTCGGACAACGTCCAAGGAATGCAACGCCGACTCCTTAGGATTAGACGGCTGAGGACACAAGGATGGAAGTACAATGTCTTCGTTGAGATGAAAAGCCGAAACGACTTTCGGAAGAAAGGAAGGCTGCGGCCGCAGCACCACCTTATCCTTGTGGAAAATCAAATAGGGAGCCTTGCAGGACAAGGCTGCCAGCTCAGAGACTCGTCTAACTGACGTAACAGCCACCAAAAAGACCACTTTCTGAGAAAGTGTCAACAGGGGAATATCTCTAATATTCTCAAACGGTGCCTTCTGAAGCACCGAGAGGACCAGGTTCAAGTCCCACGGAGGTAACGGGGGACGGACCGGAGGGGCCACCTGTCGGACCCCCTGCACAAATGTACTCACGAGAGAGTGAGTCGCCAGGGGTCGCTGAAAAAAGACAGCCAGGGCAGATATCTGTCCCTTAAATCGTACTTAGGGCAAGCCCTTGGTCCACCCCATGCTGTAAAAACAGCAGGATTCTGGAAACCAAATAGGTACGCGGATGCAATTTCATTTCCTCACACATGGAGATGTAGGCCCTCCAAGTGCGGTGATAGACCTTCCTAGAGGACGGTCTTCGAGCACTTCTCATAGTAGAGATTACTGAGTCTGACAGGCCCCGGTCTCTCAGTACCTGGTTCTCAACAGCCATGCCGTTAAAGCCAATGACTGTAAAGCAGGATGGAATATGGGACCTTGCGATAGCAGGTCCTTCCGTAGTGGTAGGCGCCAGGGGACGTCTGCTACCAGACGTACTAGATCGGCGTACCAAGGACGCTGAGGCCAATCTGGAGCGATTAGGATCATTGGAATTCCCTCTGCCTCCACTCTGTGGAGCAGAAGAGGAAGAAGCCTTAAGGGAGGGAAGGCATAGATTAGCCGATACTGACCCCACGATGCTACCAACGCGTCCGTTGCGTCTGCCCATGGGTCTCTTGACCGGGCCACAAATCTCAATACCTTCCGATTGAGTCGGGAAGCCAGAAGATCTACGTCTGGTGTGCCCCATCTTTGGCAGAGGAGTTGGAACACCTCCGGGTGTAAGGACCCTTCTCCCTGGTCCAGCATCTGGCGGCTCAGGTAGTCCGCCTGCCAGTTTTCCACACCCGGAATGTACACGGCCGACAGTGCCGGTACGCTCCTCTCTGCCCACTTCAGGATGCGAGCGATCTCCGATGTTGCAGCTGAGCTTCTTGTTCCTCCTTGATGATTGACATATGCCACTGCTGTGGCGTTGTCTGACTGGATCCTGACTGGACGCCCTTGCAGCCTCTGAGACCATTTGAAGAGGCACAGCCTGATCGCCCGGATTACCAGGACATTGATCGGCAGGAGGGCTTCCTCTGGGGTCCAGCGACCTTGCGCCGACTGAACACCCCAGACTCCCCCCCCAACCTGTAAGGCTGGCGTCCGTCGTGATCACTATCCAGTAAACCGGAAGAAATGACTTCCCGGCCATTAGAGCCGGTGCTGTCAGTCACCATACCAGGGATCTCCTGACTATGTGGCTCACTCGGATTTGATAATCCAGAGATGATGGACATCTGTTCCATCTGGACAGAACTTCCTTCTGTAACACTTGAGTGTGGTATTGAGCATATGGAACCGCCTCGAAGGAGGCTACCCTGAGGCCCAACACTCGCATGCAAAAAACGGAGTGACGACCAATTCCTGGAAGTCAGCTGCCGTACTGCAGCCCGGAGGGTCTGCAACTTCTCCACAGGGAGGAATACCTTTGCCTCTGAAGAATCCAGAATCAACCCCAGGTACCCTAGGCGTTGAGTGGGCACCAATACTGACTTTTGCGTGTTTAGTATCCAACCACAGTCTCAAAGAGTCTGACAGGTAATGGACACGCTTACCTCTAATTCTGAGCTTGAAGGGGCCTTCAGCAGAAGGTCGTATAAGTAGCCTGTGATAGCGATACCCCGCTGTCTTAGAAGTGCCAGAATCGGAGCGAGCACCTTGGTGAACGTCCTGGGTGCTGAGGCAAGGCCCAACGGGAGGGCCACAAACTGGTAGTGGTCCTTCCCGATAGCAAATCGCAGAAACCTCTGGTGTCTGGAGTATATGGGGACATGCAGGTATGCGTCCTTGATGTCCAAGGAGGCCAGAAAGTCCCCCGGATGGAGAGCCGTGACTACAGATCGAACCGACTCCATCCGAAAACTTTGTACCTTCACAAAGCAATTGAGGGCTCTGAGATCCAAGCTTGGACGAACCCCCTCCTTCTTCGGCACAATGAACAGATTTGAGTAAAAACCCCGTTCCAGTTCTGGAACTGGAATAACTACCCCGCGTTCCAGTAGACCCTGGACCGCCCCATACAGGGCCTCCCGACGGGTCGGTAGTAGCTGGAGATTGGAGGTGTTGAATCTGTCCGGTGGACAAGAGAGAAACTCTATCTTGTAGCCTGAGGAGATTACTTCGCAAACCCACCTGTCGGAGATTAGTGCTGTCCACTGAGTCGCGAATTTGCGAAGACGTCTCCCCACCCGAGAGCTGGGTGGGGGTGGACCTTCATGCGGACGCAAATTTGTCCGCAGGCTTATTGGGTATGCGGGACCAGGGACGCTTTTGTCCTTGGGCAGGCGCTTTATCGGCCTGGGGTCTTTTCCCTGTCGCCCTAGGGGGAAGAAAAAACCACTTGTGTGCAGTAAAGGAGGGCCCTTGCCCTTGGCGTGGCCCCTTACCCTTGCTAATTTGGGGAAGCAAAGTGCTTTTACCTCCTGTGGCATCCTTGATGATGTCATCCAGAGAAGCCCCAAAAAGTCTGTCGCCCTTAAAAGGCAGATCCAACAGGGCTTTCTTGGAAGTCTGGTACGCAGACCAGCCTTTTAGCCAGATCAGGCGGCGTATTGCTACTGCATAAACCGAAGTTTTAGACAGCAGGGGAATAGTATTCATGTCTGACTCGCAGACAAACCTAAGGCCCTGGACCAACAGGTCGGCCAATGTTATCTCATCAGGAGGAGCATCTCGCTCCTTAACCCCTGGAGTAGCAATCTTGCCCATTCAGTAAGTGTGTGAGACACTAGGGCCCCCGCCAATGCCGGGCGTACTGCCGAGCCTACCACTGAGTATAGGTAGCAAGCGAGTGCTTCAGCCTTCTTATCCACAGGGTCCTTGAAAACAGGAGCCCCTTCTACAGGAATTGTGGTGGCTCTATTAAGTCTGGACACCGGAGGGTCCACTATAGGGGGGAGAGGTCCATTTCTTCAGAAAACTCTCCTCAAAAGGGGTACCGTACCGCAAACCTCTTTGGGGCTGTAAAGACCCTCAGTGGGTTCTCCCATTCCTTGTATAAGAGTTTATCAAGAGACACACAAGGGAACACCTTAGCAGTGCGGGCAGGTCTATGAAACCCAAGTGGACCGGAGTCTCTGCTGCTTCTGCAGTATTTTCCAATTTTAGCATATCCCGCACTGCAGTAATAAGGTCAGATACCAAAGCCGTCTCGCGTACTGACCTGGACTTTGAGTCATTCTCACTGTCCGGTCACGGTCTGCAGTCTCTGATGCGTCAGAATCTGGGCCCCGAGCCGTAGCTGGACCTGGTTCTGCACCAGAATTATCCCCAGAAGCTTGCAGGGGATGGGGCGTTTACTACCCCCTGTATTCCCGTGTGCTGCTTCCACCCTGGCAGCAAACGCCTCTAGGATTGCAGTCATAGCGTTCATAGACACCTCAGGGGCACCAGCTGCTAAATCTGGTGTTTCAGGGGAGAAGACATCTGGCTCAGATGCCATGCTGACCACACGCTGACACTCACAGGGCTCCAGGCAAGATATCAATAGGCCACCCTCCTGTGCTGCAGAGAGGCCGGGTCACCCAGAGGACTCACCACCCTGGATAGGTACTGCTATGCTGTGCCTGTGATGCTGTCCCACTGCTGCTGTGTCAGTCTGCTTCTTTTATCAGCACTTCCTGTGTGAATTTTCGCGCCAGTGTAATGCACCCTAGAGGCCGGAGGCTCTCGAAAAATGGTTGCCAAAAACGTCTGTATGGAAGATAATGTGGGCTCTAAGAAAATGGCCGCCGACAGAAGATAGAGGTCAAGCAGCCATAGCCCACAAAAAGATGGCCGCCGAACTGCAATATCTGCATACAGGGTGGACAAACATGGCCGCCGATCAGCTGATAGGGGCCAGTGGGTGTGGCCGAACCACAGGAAGATGGCCGCCGGGCAGTCACAAGAGGCCAAACTTGGCATGGACCACCTCAAAATGGCCGCCGACAGCATGGAGGAGGAAGGACACAAACACAGGTAAGAAAAAATGACATTTCTTTTAAATGTTAGTTACAGCCAGCCCCGCTCCAGTGGGACCCCCTAGGTGACCCCCAGCACCCAGCAACCTTTAGCTAGAAGCCCAGGGAGGAGGGAAAGGCAGGGAGAGAGGGAAGAAAGGGGCCACAACCACTTACTTGATCTCTCCAGGAATGTCCAGCTAAATCACCCAGCCGAGGCAGGGGAGTTTTACTTACCTATCCTGCATGTATTCTGCTGGAAGACATTCCAAACAGATCATCGTCCGCACACGGAAGGTGACTGTTGGCCAGGCATGCTGTGATTGGACCCAGAAGGGACGATCATATGTATGCCCTGGAGCATGACGCTCACCGGACAGGCTGCTGCGACTCGGCCGTAAGGTCAGCCGAAGCTGAGCGGTCTGATGCAAGCCTTGGAGCGTAAGCTCACCGGCCAGGCTGCTGCGACTCGGCCGTAAGGTCAGCCGAAGCTGAGCGGTCCGATGCAGGCCCTGGAGCGTAAGCTCACCGGCCACCCGTGGAGCGACGGGCATGTCGTGGAAAACCCAGCGCGTAGCTAGGGTCGGCACACGCTCGATGGCCGAAACTGGGGAGACTACAAGGATCGAGGATCCAGCCTGTCACCCAGTCGGCAGTTGATCAAAGATCGCAGGAAACAACAAATGTAGCAAAAAAAAAATATATATATATATATATATATATATATCTTTTTTCCCCGGACCAATGGGCCCGAAGGGAGCCATGTCCTACTTCTTGCTAGACAGAAAAAAACTGATCTGCGAAGATGCAGACTGAGAGGGTATACCCAGAGGGTCCGCCCCCTGGGCGGTACTGTAGAAGGTGTGATGCAACACTTTTTACAAGTTTTTCTGCCTAGTCACTCCTAATTAACGGATAATACCCACTTTGTCAATAGAGAAGCTGTGTCGGTCCATGGACGAAAGAGTAATACAGCAAGCTGAAGTGCATTGACTATTCTTTTTTCCAGAAACAGCCCAATCAGGAGGTTCTTCGCCACTGGGCATGCTGGGAAAGGAGTATTTAAGGGGCAGACATCATGTTTTATCTCTCTCTGCCTCATGGCCCTTCAGGCCTGAGGCTGTGCTCACAGTCGCTCTCTGATCTCATGGCCTTCCTGGCCTAAGGTATGTGGCAGTTGCTCTTTCCTACCTCGGGCCCTGCTGGCTCGAGGCTGTGCTGCTACCAGTAGGCCCAGAAGTGTGTCTGGGGCCTATTTAACTGAAGTTGGTCCTGTGCTGTCTGTCCTGCGGGAAGAAACCTCTCAAGCGGAGAATATTCCAGGGGAGGACCTTTGCTGGAGAGAACCGAGCTGAAGGCTGGTTTCTCAGGAAGGGCCTGGTGACTCGTTTGGAGGATACACTCAAGTTAACCTACCTCACAGTACTGACCGATGGCTTAAAGGGTCTGGTACTGTACTGTGCAGCTGTTCTATAACTAACTGACTACTGGCTAAACAATCCTGTGGCAGGGAATTATCCAGGAGTTCCACGTATTGCTAAGTCTGTAGCAGAGACTTGTCCGAGCAACATACCGGCTGCTAGGTCGGTGTGAGGGGCCTATCCGGTTGTCGCAAGATCCAGAGACAGAAAGCTGTTTGTCCTCCTGATCCAAGAACCTCATCAGTTATCTGCAGACAAGATATCTGAACTTTCCCTAACCCTCTATCCTTTTACTGCTGCAAGTTGTTTAATAAAGCATTGGAAAAAGACTGAAGTGACTGGCACTCACATCTATCTAAAACTACCTAACATAGACTCTTAGTTCTGGGACGGTGAAACGTGGGGTAACGGCAGGACCCAAATTTAATCCAGCATCCCTCTAGGGCAGTGGTTCTCAACTCGGGGGTCGAATTACAATTTGCCAGGGGTCACCAAATCCTGGGCTGTTCATGAAACCCGCACCTCTCTCCCAGTCTTTTTGCAGCCGTCCAGCAGGGCTGTCCCTAGAGCCTGTGGCTGCCCACTCAGCCTCTTTGCAGCCGCCCATTCAGTTCACGGGATGGGTGGGGGGCAGAGACTAGAGGTCAGCTGACTGGTGAGGAATGTGAAGTGGGAAAGGTTGGAGGAGACCCTATCTCCTGATTTCGGCATAGGTGTCACTGCTGTGAGACACCACAAAGTTGGAGACACAGTGAGTAACACTCCCTGTGATTACAGTTGCCATTAAAAGTCCCCACTACAGTTCTCATATCAGCAGAAGACCTTGATAAAGAGCACCTAAGTTGGCTGATCAAAACTCCCCACAGCACTGCCACTTATCCCATTCCCCCACCTCCCCACCAAGGAGTAAGAGAAGGAATAAAAATAGAGAATACATGGAAGGGAGAGGAAAAGAGGGGGAAGAACAAAGAATAAGGGAGAGAAAGAAAAAGAGAGAACAAGAAAGAAGGCTAGAGAGAGGGATGGGGGGAACAAGACATTAGGATAGAGAGAGATAAAAGGGAAAGAAAGGAGAACAAAGAGGCAGTGGTACATCCTAAAATGTACCATAAGGCAGGGGTCCCCAACCCCCGGTCCGCGGCCCACTGCCGGGCCGTGGCCTCTTTGCAGATGGGCCGCGAAGGCTGCACTGTGTGAGGTGCAGCAGCGGGCAAGCAGAGAGATAACATCTCTCACCGCCCGCCCGGATCACGGCACTTCCGCCCACACAGCGGGGCTCCTACTGCGGTGAGGCGCGGGAGCAGAGAGATGAGATCATCTCTCGCCGCCCGCCTGGAACGCGGCACTTCCGCCCACACAGCGGGGCTCCTATACTGCGGTGAGGCGCGGGAGCAGAGAGATGAGATCATCTCTCGGCGCCCGCCCATAACGCGGCACTTCCGCCCACACAGCGGGGCTGCTATACAGCGAGGCGCGGGAGCAGAGAGATCATCTCTCACTGCCCGCCCCGCATTACCTCTGTTCTCCCTCACCTGCCTGTGCTGCCACCACGGCAGGTGACAAAAAAATCTACTGGCAGGTGGCAAACCACCTCTGGTGGCAGGTGGCAATCCACACCTGGTGGCAGGTGACATGGCAAGTAGCAATCCACACCTGGTGGCAGGTGACGTGGCAATCCACACCCGGTGGCAGGTGACGTGGCAATCCACACCTGGTGGCAGGTGACGTGGCAATCCACACCTGGTGGCAGGTGACGTGGAAGGCGACGTGGCAATCCGCACCTGGTGGCAGGCGACGTGGCAATCCGCACCTGGTGGCAGGCGACATGGCAATCCACACCTGGTGGCAGGTGTTGTGGCAAGCGACAATCCACATCTGGTGGCAGGCGAGGTGGCAAGCGACAATCCACATCTGGTGGCAGGCGACGTGGCAATCCACATCTGGTGGCAAGCGACGTGGCAATCCACACCTGGTGGCAGGTGACGTGGCAAGCAACAATCCACACCTGGTGGCAGGTGACGTCGCAAGCAACAATCCACACCTGGTGGAAGGCAACGTGGCAAGTGACAAACCGCATCTGGTGGCAGATTCTGCATTATGGTGAGTTTGAACTATTTCATTTTATATTACAATGCAATGACAGAAATAATGCGCTTCAATCATCCCAACACCATATCAGCCATTGTTCTGTGATGATTGAGGCGCTAACACTAGCCATTTCCCCGACAAACTGCCCGCGAAAAGCTACATAACAACCCAAACCCCCCCCCCGGGCCTTGGCACGATTCTATTACACAACGCCGGTCCTCGGTGCCAAAAAGGTTGGGGACCACTGCCATAAGGGGTTTTAATACTGTACGAGTGGAAGGGACTCAGGGAGCGCTAAATGTCCGTGGGTTAGGGGTACAAATTACTTGTCTTGCCTTGGGTGCTGACAACCCAAGGCAAGGTAATTTTACTGTTAGGGGTCCCCACAACTTGGGAAATTTTATCAAGGGGTCACGGCACTAGAAAGGTTGAGAACCACTGCTCTAGGGGGTATCGCTACACATAATTTTTAGGATTTAAAAAAAAAAAACAAGTGGTCAAATTAGAATGAGGATTAGCTATTGATATTTTATTGATGTTTTATAATAGATAAATATATAGCGGGTAAAATAAGTATTGGACACGTCACCATTTTTTAAGGTAAACAATATTTCTAAAGGTGCTATTGACAATTTTCACGACATGTCGGTAACAACCCATGCAATCCATACTTACAAAGAAACCAAAACAAATACGTTCAGAAATGAAGTTATGTTTAATAAAATGGGATGACACAGGGAAAAAGACTTGAACACATAAAGAAAGGGAGGTTCAAAAAAGCACCAGCTGAAATCTATCAGTAATTAGAAAGCAATCCTGCCCCTTGTGAGTACAAACCAATTTCAGCTGGTTCAGTCTCAACTGATGGCCTAAAAAAGGTGTCACACGAGAAACATCTCATGATGGGTAAAAGCAAAGAGCTCTCTCAAGACCTTTGCAACCTTATTGTACAGATGGCATTGGTTACAGAGGGATTTCTAAACGTCTGAATGTTCCAGTGAGCACTGTCATAAACCAGAAGTGGAAAGAACATAATTTCACTATAAACCAGCCACAACCAAGTGCTCCTCGCAAGATTTCTGACAGAGAAGTGAAAAGAATTATCAGAAGATTTGTCTAAGAGCAAAGGACCAGCTTCAGAAAGACCTGGAATTAGCAGGTACAATTGTTCAAAGAAAACAAAAAGTAATGTACTCACCTGCTATGGCCTGTATGCACGCTCACCACGCAAGACTCCATTGCTGAAGAAAAAGCATGTTAAAGCTCATTTAATATTTGCTGCACAACATTTAGACAAGCCTGTGAAATACTGGGAGAATGTAGTCTGGTCCAGGGGCGGATCCAGAGTCTTTTCTCGGGAGGGGCACTGGCAAAAAATTTTTTTTTGGTGGGAAATTTATCGGGGAAATGGTTGGTGTCGGCGCTTCAATCATCCCGGCACCATGGTTGTTATGGTGTCAGGATGATTGAAGCGCATTATTTCTATTATTACATTGTAATATGAAATTAAATAGTTCAATGCAGTGGGAGCCCCGAGTGTGTCACTTGCCACCGTCGCCTGCAATTAGTGGGAGCCCTGAGCGTGTCACTTGCCACACGTTGCGGATTGTCACTTGCCACGTCACCTGCCACATTTTGTGGATTGTCACTTGCCACACCTTGTGGATTGTCACTTGCCACATCACCTGCCACACCTTGCGGATTGTCACTAGCCACACCTTGCAGATTGTCACTTGCCACGTCACCTGCCACACCTTGCTGATTGTCACTTGCCTGCCACCAGAGGCAGATTGTTATTTGCCACGTCACCTGACACAATTTGCAGATTGTCACTTGCCACGTCGCCTGCCACACCTTGCGGATTGTCACTAACTTAACTCCTAAGTTGTAGTTTTGGTTGTCTCTTGCTGTGTCCCAGACTCCCAGAGTCAGGCAGCAGAGAGATAATGTAATCTCTCTGCTGCCTGCACAGTCAGGGCGGAAGTCACTGCAGGAATGCAGGGCAGGCACGGGCGGTGAGAGATGATCTCATCTCTCTGCTCCCCCGCTCCCGGCTAGCTGATTGGCCAGCTGCCACACTGAGCCTGCTCTCTCACTCTCACCTGCGCTGCCAACACACTGAGCAGCACGGTCTGCCCACGAAACGCGCCGCCCCCGACAACAAACCGCGCCACAAGCGGAGCCGCCCGCTTTCTTACCCGTCTGTGGAGCCGCACGCTATCGCACCTGCCCGCAGAGCGGCCTGACGTAACTCACTGACGTCACTCGTTGCTAGACGCCAAGCGGCCCAGGCGTTAGCAACGAGTGCAGGGAAGAGGCTCCATCCACCTCCTCCTCCGCTCCTGGTATCGTGTCAGTGCGCCACGTAACTACATTAGACGAGTCTCTCTCTCAGCGCCGCTGATCGGCTGATGTGAGAAACTGAGAGAGAGACTCAGAGAGGCAGCAGCAGCCGCAGAACAAGTACTGTATATACTCGAGTATAAGCCGACCCAAATATAAGCCGAGGCACCTAATTTTACCCCAAAAAACTGGGAAAACGTATTGACTCAAGTATAAGCCTAGGGTGTCCTAGGCTTATACTTGCCTCACTTTGCCTCACTGTGCCCATGCCTCACTGTGCCCATGACTAGACTGATGTTTAACATGGAAGTCTATGGAAGGAGTGCCCGGCTTTGAAAAATCGGTTCTCCCCGGCCAGAGGTCTCCCAGACACCAAACTTTTCATACTTATAGAGGAGACATGGAGCAACATGTGTGCCAAGTTTGGGGTCCAGAGGACCTACGACCAGCCGGTACCGGGTCCGCAAAATCACTGGAGAAATGACCGTTTAACATTGGAGTCTATGGAAGGGGTGCCCGGTTTTAAAAAATCAGTGCTCCCCGGCCGTAGGTCCCCCAGACACCAAACAAGGAACTGGTACCGGGTCCCCAAATTTCAGGAGATCAGGCGCAAAAAAAAAACAGAGCAAGCAAGTGAGTGTGACAGATGGTCTCGGGGGGGGGTGGGGTAATTGCCCTGTTGCCCCCCCCCTTGGATCCGCCCCTGGTCTGGTCAGATGAGACCAAAATTTTACTCTTTGGATACCATAATACACACCATGTTTGGAGGTCAAATGTCACTGCACATCACCCCAAAAATACCATACCAACAGTGAAGTTTGGAGGTGGGAACATCATGGTGTGGGGCTGTTTTTCAGCATACGGTACTGGCAAACTTCATATCGTTGAAGGAAGAATTAATGGAAAAATTTACCCAGACATTCTTGATAAAAAGATGCTGTCATGAAGATGAAACGAGGGTGGACATTTCACCAAGACAATGATCCCAAATACAAAGCCAAGGAAACTCTCAATTGATATAAAAGACAGAAAATAAAGCTGCTAGAATGGCCCAACCAATCACCTGACTTGAACCCAATAGATAATCTATGGAAAGAACTAAAGATCAGAGTTAGAGAAGAGCCCCAATCGAACCGTCAAGATTTGAAGACTGTGTGGAAGAATGGGCCAAAATCACACCTGAACAATGCATGCGACTAGTTTCTCTAAACAACAGGCGTCTTGAAGCTGTCATTAACAACAAAGGATTTTGTACCAAGTATTAAAGTGGAAGTAAAGTTCCACACATTACTTTTACCTATCGGTAAGCCTAGAATAAGGCTTACCGATAGGTAGTGTAAATATTTCCTAAACATTCCTAAACATTCACCGTTTAGGAGATATTTACATTACATGCAGCCAGTGATGTCACTGGAGCATGCGCTCTAAAGGAACAGCCAGCCGTGACATTCTACCTGAGCCCTGTGCCATAATCGGCAGCTCCCACGTGAAAGCGCAGGAGTGACATCATTACAGCTCCGGCCAGTCACAGAGCCGGAGCCCACAAAGCCAGAAGCAAGACTGGTGAAGATGAGAGCCCGCTGCAGCTCTGAGATCTCGGCAAGGGAGGGCTTCGTTTTAAGGTAAGTGTAACATAATGTGCTAGTATGCGATGCTAGAAAAAAAAATACAGTTGGGGAAGAGGGTATTTTAATGCACCTTAAAGGACAACATTGAAAATACACAAACACTTTAATAACATGGGTTTTCTTCTTAAAATTCAAAGCACATCCTTATCCAGGAAAGCAGCCTACATGTCCAGAAAAGGGAGGGCAGCAAGAGGGCTTTTTATAAAGATTGAGTGTAGGAATGAAGCATTTTCTCACATGATTTTTTTTTCCTGAACAACATCCCTATTTGGGAACTGTGGAGGCTGGTTCTTGAAAACAAGGAACACACTTTTCTTCAATTTTGTGGGTTTAAAGTGTATCTAAAGCTAAAATATTTTCTTTTCATTTGGATGTCTCCTTTCAGAAAGTTTTTCGCTGGAACAGATGTCCCCAACCTAACATTGGAAGGTTTTCTCTCCGTTCCTGTTCTGGTGACCACTAAAAATTTTGCATTTTCCTTACTTTCAGTCCCAGTAAAAATTACGGTATCAAAAGGACAAATGGAGAGAGGGAGTGCTCAGCAGGAATTCAGACAGCAATGAAAACCTAAGATGGGTTCTGTTCTATTCCCTGTTTTAAGGTAAAAAATATTTAGTTAACAGTATTGCCCCCATCCATCCCTCTTACATTTACCTGAGCCCTCACTCGAGTCAGCGCTGTGCCCATCTGTAGCGGCTCTCCCTACTTTGATTGGATTTGCTGAGGCAGTGGGAACCATTCACTCCAACTGCTGTCAGTCAAATCCTGTGATGAGGAAGGGAGGGTCAGGCTGAGCCTGGCTGTCTGTGCCTATGGATGCAGGCAGCGTGGCTTGAGAGCGAGCCCAGAGGTAGCAAGAATATTAATCTACTCTGACCATTGGAATAAATGAACACTTAAGGGCTAAATGTGCCTAATGTTTAGTGTAGGCATATTTACACATGTTTTAGCATGTTCAGCAGTTTTGCTGCCCAAATACTCTCTTGAATGCACAAGTGATATATTTATTTTTTGCCTCAAAACACTCCTGCCTCTTAATGCCTGCAAACAACGATGTGTGCATGGACACATAGACTAACATAGAGGGTCGTTTTGAGGCAGAAAAAAAATGCCAAACGCTTGTAAAAGCTGTATTTTCAATGTCCAGTGTGCATGAGTCCTAAAAATGTTGAATAGTATCAGAAGGAAAGCTAATCATATGGAGGAATACATTTTTTTTCGTTGAGGTGCTATGCAGTGTTAATCATCAGTTAATATTGGCACAGTAGGCAAAGCAATTTTCATTTTTGTTAAACGTTAATTTGCAGCAGCAGGTGTGATGGGAAACTGACAAGAACAAAAAAAATATATATGCGTGTAGGAGCTGGTGGTGGGCATGTGTGGCAGTGTTTGGGTAGTATTAGTCACGGGTGATGGAGGTTGAACCTGCAGAGGTTGCTGAAAATGGTTGCATTATTTTAACAAAAGTAATTCTTTTAACACTTGTGGGGAATAATACGGAATGTATTGGCCTGACAATACTACTTGCTGTGCTGAATACCCTTCTAGACGTAACACTGGAGGTTTGTACAAGAGATGGCAAACTGCACCAGTTCAGGCCACTGGAACTCCAGTTTAGGCTATTGGAACAACTGAAAAGGCAAAGACTTATTGGGACAGGTTCACTATTTTCAGGATGCTTAAAGCCCTGTACACACGATCGGATTTCCTATGGTTTTTAAACCAATGGATTTTTCCAACGGAAAACCGATGAAGCTGACTGCCATCAGTCTTGCCTACACACCATCAGTCAAAAAACCGACCGTTCCAAACGCGGTGACGTAAAACACTCAGATGAGCCGAGAAAAATTAAGTTCAATGCTTCTGAGCATGCGTCGACTTGATTCTGAGCATGCGTGGGGTTTTTAACCGATGGACTTGCCCATAGACAATCGGAATTTGCTATCGGTTTTTTATCCATCGGAAAAATTTAAAACATGTTCTGTTTTTTGAGACCGATGGAAAAAAGACCGATGGGGCCCATACACGATCGGTTTGTCCGATGAAAGAAATTTATCGGACTGTTTTTATCGGTAAAACCGATCGTGTGTACGCAGCTTTAGAGGTCTAAAAGGATTTTCATTGTCATGAAGTAGTGGGAAATATTTTGCATCATGACAATTAACCTCTACTGGCTGGTGCTGCTACTGTTGTTGGTTTTTCCAGCTTTGTCAGAGAAGATAAAATGTAAAACTTGGAGATGGGTCTTATTCTCAGTCCCCAAAAGGAGGGCAATGGAGAAGAAGGCTTGACAGTATTCAGTCTGGTTTTCCCTCTCTGATGGGATATTTCATACATGTTCTTGTCTTTTTCCGTTATAACCTCTGTCACCTTTACTTACATGTAAAGGTGAAGTAGTGACTAAGAACTAGCATAGGAAAATGTTAACATAAACTTAGACTCAAAGAACATGTGCTTGCAAGGGAGTAAAAAGAAAAGGATTAAACAGTACACTCGCTAAAGGTCGGTTTCAGATCAATCATATGTTTCAACTATAACTACCGGTAATCCAGTCAAGTTATCCAGTCAACTACTAATTACTTGGTTACTATGAATAAGCCAGATAATACTTTAATATGATCGATCCATTTAGGAACAGTGGTATTTTCCTTTCAGCCTCTATCTATATGTCTGTATCATTTTTTATATTGCTTTCTGTCCCTGCTGGGGAGATTTACTTTGTTTGTGACCATTGTGACTGGGACTGAAAGTTACAGAAAATCCAAAATCTTGAGTATTAAAGGAACAAGAAGTAAATCTTCTAAAGGAGAAACCAACTTCACTGTCTAGTCTGGCAGTTCCCCTCCTTCACTTTGTAGAGACTTCCTCTCACTTCTTGTTGCACCCCTGGTATAGGAAGCGAAGAGAAATCTCCCCACCAGGATGCATGCAGCAAAAAAACTGACAAACAAGGGTTTTAACCCTTCATTACTTTATCCATAACTAGAAAAAAAGTTTGGGCTTTACATACACCTAATTATGATATTTTTCAAATTATCTGCAAAAGGTCAGATGTATTAATTTATCATGCAAAATGAGATATCATATGAACAGCTTTTCGTTCTAAAGCAGTCAATACATGTGGAATAGAACATGTGTACAATGCGTCTAGAGGAAAAAAGATTTCATCTCCAAATACGGAAAGGTTTCTTCACAGTAAGAGCTGTGAAAATGTGGAATAGACTCCCTCCGGAGGTGGTTCTGGCCAGCTCAGTAGATTGCTTTAAAAAAGGCCTGGATTCTTTCCTAAATGTACATAATATATCTGGGTACTAACCTTTATAGGTAAAGTTGATCCGGGGTAAATCCGATTGCCTCTCGGGGGATCAGGAAGGAATTTTTTCCCTTGCTGTAGAAAATTGGAGCATGCTTTGCTGGGATTTTTTACCTTCCTCTGGATCAACGATGAGTGAAGGATTATGTATATGGGATTTTTTTTTATTTTTTGTTTGTTTTTTTGTTTAAACTAGATGGACTTGTGTCTTTTTTTCAACCTAACTATGTAACTATGTAACAACACAGATCATATTCCCTGTCCATTAGCCAGTTTAAATTAATCTATGTTCTAAATGTAGCATGCAGTGTGGAGTGACTTATAATGTAGAGTAGAATAGTATGTTTTGTAGAAGATTTTAAATAGTGCAGGAAATACTTTTCCTAAAAAATGAATAAACCTGGATGAAATTTTGTGCTGCTCAACACCAGTCCAGTAATTTTACTTTGTAGCTTAAAATATTATTCAGATAAGCCTAAGCATCTGTAGTAAAATACAAGGGTATAACCACTAAAAGTCCCTGGACCACCTAAATACCTTGACCTTTTTTTCTTATAGAGCTTGCTGTACCTCAAATCTTAGGATTTTCTTCCCTACTGAGCTTGCGATATCTGTAGAAATTCTACCATTCCTTGCAATAAGGTAAAAAATGTTCCAGCACTGTGCTCGTCTGCAGCAGCTTTCTCACTTTCTAGTCTCAAAGGCTTTGCTGAGGCAGCGTGAGCCATTGGCTTCATCTGCCAGTCAAATCTTGTGTTAAGAGAGCTGGGGCCGAGCTGCACTGTCTGTGTTTATGGACACAGGCCGCATGGCTCGGGATTGAACCCGCAGGTGTGCCTTCCTATAAGGGCCAGGTGGGGACCTGAGAAGAGGAAGCTTAGTGCTGCTCTGTGCAATACCTTTGCACAGCTTTGGTAAAATTAAACCTGTTTGTTAATAACAAAAACAAAAAAAAACCTTGGGTTTGCAATCACTTTAATGTTGTAGCAAGTGGCAAACTAGTAAACCCAACCTGCATGTCAGTGACACAGTTCTAAAAGATAAAGATGCTGATTGTAACCATTGTCCTATGCATGTGATTACAAAAACTATGCCAAGTAACCAATGGGAAGATACAGAAAATTGATATTAAAAATATTAAAGAAAGTTCTGCATGACTCTATTTCAGGCCCATCAGCAAACTGGTGCTTTTTCTATCCAAAGTAAGAGCATGAGTCTTCAAGGTCAGTGACTTGATTCAGATTTTATCCTGTAACTTTTAATCTCTGGCATGGCCCCAGCGATTCTTCTCTTTCACTAACATGACTTTTCTTTAAAGGAGGTAAGGAGGACTTGTGCACGTTGCTACCTTCCCCTCTTGAAATGCACTCACAAATTGTCTTTTGTTCCTACTGCAGTCAACGGCTTCAAAGACATGCAAACTGAAAGTAATGTTGACATTTACATTGTCTTCCCATGTTCTTCACTTTTCTCTTGTTTTTCAGATGTTCTAAAAGAAAAGTCAGCATAGTTCAGTTTTCCTCTGTTGTTAACCATTCCATTCTGGATGTTCACTGTTGCGAAGATCTTTACAATTTGGAAAAAAAAAATCTCAAAAAACTTCAAGATATCATTCTGATCTAGTCAACTGTTTGCCAACACTACTGAATTTGTAAGTTATTACTATCTTGCTACAACTTCATAAGTTTCAGGAATCACACTTTCTATGCTTAGGCTGGGGAGGCAGAACAGAAAAAACAAAAAAAGGGCCGAAAATTGCCATTATTGCGTGCCCAGCAACAACAGGACATTAATACAAACAGCTGAAATTCAATTCAAATATTGGCAAATGGCAACCCAGATTCCCAGAATATGCCTTCTTGAAATAGATTTGTTAATGGTTTCTAACAACAATTTTTCAGCCAACAGAGCGCGAGAATAAAGATTTAGTTAACCAGAAATTATTCATGGAGACAAGGAAATCTTTCCTCAGTTGACCTTGTGGACAGTTATGCATATAGTAACTGACCACTTTCATAGCATAGATACAGCTAGACATTAAGTGCCTTATATCAGACATCTTTAATGCGATTAAATATCATATGTGCCAGGAAAAAAACAAATTATATCTTTGTCACAATAATGCAGACAGAGGAAGAAACAACTAGTGAAATTAAAATAGAGTACAGCAGGTCTAAAGTAATTTAATCAAAAGTAGCAACAGTGTTTTTTTATACCAGCTAATAGTTTGTCATTAACAAATAAACTACATCTTTAATGCATGACAGACTTTAGTATCTAGAAGAAATCCATTTGATGACCATACATATGGCAATTTGCAATTAGAAAACTCAACCAAACTCAAAACCAAACATGTAATACAGTATGTTGCAGCTTACCAATCGTTAGATGTGATGGCTGCGTTAATTTGATTTTTTCTGTATTTTCCCTCTTTTTTCACTTGGTTATCTGGCCAGTAACACACTTGCTGTATTAAATTGCCACCACTCTGGATGAAGGAGCACAGTGACACCTTTGGACAGCAGCATTGTCAGTCTGGGGGCGGTAGATGTACTACCAGATTTACATACACTAAAAAATTGAAGCCAAACTCAGCAGTTTCACCAACAGTTGTTTCCTATTGGGATAAAGTTTTTAAAATGTACATGAATAAATAAAAGTTTGTGGCTGTGTCCAAAGTTCTGCAATAGATTTTAACAAACATTAATATTGCAAAACTCAAGAGCTGTTTAGAATCGTAGGTAACTTTAATTATTAAATAATATTTTTAATTGTTTCACTATTCACAAAACATTTAGGGTTTTTTTTTTTCTATCATACATACAATAAAATAATGTAGTTAGAAATAACTAAAGCCAACATTTTCTTTTCATTTTGGATGGATTAGAGAATGGTGATAACCTCTGTCAGGTTTTATTTTCATCTATGCCCGATTGGGAAGATTTCTCTTCACATCCTCTTCTGTAGACTCAACAGGAAGTGAGAGGATATCTTCCCAATCCCCTCTTAGACAGATATCATGGGAACATATTCCTGTTCTGTTCAGGTGGCAACCAGACATTTTGGTTTATCCCTTACTTTCAGTGCCTTTGGCAATGGTCACCAGGACAAATTGAGAGAGTTATCTTCCTAAATATGACAGAGACAGTAATAAAAACCTAACAGGGGTCATAAACACTCACCATTTTATAGAAAATTTAAATAAAAGTTGTATATTTATGTAGCGATACCCTCAGATTAAGAGGGCTGCTGGTTTGTTTGGGCCCTGTAATGCACTGCTACCAACCCCTGGCAATCGGCTCTGACTTCTCTCGTGACACAGTTAGATAAAGGAGGGAAAGTAGTGGTATAACTGTACTATCTCTATACACATATTATACAGTACAACCCCCTTTGTATACCAGCACAATAATTGACACTCACAACCGAGTACTTAACTATAACGGTTTACTGCAAGCAACAATATAAAAGGGTAATTTGAGTACAATATCTTATGCAGATCCCTGCAATAAAGGTGTACACATCATATGCATATGACATTCAGTTATACAATGAAATGTTGTTAACCCCGCTGCAGCTATCCTTCCTCATGAGCAAAGAAATGGCGCCCAGCAATGTGCTAACTACCCAGTCAGGCCTGACTATAACTATGGGTATAGTTTGTTGAGGAATCTTCGCTAGCAACTGTCGGTGGTGCACATAGAGAAACAAATTATAATCCAATAAGGGGGGTTGTAGATATCCGCTAACTTGGCAAATGGAGAGGCTGGCAAACTCAGTTCAGGACAACGGTCTCTCCAAAGTATAACTATGTTCTATGGAAGGCCTAGGCAAAGTTATTGATTTAAGATTCCAAGCTGGCGCTCTCTCACCCAAACCGGACCGACTCCTGTTCGGTTCCTCCGCTACTGTGAATGGCGTCACAGTGGCCTGCGATGCACCGAGTCTTTGGTCCTTCGGAAGATGATGGCACCTCAGGTGGATCTGATGCTTTACGGACTCCCCAGCGGAACGGAAGGCTCTCTGGAACAAAGAACTCAAGACCCAGGCTTCAGGCCTAGCGTGCGCAGCAGGTGAGTGCAGGAGATCCTCTTGCAAGGAGGGCGGCGTTCCAAGAGAAAGAAGCGAGCCCCGCCTCTCCCTTTTAAAGTCCACCCCAGCAGTCCCTGCGCGGGGAATGGCACCCTGGGTGCTGCAAAGCATGCTGGGAAATGTAGTCCTGCGGGTAAAACGATACCCCGCTACACACTCCCCCCACTTGAAATCTTTGGTCCCTCAAAGACAGCATCAAAAGTAGGAAAACACAAACTCATTAAGGGCAGCCAGAGAAGTCGGCAGAGGAAACTCCCACCAGAATGGGGAAGGGAGTTTGTCCTGCCCACTGGTTACATCAAAGGGGTTGACCTGTCTAACTGTGCCAGAGAGAGAGAGCTGGGGTTGCCTTCCACCAAATGCACAGCAGAAGGATCAGGTGTTGGAAAAGTCATTCTAGCAGTGGTTACTGTATCCTCAGATCTTTCCCACATCTGGGTGTATGTTAACTTCCGAGGAGGACGAATAACTCTTTTGGCCCTTTGTTCTCTTGGGGTGACTGTTACATCCCTCACTGCGTCTTCCTCTAAAGTGGGTACACTGGGCTCCAATACTTCTGGTACATCCAAGTCAGGTGTAGGCAGATGTGAGGAGTAATCTTGAGGATCAGCAGAAGGTGACTATGTGGCTGCATTCCTTTTCTCAGTACAATCTGGCACAGCATTCTATTCAGTCTCCGGACATACTCGGACAACTTCTCCTTTGGCTGTTGGAAGGTATGTTCAAATTTATACACCAAGTCTGACACCTTCTCCAGCTGGCCAAACTCTTCCTGCAACATAGACCAATAATCCATTGCAGTACACACAGTATTGCTGCACCTAAGATTTTTCACCGCCTCAGCAGCAGGGCCTTTCAAGCTCTCACTGATGCGCTGCTTCTTCTGCGCTTCTGGAACTTCCCAACCTTCTTCTGCCTGCATTGCCTGCTCGATCCAAGTATCAAAATCTTCCTCCCCGGATGGCACAGGTTGTGTTCCTGAAAACCCCCGGAGTTTCCGGTACCCAGCTTCCACATGCACGTGTTATTTTTTTGGCATTTAACGACAAAGTCCCCCAAAGCAGTCAACAGTTCAGGACCTATGGCGGTCAGGGGTGACTTTGGTGCTTTCGTTTCGCTACTGCCTCCCATTTTGGAGAAGAGTGACGGAGATAACTGTGGGGAGGTCCCTGGGGACTCTTTCTCCACAGCCCCTGTATGCACTAAGCGATACGTTCTGTCATTTATGTCTTTTATACTTTGCCCTTTGAACTCCTCCGGGACTCCTCTCGTCCACCCTATTGGCGCATATGTCCCCGAGGCATTTGTCTTCACATCTACCGGCCATGCTTTCCATTTTGGAGATATTAACATTATTAATTGCTTTATCTCTTCTTTCTCCCGGATCTCTCCCGGGAGTTCAATTGCTACCGCCCGGAGTGGATCCACGCCCTCCTCTGCACACCATTCTATTACTGCCGGCGAGTCCATGCTGGTATTTCAGGCTGCCTTGCTCGCAGCATGCAATATACACGGGTCCCGGACCGAGCCCCCACGTGTAGCGATACCCTCAGATTAAGAGGGCTGCTGGTTTGTTTGGGCCCTGTAATGCACTGCTACCAACCCCTGGCAATCGGCTCTGACTTCTCTCGTGACACAGTTAGATAAAGGAGGGAAAGTAGTGGTATAACTGTACTATCTCTATACACATATTATACAGTACAACCCCCTTTGTATACCAGCACAATAATTGACACTCACAACCGAGTACTTAACTATAACGGTTTACTGCAAGAAACAATATAAAAGGGTAATTTGAGTACAATATCTTATGCAGATCCCTGCAATAAAGGTGTACACATCATATGCATATGACATTCAGTTAGACAATTAAATGTATTAACCCTGCTGCAGCTATCCTCCCTCGTGAGCAAAGAAATGGCGCCCAGCAATGTCCTAACTACCCAGTCAGGCCTGACTATAACTGTGGGTATAGTTTGTTGAGGAATCTTCGCTAGCAACTGTCGGTGGTGCACATAGAGAAACAAATTATAATCCAATAAGGGGGGGTTGTAGATATCCGCTAACTTGGCAACTGGAGAGGCTGGCAAACTCAGTTCAGGACGACAGTCTCTCCAAAGTATAATTATGTTCTATGGAAGGCCTAGGCAAAGTTTTTAATTTAAGATTCCAAGCTGGCGCTCTCTCACCCAAACCGGACCGACTCCTGTCCGGTTCCTCCGCTACTGTGAATGGCGTCACAGTGGCCCGCGATGCACCGAGTCTTTGGTCCTTCGGAAGATGATGGCACCTCAGGTGGATCGGATGCTTTGCGGACTCCCCAGCAGAACGGAAGGCTCTCTGGAACAAAGAACGCATGACCCAGGCTTCAGGCCTAGCGTGCGCAGCAGGTGAGTGCAGGAGATCCTCTTGCAAGGAGGGCGGCGTTCCAAGAGAAAGAAGCGAGCCCCGCCTCTCCCTTTTAAAGTCCACCCCAGCAGTACCTGAGGTGCTGCAAAGCAATGCCGGGAAATGTAGTCCTGCGGGTAAAACGATACCCCGCTACATTTAGATGCACATTTAACTGCTTCCCGACCGGAGACTGCACATATACAGCCGGGCTGGACAAGCGTCATTCTGGGAGGACATATGTCCTCCGAAAAGCATGCCTCATGATGCAATCTGTGACTGATCAGTGCACGAGGCTACTGTGCTCAGTCCTGATACCATGTGGTTGCTGTGACCAATCACAGTAATCACATGTCCAGTAGTAAACAATGGCTGTCAAAAAATGAAATTTCCAAAAGACTAAACACTCAGAGTCTGGTTGCAGTATCAGAACTGTATTGAAGTTAAAGATCAATAAAGCACAACTTTCCTGTGGGAGGATAACCCAACTGGGCACACTCACAGAATGTGGCAGCAAAGAGTATAATAGTAGGTCTCGGGTGCACCAACAGCTTCTTTCTTGAGGGCAGAATGAAGCCTGGCCAATTCGTGCCCAAACGGGAGGCTTCCAGAAGGGATGGCATGTCCCGGCTCTTTCCCTACTCATCTGCAATCTCTCCCTGCCTTTAACTGTCCCTGACAGAGGGGTGTCCCGTCCCTACACTACCCAATGTAAAATGTCTGACCCATGCTGGCCATCAGAGTCACATGAAGCAGTAGAGTCCAATCAGATAGCTCCCTAAGTGACCCAGAAAACCATAGAGGAACCATGTCCCTCTTGACTTCCTCAACCTGTGCAATGCACTATGGTAGAGTGCCACCTATGGTGGAGAAAGTAGACTTCACCTGCCTACAGGCTGGATGCCACAGAAGTGGTAGCAGAGCCAGAGCAATTGTGTTTGGACCCTAATTGTATGTCAGGAAACATGTGCTGGAATCCTGTTGTAACTCATTTAATTAGACTTGTACCTGTAGCTAAGAGGAACTCAGACTCCTACATATGTGTGATGTTCTTGCTTTGACAGTTATTACAAGTTTTTTGAAACTTCAATTTAATAAAAACAAACAATACATGTAAGATATAAAGATCTTACTAGATTTTACCTATCGTTAGAAAACCTGTGACTCATTTTTTGGGTTGATTTCATATCAAATGTCATCTCCTGTTTAGGGTACTTGTAGTGAATAGTGAAAATAGCGCCTTCAGTATATTGGTCATTTAGTCCCATGCTATTTTTATTGTCACCCTTCTTTTTAACGTGTGATGTCCGACTAAATATTAATTCATCCAAGAAAGATTAGTCATAAAACAGATCTCTCATATAAGAACTTTAAAAAAAATGGTAGTTTGGGCTATTTTACATTAGACTACAGACTTTTGCATGTCTCCTTTTCCATCTTTTTGTTTATTATCTTTTTTATTAATTTTCCAACAACATATAACACACATTACAATACATAAAACACATATACAATCTCAATATTTCCCATTACAGAAAAAATTGAAAAAAGTAATAATGCTATTAATAGTGTTGAGCGAACCCGAACTGTAAAGTTCGGGTCCGTACCGAACTTTAGCTTTTTCCCGAACCCGAACCCGAACCCGGACTTTGCGCAAAAGTCCGGGTTCGGGTTCGGGTTCGGCAATCTAATTACGCATTTAGAAATGCTTCAGGGGCCAGCCAATCACCTTTTGATTAGCTGGTGTGCCCTTAGAGGCCATCATAGCCATGCCTACTAATGGCATGGCTGTGATTAGTCAGTGCAACATGTGACCCAGCTTCTATATAAGCTAGAGGCACACAGCACACACGTCACTCTGCTTCAGAATAGATAGGGAGAGGATCTTGGCTGCTGCTGTTGCTAATAGGGAGAGATTGTAAAATACATGAGGTAGTCCTGATTCTGCAATCTGAGGGAAAAGATGGAGAGATAGTGTAGTGTAGGGCCAGGTTCCTGTTGGTGCTTTCAGGGAGAGAGAATATTATATAGGAGTCCAGATTCAGAGATTAAAATCAGCGATCTGCATAGGTTTACCTGTTTGTGTTGTAGTGTAGTATTTTTACACTGCCATGAGCCCAGTGTCAGAGAAAATCTAACTTTTAGGGGGAAAAAAAGGCACTTTATTGTGCTCTTTTCCAAAAGACTCATAGGGCAAAAAAAATAAATAAATTTGCATTTTATTTTGCTCGTGCAAAAAAAGACCCGTTTAGGGCAAAAAAAAAAAAAAAATTGCACTTTAATGTACGCTTGCAAAAAGAGCCATTTAGGGCCACAAAAAATAGTTTGCAGTGTGTTATACATATGTGGAGGTGTGTGAAATAAACAATTTCTATATAGTTTTCTCCTACTGTGCTATACTAAAAAAACAACATTTTTTTTGAATAGCATTTTCTGCAGTTCTGTAGCTGTGCGATTCAGCGGTTACGTACTGTGGGTGTGTTCTGCTCTTCCAAAAAACGCCGTTTAGGGGCACAAAAAATAGTTTGCAGTGTGTTATACATATTTGGAGGTGTGTGAAATAAACAATTTCTATATAGTTTTCTCCTACTGTGCTATACTAAAAAAACAAAATTTTTTTGGAATAGCATTTTCTGCAGTTCTGTAGCTGTGCGATTCAGTGGTTACGTACTGTGGGTGTGTTCTGCTCTTCCAAAAAACGCCGTTTAGGGGCACAAAAAATAGTTTGCAGTGTGTTATACATATTTGGAGGTGTGTGAAATAAACAATTTCTATATAGTTTTCTCCTACTGTGCTATACTAAAAAAACAACATTTTTTTTGAATAGCATTTTCTGCAGTTCTGTAGCTGTGCGATTCAGCGGTTACGTACTGTGGGTGTGTTCTGCTCTTCCAAAAACACCCATTTAGGGCAACATCCTAAATTTGGAAAATATGAGGAGAAGGTCAAAGGGACGTGGTGGCCCCGGTCGTGGTGCTGCTGGTGGAGCTCCTGTTGCAGGGAGAGGACGTGGTGGATCTGTGCCAGATACACGCACAAGTGAAACACCTTTCTCAGGTGCGAGTAGGCGACCGAGCCTGCGGCGGTATTTTGTCGTGCCTAATGAGGCTGTACAAATGTTTAGGCCAGGACAAGTACAGGCGATAGTAGATTGGGTTGCTGACAGTGCCTCTGGTTCCTTCACATTGTCTCCCACCCACTCTTCTGATGAAAGATCAGAGTTGGCACCTGAAACCCATGTCCATCAGTCTTTCACCTCACCCCCTTGCAAATCAGCCAAGCAGTCTGAGCCCCAAATCATGCAGCAGTCTCTTCTGCTTTTCGATGACTCTGTTAGCAGGGTTTCCCAGGGCCATCCACCTAGCCCTGCCCCAGAAGTGGAAGAGATTGAGTGCACCGATTCCCAACCACTTATGTTTCATGATGAGTACATGGGAGGACCATCGTAGTACGTCTCGGATGATGACGAAACACAGGTGCTAACTGCTGCTGCTTTCGCAATTGTGCAGACAGACAAGGAGGGCAGGGGTGAAGACTGGGTGGAAGATGATGTGGAGGACGATGAGGTCCTCGACCCCACATGGAATGAACGTTATGCAGGTGACCAGTGTAGTTTGGAGGAAGAGGCGGTGGTCGCACAGAGCCACCAGCACAGCAGAAGAGGGAGCAGGGTGCAAAAGCGGAGCGTCCGTCCCCTAGACAGTATGTCTGCTACTGCCCAACGCAGCAAGGGACCGAGCACACCAAAGCCAGGTCCAAGGAGTTCCCTAGCGTGGCAGTTCTTCACACAATGTGCTGATGACAAGACACGAGTGGTTTGCAGGCTGTGCAACCAGAGGCTGAAGCGAGGCATAAACGTTCTCAACCTGAGCACAACCTGCATGACCAGGCATCTAAGTGCAAAGCACGAGCTGCAGTGGAGTAGACACCTCAAAAACCAAGAAAGGTATCTGGCTCCTCCTGCTTCCTCTTCTGCTGCAGTCTCGGCCTCTTCATCCACCTCTGTAGTGACAGTGGCACCTGCCACCCCGCAAACAGAGGATCTGCCAGCAACACTACCACCTGGGTCACCAACCATCTCCACAATGTCCCATGGAAGCGTTCAGCTCTCTATCTCCCAAACATTGGAGCGGAAGAGGAAGTACCCCCCTAGCCACCAGCGATCCCTGGCCCTGAATGCCAGCATTTCAAAACTCCTGGCATTTGAAATGCTGTCATTCCGTATGGTGGAGACACAGAGTTTTAAAAGCCTGATGGCATTGGCTGTCCCACAGTACGTCGTGCCCAGCCGCCACTATTTTTCCAGGCGAGCCATCCCTTCCCTGCACAACCAAGAGGGGGACAAAATCAGGTGTGCACTGCGCAACGCCATCTGTGGCAAGGTCCACCTAACTACGGATGCGTGGACCAGTAAGCACGGTCAGGGACGTTATATCTCCCTAACAGCACACTGGGTAAATGCAGTGGCGGCTGGGCCTGAGGCAGATAGCAGTTTGGCGCATGTCCTTCCACCACCGAGGATAGCAGGGCGCTTCAGTTTGCCTCCTGTTGCTAACTCCTCCTACTCCGCTTCCTCATCCTCTACCGCCTCCTCATCCGGTCAGCGTAACACCTTCACCACCAACTTCAGCACAGCCAGGGGTAAACGACAGCAGGCAGTTTTAAAACTTTCCTGTTTGGGGGAAAAACCCCACACCGCGCAGGAGTTGTGGAGGGACATGGAACAACAGACCAATGAGTGGTTGCTGTCAGTAAACCTCAAGCCCGGCCTGGTGGTGTGCGATAATGGGCGAAATCTCGTAGCAGCTCTGGGCCTAGCCGGTTTGACGCACATCCCTTGCCTGGCGCATGTGCTGAACTTGGTGGTCCAGAGGTTCCTTAAAAATTACCCCAATATGCCAGAGCTGCTGCAGAAAGTGCGGGCTGTGTGTGCACACTTTCGGCGTTCTCACCCTGCTGCTGCTCGCCTGTCAGCGCTGCAGCGTAACTTCGGCCTTCCCGCTCACCGCCTCATATGTGACGTGCCCACAAGGTGGAACTCCACCTTGCACATGCTGGCCAGACTGTGCGAGCAGCAGCAGGCGATAGTGGAGTTTCAGCTGCAGCAATCACGCGTGAGTCGCTCTGCGGAACAGCACCACTTCACCACCAATAACTGGGCCTCCATGCGAGACCTGTGTGCCTTGTTGCGCTGTTTCGAGTACTCCACCAACATGTCCAGTGCCAATGACGCCGTTCTTAGCGTTACTATCCCAGTTCTATGCCTCCTTGAAAAAACGCTTCGGGCGATGATGGAAGAGGATGTGGCACAGGAGGATGAGGAGGAGGAGGAGGAAGCGGGATCATTTCAAAGGCTTTCAGGGCAGTCTTTCACAAGTGGCTACGAGGGTGGGTTCCTGCACCAACAAACGCCAGGTACACAATTGTCCGGCAGAAAGGGCACAGTTCTGGAGGATGACGAGGTGGAGGAGGAGATGGAGGAGGAGGAGCCATTTTCACAGCAGGGTGGCACCCAGACCAGCTCGTGGCCATCACTGGTGCGTGGCTGGGGGGATACAGAGGACACAGACGATACACCTCCCACAGAGGACAGCTTTTCTTTGCCTCTGGGCAGCCTGGCACACATGAGCGATTACATGCTGCAGTGTTTCCACAATGACCGCCGAGTTGCCCACATTTTAACTGGTGCTGATTACTGGGTGGCCACCCTGCTGGATCCCCGTTACAAGGACAACGTACCGTCCTTAATTCCCTCACTGGAGCGGGATCGTAAGATGCGCGAGTACAAGCGCACGCTGGTAGACGCGCTGCTGGTGGCATTCCCACCTGACAGCGGGCGTACGGTGGAAGCACAAGGCGAAGGCAGAGGAGGAGGAAGAGGTCGCCAACGCAGCCGGGGCACTGGCAGCACCTCAGAAGGCAGGGTTAGCATGGCTGAAATGTTGAAAAGCTTTGTCAGCACGCCACAACAACCAGCACCACCAGCTGAGATGGAACGTCTTAGCAGGAGGCAGCATTTCACCAACATGGTTGAGCAGTATGTGTCCACAGGCCTACACGTACTGGATGACGGGTCTGCCCCCTTTAACTTCTGGGTCTCCAAATTGGGCACATGGCCTGAGCTTGCCCTTTATGCCTTGGAGGTGCTGGCCTGCCCTGCAGCCAGTGTATTATCTGAACGTGTATTTAGCACGGCAGGGGGCGTTATCACAGACAAGCGCAGCCGCCTGTCCAGAGCCAATGTGGACAAGCTCACGTTCATTAAAATGAACCAGGCATGGATCCCACAGGACTTGTCCGTACCTTGTGCAGAATAGACATGTATACCGGTGTTGTGACAAAAACTGTCCGGCCATCGGATTGTGTCCGGCCCATACTGCGAAGGCGCAGCGCTTGCGCAGTACAGAGGACAAGGAGATTCACAAAATCTCCGAAGATGAACGGCGCCTGCGCTGTGAGTGCAGGTTCAAGCCCCACCATCCAAGTGGACATACGGTAGCACATAGTAACAGGGCCCCTCACGGGCTTGGTTCGATCGCCACGCTTCGGGCACGGCCTCACTTGGCTCGGCTTGAACCACGGATGGTGTGGCCTTCACCTGAACTCACCACGCAGGTGCCGTTCGTCTTGGGAGATTTTCGAAATCCCCTTGTCCTACATACTGAGCAAGCGCAGTACAGGGTGGACACTATTTGACGGGGGACAGAATTTGACACATCACCGGCCTTACCCAGCCATTGTTGTATTTTTGAACCAGTGTTGGCTACCTCGTCCTCCTCCACCGCCGCTTCCACCTACACAGCCACATCCACCGCCACCTCAACCTCCTACTCCATATGGACCTCGTCCTCCTAGGTCAAGATTATAATTTTTATTTTATTTTTTTGTAGCGCACAGATCCTTTCCCCCTTACCTGCCTTTATGTTGTTGGCTCCTCGCAGGAGGGAGAAAGGCACACCGCACTACCAGCCCGTAGCCTCCTATATAAAGAGGTTGAGCGGTGTACTTGACGGGCCGTGTCCACAGCCGGAGTCAAAACTCCTCCAGAGGATGATTCTCACCTCTACTGTAGGTAGAGGCAAGTCCTTTAATTCCCAGTAAAGTCAATGTCCACACCAGCTGAAATTACAACTCTTATTCTCTCATGGCAAAATAAACTCTACTCGGATAGAAAAGGTTAGAGCAAAGAAACAGGACAGCTTAAGGTGTGGCGGAGATCCAGGCACAAACGTAGCACATTCACTTCACTGCTTAGGTTTCTCAAACAGTTTTAGGTGCACGGTCTCTGCCACAGACCTTGAGGTTGGTCTCTGCCACAGACCGGGTGTACAAGGCCCCTGCCACGGACCTGGAGAACTTTGGTCTCTGCCACAGACCAGGGTGTATAAGGCCCCTGCCATGGGCCGGGTGAATAAGGCCTCTGATACAGTCAAGATGACCTTGAGCTTCTCCTTCTACGAACCTAGCCCATATCAAGGGGAAGACATCTCTCCAGGGAGTCAACAGACCCTTCTTTCACCGTGACTCCCGCATCGGTCCATCAGAATGATCCTCCCTTCCCTGGAACATGGTCCCCTACACGAGGCGGCACCCTAAGACTCCTCGACCCTTAGCGGACTCCAGACGAAGGCTCTGGACTCCAGGCTTTACTCCCGCACCTAGGCCTCCATACCCAGGGCAGCAGGAACTCCAGGATAGTACCTCACCCCGGGCTAAAGGTACCCGAGATGGAACAGGAACACATGCACCCAGGCCGAAGGCACCTGGGCGTGGACCCCACTGGACATCAGCCCCCAGGCCAAAGGTCTGCCCCTTTTATATGCTCTCCCGGCATGCACAGCAGGTTCCCCGCCCCGCTGTACTACTGCCAAGAGGGGACACAAAAGGCACAGCACTGTATCGGCGGTTCAACCCTAGCCTACCATGGCAGCGCCACCTGTAGGCCGCAGGGAACTGCACACCAATACTGTCCCCCGAGGACAAAATGGTCCATGAATCCTACAGAATTAGGGTGTTTGAGCCTATTTACCACTCAAACACTTCCCTTAAATTTAGCACCCCGCTACATTTTTATTTCAAAGTATTTTATTTTCCCACTAGCTTATCCATTACATTGAATAATTTATTCCAGAAAGGGCGTATTCTGGGGCATTCCCACCATATGTGTGGCATCGTTCCGTTGAGTTTCTGAGGTTCTTAATGACTTCCCGTACCTCTTCTGCTGAAAAGGGGGCCTCCAGCATATTTTTTTATTTTTTTATTTTTTTTATGTTATTTTAAGTTATTTCCCTATCCACATTTGTTTGCAGAGCACTTGCCATGCTCTTAACAACATTTTGCTGCCATTTGCAGCCCTCTAGCCCTTTCCATTACTTTTTTAGAGCCTTTTTAGTCCTTAGAAGTCCGGGTCCCCATTGACTTCAATGGGGTTCGGGTTCGGGTCCGGGTTCGGGTTAAAGTTCGGTCCCGAACCCGAACTTTTTTCCGAAGTTCGGCTGAACCCGTCGAACCCGAACATCCAGGTGTCCGCTCAACTCTAGCTATTAATAATTATCGATGATCTACACTCCCATATAAAAAGCCCAGCCATGAAACCCCACAATCCAAAGTGACTAGGGGAGTCCGGGGCGGGCAGGAGAGAGGGGGAGGAGTGCACAGGAGAGAAAGAAAAAGGAGGGAAAGAGAGAGAGATGGGGAAAGAGAGAGGGAAAGAAAAAAAAAAGGATGATTTGAGGAGGGGGGGGGGGGAGGGGGGAATAAAGTCCCCCATACTCTTCCCCAGGTATATTATGTGCTATAGCTCTAGTGTTGGTGTCCTTTAAAGTGAAAGTAAATAATGAGGAGTGACAAAAAGTGATTTCAAAAACTACTACAAACTGAAAAACAAGTGTTAAAGTCTAAAAGTGGACTGTATAGCGGACTGGGGGATATGTTTGCGAGTGACTGTATTGATGGAGTGACAAAACATGTATGTAAAAAAAAAAGTGAAAGGGAAAGGTGACCTCACCTTTGTGTAAGGGAAAAAATAAAAAAAGGGGGGGGGGAGGAAATACTCCCCCTTCCCTCTGTGTGTTAATTTACAGTATGTGTCTCTTATCACAATTGGTAAACGCTAGTGCCCCGTGAATAATTTATCCTAATTTCATCAAAAAAAAGGGGAAAAAGGGGGGGGGGAGCCCCAGGAAAAACAAGTCTAATCCCCCTCCCTCACTCTCTCTAAGAGGAGAAAGAAAGAAAAGATAGGGGAGTAAGGAGGGAAAGGAAGGGAAGGCCGGCATGCATGGTATCCAGTAGAATATATGTCACAGTACATTTTAATCTCTTATGGGATAAGCCAAAGAATAACCACAAGGGATCAACCTTAAGATATAAATAGCTTATTCAATAGATGTAGACTGGGTCTCAGTGGGATTGTACAAGTATCTCCCTATAGGTTGTGGTGTCCTTGAACTCCATCCACGGAGTCCAAGTTAGGGTGTGTCATTGAAAAGTGTCCTTGTTACGATGAGTGATCTTCCATGAGATGGACCTCTGAAATTTTTTGAAACCACTTTTTCACGGATGGAGTCTCAGGCTGACCCCAAAGGGTAGGTATAAGTGCTTTAGCCGTATTAGGCAGATGTGGGACTAAGGAACATTTGTATTTTCTAGCAGGTTCCTTGGTAGCATGGAAGAGAATGGTCCATGCATCAGCAGGGAGATTAATATTGGTTATTTGTTGGATGATTCGAATAATGCTAGACCAGAAGGGGCGGATGAGTGGGCACGACCACCATATGTGAGCGGGAGTTGCTCTGTTCCCACAATTCCTCCAACACAACGGGGAGTTGGCGGGGAGCATCTGATGAAGCTTTGATGGGGTATAGTGCCATCTGGTTAGCAGTTTGTAATTGACCTCAGCCATCTTTGATGCAATTGAAGAGATATGAGTCAGCTGTAGGACTTTATCCATTTGGCTGTCTGAGAGGCAGGATTCCAGGTCTGCCTCCCACTTAGCGTGGAAGGGAGGGTAAGTATCTCCTTGGAGCTTGATGAGTGATTTGTAGAATACCGAGATACAATGTTCAGGTGGATCCGTTGAATTAAAAGCTTCCTCAATACTGTTTAAGTCCTGTATCCCTCTAAGCGGCTGAGGCAAAGTTCTGAGGAAACCTTGCAATTGATTATATCTCCATTTGTCAAGAAACGTAATGGGCTTGAGGCCGACAATTTCCTTAAGAGGCTTGAGAGCATTTGCTCGGAGAACATGATGTAGTAAAAGAGGTTCTTCTGGCGACCACGTCCTATATCCAGGGTCTAATAGACCAGGTAAGAAATAATCGTGGTCCAAAAGCGGTAACAGAGGAGAAGCATATGCCCACGAGAGCTTCCTATGTAAGGCATCCCATACATCAAGGGTGGAAGTGGTTAAAGTGGAGGTACTTGGGGTGAGGTGCCTGTGTAAGCTTGGCAGGCAGGGTGTAGTTGCTAGGTCTGTGTTACTAAGAGCATGTTCTAAGCTCACCCAGAGTTTGGAATTAGCGGCATATTTCCATTTGGAAATTCTAGATAGAATCACAGCATTATAATAAGCCTTAAAATTTGGAAGGGCCAGTCCCCCAGCATCCTTGGAGCGGAATAATACTTCCTTGGATACTCTGGGGTGACTGTTCCTTCAAATGAAGCGGGAGACCATGGTCTGTAATAGGGAAAAGAATCCTATAGGCACACCCAATGAGATCATTTGAAGGAAAAAAAGAACTCTAGGCAGAATGTTCATTTTAACTATACTCACTTTACCCAGCCATGAGTGTGTCAGCGTGTTCCACTTTTGTAGATCCCTTCTAATATTATTCAATAATGGGATGTAGTTATATTTAAAAAGGGACTGAATGTGAGGCGTAAGATTCACTCCCAGATATTTCATGCTTCGTTGAACCCATCTAAAAGGGAAGAGGGGTTTTAAATTTTCCACCTCCCTTCCAGGTAGATTAATATTTAGAATTTCAGACTTAGAAAGATTAATTTTAAAGTTGGAGAGTGTCTGAAAAGTAGAAAACGCTGACATTAAATTAGGAAGCGAGATACGGGGCTGCTGGATAAAAAATTAAATATCATCCGCATATGCCGCATATTTGTGCGTTTTATTACCTACTCGAATCCCTTGTATATTTAAATTACGTCTTATGGTTGCCAGAAAGGGTTCGAGGGTAAGGGCAAATAAGAGGGGAGAAAGGGGGCAGCCCTGTCTGGTCCCATTAAATAGTTGGAATGAGTCACTCAAAGTGCAGTTTATGCGAATTTGTGCCGTGGGATTAGAATAAAGGGAAGTAATGCGATAGAACATTTTGGGTCCCAGCCCGAGATGTCGCAGGGTCAGTTTTAAGTAATCCCAGTCCACCCTATCGAACACTTTTTCAGCATCTGTGGATACGAGTAGGGTGGACTGGGAAGACCTTTGAGCGTGTTGTATAAGAGATATCGCCCGGAGAGAATTATCCTTGGCTTCTCTGTGTGGCATAAAGCCCGTCTGATCCATAGAAACCCAACTGGGTATAAGAGGGAGTAGTCTGTTGGCCATTACCTTAGAATATAATTTGATATCGACATTTAATAGGGAAATTGGCCTGTAGCTACTGCATTGGGTGGAGTCTTTGTGTGCTTTAAGGATAACTGAAATATGGGCTGTAAGAGATTCCGGGCGTAGTCCCGAGGTCTGTGAGATTGAATTGGCATAAGCCATGAGATGGGGCAGGAGAACATCACTAAATGTTTTATAGTACCGGCTAGTGTAACAGTCCGGTCCTGGGGCTTTACCTGTCTGTGAAGATTTCAGGGCTGCCTGAAATTCCTCAACCGAAAGTTCAGATTCAAGTTCCCTGAGAGTCGAGTTTGAAAGTTTGGGCAAATTTGCTTCTTTTAGGTATGTAAGCATAAGGCTACGTCTCTCCTTCACAGTCAGAGACGGGGAGTCACACTGCACTTTGTACAGATCTGCATAATAATCCCTGAAAGCTTTAGCAATGTGAGGAGTCGCGTGGACTAAGTTTCCGTTAGATAGTTTTATTTTAGGGATAAACGATCTAGTCTGTTTTTCTTTAAGGGATCTTGCTAATTGTCTGCTAGGTTTGTCCCCCCACTCATAGAATTTTTGCGAATAACGTTGGGATTTCCGAGCTGTAAGAGCTAGCTGGGATGCGTGTAAGGTGAGTTTATGTTGTTTATCAAGTTCTGTTATTTGATGAAGGACCTGCTCAAGTTGTTGACCATGCTCTCTTTTTTTCCTTGCCCCAAGTTCTATGAATCGGCCTCTCATAGTTGCCTTGTGAGCTTCCCATACAATAGCAGGGGATGTCTTAGAAGGTTTATTGTCTTTAAAATATTGCGATATATGAGAGGCAAACATAGAAACTTCTGTTGGGTTAGAAAGAAGAGAATCGTTGAGTTTCCAATTATTGGAGCGCTGAGTCAAAGTGGGCATGGTCATACTCATCGATACAGGTGCATGATCTGACAATGTCGCAGTGCCTATATTCGCAGATTGTAATAGTGGGAGGTGATGGTGGTCTAAAAAGATATTATCTATTCGGGAATAAGACTGGTGAGTCTTCGAAAAGTGGGAGAAATCTTTTTCTTTTGGGTGTAAAATACGCCATACGTCTATCAATTGCCGATCTATAAGTCTCTTTTTGACAAAGGACAGGCGCTTAAAAGAAATATTGGAGCGACCGTGGGATGTGTCCAAGACAGGATCTAGAGACATATTTATGTCCCCTGCCAGTATGATTAAACCCTCAGCAAAGTGTGATAAATCAGTAAGAATTTGAGAAAAAAAGGTAGGTTGATTTTGATTCGGGCAGTATATGTTTGCTAGAGTACATTGGGTGGTGCCTAGAAAGCCCCTTAAGAAGAGAAAACGACCATGGTCATCCGCTTGCATATCTAAAAAACGAAAGGGTACGCTACCACTAAAACCAATGGCCACACCCTTAGCTTTATTCGTATCTGAGAGGCTATAGTACCACTGGGGAAAATAAAGCGAGGTCAATTTGACCTGCGTAGTATGAGTTAAATGTGTTTCCTGAAGAAACACAATAGAAGAGGCAAGTTTCCATAATTCACGGGTGACCTGATGCCATTTAGCCGCAGCGTTTAAACCCCTAACATTATAGGAGATTACTTTAAGTGTGGCCATTATCACAGTAGAGCGTAACCCTTAAACCTACTTAGCCATGCATGCCAGCCTTGATGGGGGAAATAAAATAAGAAAGAAACGGGTAAGTATTGAGAAAAACAAAAAGACAAATTTACATAAACAGCAAAAACGTCCATCCGGACACATGTGGGAGACCTTCATTTGTCACGCAGATTTCTGCGGTGGTCCCTATGGAGGGAGAGAGAACGGGCGGCCGTCCAGAACTCCCGTAGGAGAACGGATAAGAAAACTCGAGGGCTACCCGCTCTCCCCAACCCCAAAAGGAAAGAAGGGGAGGGGAACGTGTCGTATAAAAGGCACATGGGAGCATTGTGCTCCACCAGCATTCAGCTGTGCGTCAGATAATGTGTGAAAAAATACTTTTTGCTCCAACAATAAACAATAAACCTTTTTAGAACAAATATACTTTAACGGCCAAGTCACATCTCATTAGATATAATAGCTTACAGGCATACTCAACCAAAGAGAGAAAAGCACATAGGTATAATCACCCTTTACTCGTCCATATTGTTATGCAGGGCCTGACGCAGAAGAGCGCCCTTTTTTAGTAGGAGATTTTTGCCAATGGGAGTCCTGAATATGTGAGAACTTAGAGACCGGATCGTGCCAGCCCGGGAGGTCTACTGAGGGCAGATTAAGGTCCTTTAGAAATTGTGATAATTCCTCTGGGAACTGGAGGGTGTGGGAGCGACCATTTTTGGTGGCAATAAGGCACGCCGGGAAACCCCATCTATAAGTAATCCCATTAGAACATAAATGTTCCAAAAGTGGTTTAAGGGCTCTGCGGCGATCCAAGGTTTCTTTGGACAGATCCGAGAAAATATTAAGAGTCGCTCCATCGAAGTCAATGTTGGGAATGCTCCTCAACTTGACCATGATGGCGTTCTTATCTGTGAAGTAATGTAGACGGCATATTACGTCTCTGGGTTGCTCAGTAGCAATATTACGAGGCCTGAGAGCCCGATGAACTCGGTCAAAGCGCAGCGGATCAGTGGGTGCATTTCCCAACACTGAATTAAATATACCGCTGATCGACGACTCCAAATCATTATCGCCAGTCGCTTCGGGCAGACCTCTAATTCGCAAGTTGTTTCTGCGATTTCTATTCTCGAGGTCCTCAAGCTTATATAGTGAGGCACGGTGAGCAAAGGCTAGCTGTGTGACAGTCTTTTGTAGTTCTCTTATAGCTGTTTCATGAGTATCTTGTCTCTGTTCTGTGCTCTCCACCCTATCGAGAATATGCGCCATATCTGTTCTTACCCCCGTTATTTCCTTTTTTATTGATTTTTCAAGTCCATGGAACATCCCGGCTAACTCTTTTCTAATGCCGCTCAGCAGAGACGACATATCTGAGCCTGTGGGAGACTCAGGTTCTTCCATGAGATCTGAGCAGTAAGATGATGCAGGCAAACTTTCTCTTACAGAGGTTGCTAATGAAGCGAGAGATGCGTTGCGTCTCGTGCATCTAGCTTGACTGTTACATGCGCCGGGGCCGGTTCCACTGGCAACCAGGAAACGCTGTATAGAGCTAGAGACGGCTTGGTTAATCGTCGTTCCTTTACTATGTTTCTTGGAAATTGTAGAGCGACTTTTGGGTGTCTTTGTTGGCATAGTTGGAGCTTCAGAGCTGAATGCTGAGTGGAGCGCCCCTCAGTCTCATTCGCTTAACAGCATGTATACGGCATAATATGGGACATATGGTTGTTCAGGCCCATGTCAGATGTACAGTCTTTCTGATCTTATTTCTGTTAATTATACTTTTCCTTTTTCCAGTGTTTTATAATGGCTACCTCTGGGTGTTATCTCACGGTTCAATAGAAGGGCTGACCGTCAGTAACACACAACAGTGATAAAGCCAAAATATAAATCCAGATATATATCTGCTGTTCACCTCAGGTGGATACCAAGAAAAGTATTACAATATCTGTTAGATAACTATCCCCTTTACGTACACGCTGACAATTTATCCTTCCGTTTGTGGGGCTTCTCCTGTTTCTATTCTATAAAGGTTTGTTTATTTAGGTTTGTTTAAAGCACGCCAAGGGAGATTCACATATATATGTCGTCAGCTCTGTTCAAGTCCATACACAGCAGATATGGCCCGCTGTCTAGGTATCAACCTTTGTTCACACACATACAGACAGTTTACCCTCACGGAAGTTCAGTGGGCCCTTTAACTAGGTTAGATCAGGTAATTAGAGAGAAAAAAAAAAACTTTTCTTCGACCATACTTTCCGTAGTAGAAAGATATTACAGGCTGTCTAAAAGTCAGTTTCTTTAGCTTATACTGTAACAATTTATTGATTGCAACCTGGTGTGATATCTCCAAAGTATATTTCCTTGCTTTCTGTTATTTATCGATAGCCAATAGTCAAGTGGACAGTAAGAAATTACTGCTGAACACTACCGCTGCCACATAGTTCAACTGGGGAGTAGGGATGAGCTTCGTGTTCGAGTCGAACATACGTTCGACTCGAACATTGGCTGTTCGATCGTTCGACGAAGATCGAACGATTTGGGCCGTTCGCGCCAAATTCGAGTGACGCGAACGGCCCACAATGCACTACGCCATCGCAGTGTCATCCAGGCGCTGTGATTGGCCAAGCATGCACTGTGACCCCGCATGCTTGGCCAATCACAGCGCCGGCAGCGAGGAGAGCAATGATTGGCCACAGGCAGGATGCCTGTGGCCAATTATTGCTGAGGGTGTTTAGTACACGCCCCACACTATAAAAGGCCGCCAGCACGGCGGCCTAGTGTAGTGTGTTCCGGAGCAGGGATAGAGTAGCATAGGCAGGGACAGTGACTGTTATTTCTTTCTTGCTTAACCTGGATTCCTTTAGTTTAGGGAAAGAGAAGGATAGGTAGGGAGAGTGTCAGTGTGTTTTGTGCTTCTGCTATAGTGTGCTTAAAAAAAACATTTATTCTAGGGACAGAAAACTCTAGGTAGGGACAGTGTCAGTTTCTTTCACTCTGCAAGTCCTTGTTTCCAGGGACCTGTAAGGACAGTGAGTTAATTGTCCTTGTGCTATATTGTGCTTAAAAAAAACATTTATTCTAGGGACAGAAAACTCTAGGTAGGGACAGTGTCAGTTTCTTTCACTCTGCAAGTCCTTGTTTCCAGGGACCTGTAAGGACAGTGAGTTAATTGTCCTTGTGCTATATTGTGATTAAAAAAAACATTTATTCTAGGGACAGAAAACTCTAGGTAGGGACAGTGTCAGTTTCTTTCACTCTGCAAGTCCTTGTTTCCAGGGACCTGTAAGGACAGTGAGTTAATTTTCCTTGTGCTATATTGTGATTAAAAAAAACATTTTTTCTAGGGACAGAAAACTGTAGGTAGGGAGAGTGTTTTTTTTCTTTCACTCTGCAAGTCCTTGTTTCCAGGGACCTGTAAGGACAGTGAGTTAATTGTCCTTGTGCTATATTGTGCTTAAAAAAAACATTTATTCTAGGGACAGAAAACTCTAGGTAGGGACAGTGTCAGTTTCTTTCACTCTGCAAGTCCTTGTTTCCAGGGACCTGTAAGGACAGTGAGTTAATTGTCCTTGTGCTATATTGTGATTAAAAAAAACATTTATTCTAGGGACAGAAAACTCTAGGTAGGGACAGTGTCAGTTTCTTTCACTCTGCAAGTCCTTGTTTCCAGGGACCTGTAAGGACAGTGAGTTAATTTTCCTTGTGCTATATTGTGATTAAAAAAAACATTTTTTCTAGGGACAGAAAACTGTAGGTAGGGAGAGTGTTTTTTTTCTTTCACTCTGCAAGTCCTTGTTTCCAGGGACCTGTAAGGACAGTGAGTTAATTGTCCTTGTGCTATATTGTGCTTAAAAAAAACATTTATTCTAGGGACAGAAAACTCTAGGTAGGGACAGTGTCAGTTTCTTTCACTCTGCAAGTCCTTGTTTCCAGGGACCTGTAAGGACAGTGAGTTAATTTTCCTTGTGCTATATTGTGATTAAAAAAAACATTTATTCTAGGGACAGAAAACTCTAGGTAGGGACAGTGTCAGTTTCTTTCACTCTGCAAGTCCTTGTTTCCAGGGACCTGTAAGGACAGTGAGTTAATTTTCCTTGTGCTATATTGTGATTAAAAAAAACATTTATTCTAGGGACAGAAAACTCTAGGTAGGGACAGTGTCAGTTTCTTTCACTCTGCAAGTCCTTGTTTCCAGGGACCTGTAAGGACAGTGAGTTAATTTTCCTTGTGCTATATTGTGATTAAAAAAAACATTTATTCTAGGGACAGAAAACTCTAGGTAGGGACAGTGTCAGTTTCTTTCACTCTGCAAGTCCTTGTTTCCAGGGACCTGTAAGGACAGTGAGTTAATTTTCCTTGTGCTATATTGTGATTAAAAAAAACATTTTTTCTAGGGACAGAAAACTGTAGGTAGGGAGAGTGTTTTTTTTCTTTCACTCTGCAAGTCCTTGTTTCCAGGGACCTGTAAGGACAGTGAGTTAATTTTCCTTGTGCTATATTGTGATTAAAAAAAACATTTTTTCTAGGGACAGAAAACTCTAGGTAGGGAGAGTGTTTTTTTTCTTTCACTCTGCAAGTCCTTGTTTCCAGGGACCTGTAAGGACAGTGAGTTAATTGTCCTTGTGCTATATTGTGCTTAAAAAAAACATTTTTTCTAGGGACAGAAAACTCTAGGTAGGGAGAGTGTTTTTTTTCTTTCACTCTGCAAGTCCTTGTTTCCAGGGACCTGTAAGGACAGTGAGTTAATTTTACTTGTGCTATATTGTGCTTAAAAAAAACATTTTTTCTAGGGACAGAAAACTGTAGGTAGGGAGAGTGTTTTTTTTCTTTCACTCTGCAAGTCCTTGTTTCCAGGGACCTGTAAGGACAGTGAGTTAATTGTCCTTGTGCTATATTGTGCTTAAAAAAAACATTTATTCTAGGGACAGAAAACTCTAGGTAGGGACAGTGTCAGTTTCTTTCACTCTGCAAGTCCTTGTTTCCAGGGACCTGTAAGGACAGTGAGTTAATTTTCCTTGTGCTATATTGTGATTAAAAAAAACATTTTTTCTAGGGACAGAAAACTGTAGGTAGGGAGAGTGTTTTTTTTCTTTCACTCTGCAAGTCCTTGTTTCCAGGGACCTGTAAGGACAGTGAGTTAATTGTCCTTGTGCTATATTGTGCTTAAAAAAAACATTTATTCTAGGGACAGAAAACTCTAGGTAGGGACAGTGTCAGTTTCTTTCACTCTGCAAGTCCTTGTTTCCAGGGACCTGTAAGGACAGTGAGTTAATTTTCCTTGTGCTATATTGTGATTAAAAAAAACATTTTTTCTAGGGACAGAAAACTGTAGGTAGGGAGAGTGTTTTTTTTCTTTCACTCTGCAAGTCCTTGTTTCCAGGGACCTGTAAGGACAGTGAGTTAATTTTCCTTGTGCTATATTGTGATTAAAAAAAACATTTATTCTAGGGACAGAAAACTCTAGGTAGGGAGAGTGTTTTTTTTCTTTCACTCTGCAAGTCCTTGTTTCCAGGGACCTGTAAGGACAGTGAGTTAATTGTCCTTGTGCTATATTGTGCTTAAAAAAAACATTTTTTCTAGGGACAGAAAACTGTAGGTAGGGAGAGTGTTTTTTTTTTTTCACTCTGCAAGTCCTTGTTTCCAGGGACCTGTAAGGACAGTGAGTTAATTGTCCTTGTGCTATATTGTGCTTAAAAAAAACATTTATTCTAGGGACAGAAAACTCTAGGTAGGGACAGTGTCAGTTTCTTTCACTCTGCAAGTCCTTGTTTCCAGGGACCTGTAAGGACAGTGAGTTAATTTTCCTTGTGCTATATTGTGATTAAAAAAAACATTTTTTCTAGGGACAGAAAACTGTAGGTAGGGAGAGTGTTTTTTTTCTTTCACTCTGCAAGTCCTTGTTTCCAGGGACCTGTAAGGACAGTGAGTTAATTGTCCTTGTGCTATATTGTGCTTAAAAAAAACATTTATTCTAGGGACAGAAAACTCTAGGTAGGGACAGTGTCAGTTTCTTTCACTCTGCAAGTCCTTGTTTCCAGGGACCTGTAAGGACAGTGAGTTAATTTTCCTTGTGCTATATTGTGATTAAAAAAAACATTTTTTCTAGGGACAGAAAACTGTAGGTAGGGAGAGTGTTTTTTTTCTTTCACTCTGCAAGTCCTTGTTTCCAGGGACCTGTAAGGACAGTGAGTTAATTTTCCTTGTGCTATATTGTGATTAAAAAAAACATTTTTTCTAGGGACAGAAAACTGTAGGTAGGGAGAGTGTTTTTTTTCTTTCACTCTGCAAGTCCTTGTTTCCAGGGACCTGTAAGGACAGTGAGTTAATTGTCCTTGTGCTATATTGTGCTTAAAAAAAACATTTTTTCTAGGGACAGAAAACTGTAGGTAGGGAGAGTGTTTTTTTTTTTTCACTCTGCAAGTCCTTGTTTCCAGGGACCTGTAAGGACAGTGAGTTAATTGTCCTTGTGCTATATTGTGCTTAAAAAAAACATTTATTCTAGGGACAGAAAACTCTAGGTAGGGACAGTGTCAGTTTCTTTCACTCTGCAAGTCCTTGTTTCCAGGGACCTGGAGAGACATTGAGTGAATTGTCCTTGTGCTATATTGTGATTAAAAAAAACATTTATTCTAGGGACAGAAAACTCTAGGTAGGGACAGTGTCAGTTTCTTTCACTGTGAAAGTCCTTGTTTCAAGGGACAGAGAAGGACACCTGAAGGTAGCCCTTATTGCTTTTTTCCCATCTCCCTGCAGGCCATCTATTAGAATGTCTGGAAGGCAAACAAGGAGAGGCAGACAGTCAGGAGGCAATAAAAGAGGGCAAGCAGGCTCTGTGTCTGGGGGCAACAGTGCTGGTCGTGGACGCGGTGCATTGTCATCAGCACATGGCCATGGGACACGCTTGTCCTTCTTTTCGGCAGCTGGACATGTTGAGCCACATCATGCCGAAGACTTGGTAGAGTGGATGACCAAGCCCTCCTCCTCCTCCTCATCCTCTCTCACCCAGGCTCAGGGTACTGGAAAAGCAGCTGCCAAAGCGTCGTCTTCCCTGGTATCAATGTCAGACAAATCATCAGTCACTCCTTCCCTAGACCCACCATGTCCTCCTCCTGAGGAGTCCCCCGAACTGTTTCAGCACAGTGTTGGGTACATGCTCCAGGAGGATGCCCAGCGTTTCGAAGGGTCTGATGATGAAACCCAGCTAGAGGAAGGCAGTAGCGTGAGAGCAGACAGAGGGGATGCTCAAGAAGGACACCAATCTGGCAGTCATGTTCCAGCAGCTGCAGCATACTGCCAGATTGGCTCCAGTGATGAGGAGGGAGGGGATGATGAGGTCAATGACTCCACGTGGGTGCCTAATAGGAGAGAGGAGGAGGAGGAGGATGAGGAGGAGGCACATCTCCAACGAGGCAGGATGCCCTTTGGTGGCCAGCGTAAGGGCAGTACACCGACGGAATCACACCGCAGAGCTCCGCCTGTGCAGGGCGCTGCCTCTGCCCGTCATTCAAAAAGTTCTTTGGTGTGGGCCTTTTTTGAGGCTAGTGCATCAGATCGCACAGCTGCTGTTTGCAACATATGTCTCAAGCGTATATCGCGTGGCCAAAACATCAGCCGCTTGGGTACCACATGCCTGACCAGACATATGTTGACCTGCCATGCAGCTCGTTGGCAAGCCTACCTCAAAGACCCACACCAAAGAACCAAGCGGACCTCTCCTTGCACCGCATCAGCTGGGATCTCCAACCCCACTATAACTTCAGTCCTCTCTGAAACATGCACTGAGAGGAATGAAGGTGTAGAATTAGGTGTGTCACAGCCAAGTACTTGCGCCCACTCTGCTAGCAGTACACCGACGTCCGATTCTAGCAGGCAAATTTCCCTGCCCCAGCTGCTGGACCGTCGAAAGAAGTTCACTCCCAGCCATCCACATGCCCAGCGGTTGAATGCTAGCTTGGCTAAATTGCTAGCGCTTCAACTGCTGCCTTTTCAGTTGGTAGACTCGGCCCCCTTCCGTGAGTTTGTGCAATGTGCGGTTCCTCAGTGGCAGGTTCCCAAACGCCACTTTTTCTCACGGAAGGCTATTCCGGCTCTCTACCGGCATGTGGAAGGCAATGTCTTGGCCTCGCTGGACAGGGCGGTCAGCGGTAAGGTGCATATTACCGCTGACTCATGGTCCAGCAGGCATGGACAGGGACGTTACCTTTCTTTCACGGCCCATTGGGTCACTCTTTTGGCAGCTGGGAAGGATTCAGGACAAGGTGCAGTAGTGTTGGAGGTTGTCCCACCGCCACGCCTCCAAAATGCTACTACTGGTTGTGACACACCTCTCTCCTCCACCCCCTCCTCTTCTTCTTCCTCCATGGCCTCTTCCTGTGGTTTGTCCTATGAACCAGCGGTGCTCCGTAGCCGTTCACGGGGCTACGCAAGTACGCAGGCAAAAAGATGCCATGCCGTGCTTGCGCTGGTGTGTTTGGGGGACAGAAGCCACACTGGGGCAGAGGTCCTGTCTGCTCTGCAGGGCCAGGCCGAGAGGTGGTTGACGCCACGCCAGCTTAAGCCAGGAATGGTGGTTTGCGACAATGGCACCAACCTCCTCTCCGCCCTCCGACAGGGACAACTGACCCATGTGCCCTGTGTGGCTCACGTCCTTAACCTGGTGGTGCAGCGCTTCTTGGGCAGGTACCCGGGCTTACAGGATGTCCTGAGGCAGGCCAGGAAAGTCTGTGTGCATTTCCGCAGATCTTATAATGCCAGTGCTCGCCTGGCTGAGCTGCAAAAGGAGTTGAACCTGCCCAAGAACCGCCTTATATGTGACATGCCCACCAGGTGGAACTCAACGTTGGCCATGCTGCAGCGGCTGCACACGCAGCAGAGGGCCATCAATGAGTACCTGTGCGACTACGGCACCAGGACAGGGTCAGGGGAGCTTGGTTTTTTTTCTCCACGCCAGTGGGGCATGATCAGGGATGCATGCACTGTCCTGGCACCATTTGAGGAGGCCACGAGGATGGTGAGCAGTGACAGTGCATGCATCAGTGACACTGTACCTCTTGTCCACCTGTTGGAGCACACGCTGCGTGGAATAATGGACAGGGCACTTGAGGCAGAACAGAGGCAGGAAGAGGAGGACTTCCTTGCCTCTCAAGGCCCCCTTTACCCAGACAGTGTTCCTTCTGTCCCACCCATCGCACAGGAAGAGGAGGAGGAGGAGGAGGAGGAGGAGGAGGAGGAGGAGGATTGTGTCAGCATGGAGGTGGAGGCTGGCACTCAGCATCATCAGCAGCAGTCTTTTAGGGATGATTTACAGTCCCAAGAAACCAGTGGACTTGTACGTGGCTGGGAGGAGGTGGCTGCGGATCATGTCGTCCTTAGTGACCCAGAGGACTCCGGAGCGAATGCCTCAGCAAACCTACGCTGCATGGCCTCCCTGATCCTGCAAAGTCTGCGGAAGGATCCTCGTATTCTTCGGATCAAGGAGAGGGACCATTACTGGCTGGCCACTCTCCTTGATCCACGGTACAAGGGTAAGGTTGCGGACCTTATGTTACCGTCGCAGAGGGAGCAGAGGATGAGACAACTCCGGGAGGCCTTGCAGAAAGGTCTGTGCAACGCGTTCCCAGAGACTGGGAGGTTGCAAACTCCTGGTCCTGGACAACGAGTTGCTGAGGCTTCGGCCAGTCAAAGAAGGAGCGGTGGGGAAGGTGGCCGTCTGACCGATGCGTTCAGACAATTCTTTAGTCCGCAGCCCCAAAGTATGATCGGTTCCAGCAACCATCGCCAGCGTCTGATAAACATGGTGCAGGAATATCTAGGGGCAAGGTCAGACTTGGACACCTTCCCCACCGAAAATCCTCTGGCTTACTGGGTCTTGAGGATGGATCACTGGCCAGAGCTTGCACAGTATGCAATTGAGCTACTGGCCTGTCCTGCATCCAGCGTTCTTTCGGAACGCACATTCAGTGCTGCTGGAGGATTTGTCACGGATCACAGGGTGCGCCTGTCCACCGACTCGGTTGATCGACTGACTTTCATCAAGATGAACCAGTCTTGGATCACCACCAGCTACCACACACCTGATGCTGATATAACAGACTAATTGATTTTAAAATGTCACATCCCTTCAAGACTGATGCTGATGCTGAGTGCCTGTGCTGTTATGTTGACTGGCTATCCTCCTCCTCCGAGTCCTCAATGATACGATTGATGATGATAGCTTGGAAGATCATTTTTGTTTATGGGTGCCGCCACCAGTGCCTAACGCCCAATTTTTCAGCCCCTGTTTAACAGGGGCGTGTAATTACAATTTTTGAAGCAATACTTTGCAACAGGGCTCATTGCTGTGCTCCAAGTACAGTATCTGTGAGGAGTTGCAGTGTTGTGCCACCAGTGCCTAAGGCCCAATTTTTCAGCCCCTGTTTAACAGGGGCGTGTCATTACAATTTTTGAAGCAATACTTTGCAACAGGGCTCATTGCTGTGCTCCAAGTACAGTATCTGTGAAGGGTTGCAGTGTTGTGCCACCAGTGCCTAAGGCCCAATTTTTCAGCCCCTGTTCAACAGGGGCATGTAATTACAATTCTTGATCTAATAATTCACAGCAGGGCCCATTGCTGCACCCACCAAGAGTAACTGTCAGGGCTTACAGTGTTGTGGCACCAGCACCACCATCAAAGGCCCAATTTTTACTACCACTGTTCAACAATTATATGTAATTAAAATTCCTGATATAATAGTTGACAGCAGGGCGTTCCAGCACCAACCAAGAGTAACTGTGAGTGCTTACAGTGTTGTGCCAACACCAACAACTAAGGGGCCTATTTCTGCAGAGTATATACGGCAGGTCCCTACTTTCAAACATCCAACTTACAAACGACTCCTACTTGCAAACGCAAGAAGACAACAGGAAGTGAGAGGAAATCTACCACTAGGAAGGAAAATTCTCTCCTGTAAGAATAAATATGGGAGAAAGGTGTCTCCTCTGTACTGATGCTTTATCAGCAATCCTTGTTTCAAGAAAAACACCACATTTCAAAAACAGTTGTCATTAGGACGGAAAGTGAGGTGAAATGTTCTGAACAGGGGCACAGACAGCAAAACAAATGTTACAGGGGTGATAACCCTTACCTATGTTTTCCAAAAAGTTTAAAAATAGATTTTTGGTCTGGAGCTACACTTCAACAATGTACCTGTTCAAAATTACAAACAGATTCTACATAAGAACAAACCTACAGTCCCTGTCTTGTATGCACCGCCTGTATACGGCTGTTCAGAGTATATAGGGCCTTTTTTATTTTATGTGCGGGGTTCCCCTTAATATCCATACAAGACCCAAAGGGGCTGGTAATGGGCTGGGGTAGGGGGGGGGTCATGGGGTAGCTATGCCATTTTTCTTAAAGATTTTCATCCATATTACCGGGACCAGACATTACATTAAAGCCGCAAGCAGTTTTAAATGGCTTTTTTTTCCTTTAGAAGTGTCATTTTGTGCAGGGACAGTTCTAAACACGGGAAACACGTGGCACTTCACAGGCATACTTTAGACACCCCCCAGGTACGATATTTAAAGGAATATTTGACTTTTTTTTTTTCACTTTATGCATCATTAAAATGACTGCTCCCGGAAAACGACCGTTTTTAAAACTTATTTTTGCATTGATACATGTCCCCTGGTGCAGAACCCGGGTTCCCAAACCCTTTTTAGGACAATAACATGCATAATAGTTTTTATAATTAGCACTTTAGAATTCGAACGTTCGCATCCATTGTATTTAATAGGGTTCTAATGTTCGTTCGAACTTTCGGTCCGTTCGCGGGTTCTGGTGCGAACCGAACCCGGGGGTGTTCGGCTCATCACTACTGGGGAGACTAGGGAGGTATGCATACAGAGTTCTCCAATACCTTACCCTCCCCAGGGGGAGAAGACACAGTCCGTGGGTGTAGCAATATGGCTGCCGTATCTCCGAGAATAGGCCGAAGCCGCGGCCTCGAGTGCGGGGCAGGTGGAATATGACACCGACGGCCTCGGGTGGTGTGGCGGACAGTCAGGGGCCTAACTGGCGGTAAGCAAGCCTGGAGGTGAGCGGTCTGGGGAAGTAGCCAGGAGCGGGTAACTTGGTACTCACTGCGCTCTAGAATGCCGCATCCGCGACCGCAGGCTGCGGGACGCCGAGACACCCCGTCAGAGGTCCCCAAACGGTTCCAAGACCTTGAACATAAACCTTCTGCAAACATTTAAAAGACAATAAAAAGAGTATCAATAGGTCTTCAGCAGGTGGAAACCTTCCAGGTGGTCAGTGGTGGGCAAGCCCCTCTGCGTGAATGGGTTGTAAGGTGCTTGGAACCAGGAAGTTGACCAGGGAAGCCAGCAGAAGCAACAGACTGAGTATGTATATCACATGGATAAGTACCAATGTGGACAACAGGAATCGTCTCCTTTTCCATCTAGGGATAATTGTGTAATCTTACCCAATACACATGAGCATTCTCATACCTGAAAACATCAGTTTGATATCATCTAACATTGCTATATTTTTGATTTGATTTTCAGAAGGTCTTAGCAAGGTGTACAAGTAAAGCCTCGTACACACGGTCGGACTTCAAACAAACTTTTCCGTGGATTTTTGTCTGAAGGGAGTTGGCCGGGCACACCCATAGCATAAACACGGCAGGACTTTTCTGCAAACTTTCCCAAAACTTTCCCAACATCACATGGTTTTTCTGCTCTTTTCTGCTCTTTACCACCACCCTTTGGTCAACTTCTGCTATTGTTGGTTGATTTTAACATTGGTTTTGGGCATGCGTATTTGTACTTCAGACAAAAGTCCAATGGATTTCTGTAAACACGGCAGGACTTTGCACCGTAGGACTTTTGTTGCCGAAAAGTTTGTCGGTTTGCAGAGCGAACTTTTGTCCGATGAAAACTGAAAAAGTTTGTCCGATGGAGCGTACACATGGTCGGATTTTTTTGAAAACCTGCTAATTTTGAAGCTTGGCAAAAAGTCTGACTGTGTGTACGAGCCTTAAGTGTGAATTCTGTGTTGTGGAAAAAAAAAATTGGAACCTTTTTTGGTTACATGGTATTTTCAAGACAAGACCAAAACACACTCACAGATGCAGTTTAGGTAGCTTTATTTAATCTAAAGACAAAACCACATATTCACATTTATATGAAGCTGGGTATTTTTCCAAATTTATTACAACAAAAAAGTAATATCAAGTAAAAGTGAACACGAATGAAAAAATATTATAGTGTTGGTCATGGCTTTAGGTTTTTAATAGCCTAAATATTATTTATATCTTGAGTAGTGATGAGGTAATATATTTTCAAAACCATCATATAACAAAACAAACTCTAGACTATATTTAATTTATCATTTGGGTTACTTGCATTAATTAGAGTGTGGGTTATAAATGTAAGTAATGTTAGCTGGACAGCTTGGTTAGCAACTGACTGATGGTCCAATTTACCCTATATGTATAGTCATAAAAAGGTTATTAATCATTTTCCTCTTAAATTATTCATTATGTTGTTTTGTTGCACCAAAACTAAGCAATGATTGCTAACTATTTGAATATACCACATGTTTAATGATCCAAAGCAACTATTTGCCAAAGGGTAAAATAAATAATGAATAAACATTAATTTTGTTTCAAAATTTCCTTTTTTACCATGAGTTTATTGACTGTGTGACCTTAAAATAATGAGAGTACCTCCCAGTCCCAGAACTGAACTACGGATCTTCCAGAATCTAATGGTAAATTGAATGTTATTCAGTAGTTCATTTAGATTCAATTTAGTCTTGGATTGGAACAACCAGAAAAGCCATGTGGTGGTCCAACATAATTGGTTGAAATCAAACACTCTTAAATTTTGCCCATCATTTTTTATTTTCCTGCATTCTTCTTGCGGCAGCACTGTGCCACTGTTTCTAAAAAGAGAACTTGTTTTTTGGGTCTCATGCTTGGACCATTTCTTGCCAGGAACTTACTAACATGTATGAGTGGTGTAGTGGGCAGGTGTTGCATAGGGGGGTGCTAATTTTTTTTTATAGCTATAAGTAAAAAAAAAAAAGGGATCTGGGACTTACAACAAAGTGTGTGATAACTGGGGTGCCTGGACACAGTGGTACAATAAACCCAGAATTCCTTAAATCTTTAGTAGCAATAATTCCTCTTACTGATAGTGTACGGTGTGAATATTCAATGTATTACCCTGTTTATGCTGACAATTGATAACTAAATTAGTGGTTTAAGTGACTCATCCACATTCTGTTGCTTTGTTTTTCCTTCTTTTACATGTTGTCCATTTACTTCTGATATATGGTTAAACTCGATAAGCATATGTGTTTTGTTATCTCATAGACATTAAATCACCATCTGTTTTCCACACTTGTATGTTCTTGAAATCCAAATTAAAACCACAAGAGGAACCCATCTCCCCCATATGGGCCTACGGACCCTAACAAGGAGATATGTCAATCCTTAGATCCATTTCTGATATTGTGAGCCCCTCTGACCAGCCTTGAGAGATTATGAGAGGGCTCAATTCCTAAACTTCTATTAAGGAATGACATATGCCCCTCTTTGTAAGAAATACTTCCATCATTGTATCTCTTTACAGATTATCATTTGTCTAATGAACATGCAATGTCTTGTTCTGTTATTTGTTTCTATGAAAAACCCAATAAAAATTATTGAGAATACAAAAAGAGTACCCTTTGGCTGTATAGTCTGCTCTATATTTCCAACTCAGAGAATCGATTAATTGATCAATTCCTGTTTATGGGTAACTTTTGAATGAAAGTTTTTACTGTTTGAATAGTGCTTTGAGACTGCTTTTCTGCTCTGGGTCCGACCGACTGGCCCTGGCCATACCCCCGGTGGAAACTAGAAGCTATCCCCCTAGTGGAAAACGATTCATGTTTTTACTTCTGGCTATTCCTCTAATCTCTAAACTACTTCAAAACAGGTATTGATGTTATATGGATGCAATTAAAATATTAACATATGTGTACTATGTTTCATTTTTTGTAAAATTGTTAATGCTATGTTCATATAATAGAACATAGCTCCTTGTTTCTACAGTCGATACACTCCTGAAGAAGATTCCGAAAGCAATTTTGAAACGCGTTGAGTGTTCACTACTTCAAGCATTCTGTTTGGTGTATTTAAGAAGGAACACTACCATCTACTGTCAGGATAATCGTATGCATAATCGCGCACAAAGATGTGCACGAAGATGTGCACTTGCTACTAAGAATTCTCGAGTGACAACTAGAGGTTCCGTAACTCACGCACATGCGCAAAGGAATTCTCAAGTGACAACTAGAAATTCCTGACTCGCTAACGTACCTGCGCAAGTGCATTAGCATGAGCGTGCGTGAGTACTTGGCGCCCTCTTGCCTATTTAAACTGGCTCTATAGACCAGAAGATTGCTGAGTGGTCGTCAGCTTCTACCATCTGTGACATGATCCCGTGCTTATTACTGTGTATACCCGGCCTGTTTGACTGCTCGTTCCTGATACCTGTTTGCTGATCCAGCTTGTTACTTGACCCTGCCTTTTGCCTTCTGTTCCGATGCCTTTTCTGCTCTCTTGATGCCGACCCTGGCTTAGCCCTGATTCTTCTCTGGATCCGATTCGGTACACCTGCTGCCCACTGATAGGAGTGAGCTCCTGAAAAAATATCAATACAAATCAACAACGGGAACCATCTCCATGTATACCCCAGGAAGAAAACATACACATACATGAAACAGTAAAAAACCTTTAAAGGCACATATATGTGAACATGATTATGAAGTAACCTTTAATATACGAATGCATTAAAATTACTGCAGCATATAAACAAACAATATGTATTCAGCTAAACTCTTACATATAGAATTCCAAACCAAAAACCAAAGTCAAAGTGTATATCCTTGCAATAATTAGTAATAAATGGATAGACACTTCAACCAATAAAAAGACAAAATCAAAACAAGAAAATAATATATATATATATATATATATATATATATATATATATAATTATACGAATGAGACGCAACAAGAGGAAATAAACAAATTAATGAATGTAAGAATGGGGAAAGTCATCCCTTGTAGAACCAAACCTACAATTCAAGGATAGAGGACCAACCCAAAACCACTTAGTGGGCAGGAGTGTAAGGAAATTACCATAAATCATAATAATAGTGTAGCGGCCTCACCCCATCTCCTTTGTCTAGGGGTATGTCACACGACAGGGTGAGATGCGCTACGGCCCATGTCCTCCCCATAACTGTGGGTGAGGTGAAGGCCAGCACCAGATACTTCCTCGGGCCTATGTGTTTTGTTCTAGAATACAGTCCTGCTGTGTTCACACTTCCCTCTGCTCCCATTAACCAGAGTTCCACACACCGATCACAGTCCAACTCTTGCTTTATTGTACATCTCACAATAAACAGTGCTTCAGTAGCCAACTGGTTGCGACTTGATAACATTTTGATACGGGGGTGAGCAGGTCGAGGCACTATCCTGGTTATTAACTAAACCACTGCGATCTCGCCAGCGGTTACTATAGCATTCAGCTAGAAAGGACTTAGAATCTGAGAGTCTCTACCAGCGACTCAAGAGAACGTAGATAGGAGTACCTTCACTGCGTTGCGGCCCCTATCAGGGGAAGATGTCCCTCCAAGGGAGTTACCAGAGGCCCATCCATCACTGGGTTGATGCTGCAACAGACTCTCCGGACGGGTAACCTCCCCAGCCTCCTCACCTCAGACATGGGCCCCGTCCACCTCAGGGACCCTCGGACGTCTCCACCCTCGCGGGATCCAGTCGAAGTCACTGGACCCCAGGCCTCCTAGTTCAGTACCTCACCCCAGGCTGAAGGTGCCTGGGATGGACTCCGACTCCATTCCGGTCAGGCCTAGGGCACCTGAGCCGGAATCCAGAACCGCCCGCACCGAGGCCTAAGGTGCCTGGGGGCGTCAAGAAGATCCTCCGGAAGAACCTCGTGGTTAGGGCGTCTCCCCCTTTTATCTCTTCCCATCGACACCACGGCGGGTTCCCCGCCCTCGCCGTACCATCTCCGGAAAGGGACAAAAAAGGCTAGCACTGTAATGGCAAATCTACCTTGAGCCTCCAGGTACCCCGCCACCCAGAGGCCAAGGAGATTATTACACCATCCAATCCACTATCCCTATACTTCCACACCTGGGTGTCCCACATAAATTTAGAGACCCCGCTACATACTCCCCCCTGTGATTTGACGCTGGTCCCCAGCGTCTGGTGCGAACTCATGTCTCCCATGGAGTGAGGACACAAGCTTAGCCCCAGAGGCTATCCCTAAAATTTTGAACCTCAACCATACCAAGACCTGCTCAAGGGGAAAGGGAATATAAAACAATAAAACTTCTCCCTAAAAACATCTATCATGTACACATATACAATCCCTCCCATCACTGTCTAAGAACCACCCCACACTCAGCAGTCTTGAAGGACGAATCTCCTGCAGAGGGAAAAAAAAACAACACACAAGGAAATCCACATCCTGACACTTTTTTTTTTATGTTAATTTGGAATGAATGGGTCCATCAACCAATAGACCCATTCGCTCCAATGAGTAAAGTGATGCGCGTGTGGAAAAAAAACAAACAGCCATTGCACAACACTGCCACCTGGTGACAGTGCCGCGGTAATGACACTTGGTGCAATCTTCATTCCTCCTGCGTCCCTACACTAATTCTACCCCAAAGTCTGTCTTTGAACTGTGAGGAAGAGAGAACAACAAAAAAAACTTCTCTCATTCCTCCTGAAGAGTGGAAAACAAAAGCCCAAATAAAAAACTAGGGCACAGTTCGGATGCTCCAGCAGGAACACTTCTGGAAGATTATAGGAAAAGAACAACAAGTGAGTCTCTTCTCACAAGTAAGTGAGTTACCAGAGGCCCATCCGTCACTGGGTTGATGCTGCACCAGACTCTCCGGACGGGTAACCTCCCCAGCCTCCTCACCTCAGACATGGGCCCCGTCCACCTCAGGGACCCTCGGACGTCTCCACCCTCGTGGGATCCAGTCGAAGTCACTGGACCCCAGGCCTCCTAGTTCAGTACCTCACCCCAGGCTGAAGGTGCCTAGGATGGACTCCGACTCCATTCCGGTCAGGCCTAGGGCACCTGAGCCGGAATCCAGAACCGCCCGCACCCAGGCCTAAGGTGCCTGGGCGCATCAAGAAGATCCTCCGGAAGAACCTCGTGGTTAGGGCGTCTCCCCCTTTTATCTCTTCCCATCGACACCACGGCGGGTTCCCCGCCCTCGCCGTACCATCTCCGGAAAGGGACAAAAAGGCTAGCACTGTAATGGCAAATCTACCTTGAGCCTCCAGGTACCCCGCCACCCAGAGGCCAAGGAGATTATTACACCATCCAATCCTCCACGAACACAAGTGGTCCTCTATCCCTATACTTTGTGACAGCAGGAAGGTAAAGTCACCTGGTTGCATCCAGGGGGGTAGATATATTTCGCCCAGATTCAGGCTTTACGCCGACTTATACAACTAGGTGGAGAGTTGTATAAGGCTAGTGGGCTCATGGATGACTCATACCTCTAGGGAGAGTGTGGGGCGTCGTGCAGACAGAGATGAGGAGACCAGCTGAACCTTGTCAGCTCATTTAGGCCTCTATAAGAACTCCCAGCTTCATTAGATGTTAGCTCATGCCTGGAACCAGACCTGTGTGGACTGTCTAGGGAGAGTGAACCCCTGTGCGGTGAGACAAAGCCTGTGTGGCTATTTGCTTGGACATTTAAAACCAGGGACTTAGGGACTAGGACAGCACTAGGCTGATCCCAGTTGTTAGTTAGGAAACCTGTATGTTTAGTCAGAGGTCAAGTTGACCAGGATTTATTTTGTTTATGTTTCTTTTGCTTTGCTGTGTTTTGTCACTGTAAATAGAAAATAAACCGCACCTTTTTGATTTTGAAAACCACAACCTCCGTTTGCTGGGCCTGTTTTTGTGTGGGGAGCACATCTCGGGGGTCACACACACCCGCTGCCGAGCTAACCCCCTCACAGTTGGTGGAGAACCAGTGGCAGTTTTTTTTTTAAGCCAGCATGGAGGAGATACTGAAGCAGCTGGCTCTAGCAAATGCCAATCAACAGCAGACAAATGCAGGTTTGCAAAAGAACTTCGCAGCCCAGCAGCAAGCTCATCAACAGAGCCTTGCAGCCCAGCAGCAGACAAACGCAACTTTGCAACAGAGTCTGGAGGCTCAGCAACAAGCCCAGCAGCAATCTGAGGCCCGCTTCATAGACCTGTTGCAGAAGCAAGAGCAGAGACTACAACAACAGATGGAAGCAGTAATGCAGCAACGTCCGCAGACCAGTGAGGAAAGCCGTCCCACTAATACCGCGTCCTTTGGGGTGAGTCGTTTATTGACAAAAATGACTGGAGAGGATGATCCAGAGGTATTTTTGACCACATTTGAAAGGACCGCTGAAAGAGAAAAGTGGCCTGAGGAGCAGTGGGCTGGACTGGTGGCTCCTCTGTTAACTGGTGAATCGCAGAAAGCTTACTATGACCTAGAGCCTAACCAAGCAAAAGACTATGTGATGCTAAAAGCTGAAATATTGGCAAGGCTGGGTGTCACCCAGGCTGTCCGGGCTCAGCGTGTGCATAACTGGACTTTCCAGCTTGGAAAACCCCCCAGGTCTCAAATGTATGATCTCATTCACCTGAGCAGAAAGTGGCTACAGCCAGAGACTTTGTCCGCACCAAAGATTGTGGAACGTGTTGTAATGGATCGGTTTTTGAGAGCTCTTCCTACTGCCATCCAAAAGTGGGTAAGCCATGGAGACCCAGAGACGGCCGATGGTCTTGTGGATCGTGTGGAGAAATACTTGGCTACAGAGAACCTGACGGCCTCTTCCAGAGACACTCGGACTTTCCACCCTAAGACCAGACCATCCCCAGGGGCGGATAAGAGGATTCCAAGGGGTGAGGGTGGAGAGAGTGAGAGGGTGGGAGCTCTACCCCAAGTTTGGCGAGAACAGCCTGGGAAATCAGCGGCTCAAGAGGCCGCAAGAAGGATCGTTTGCTACCGCTGCCGGCAAGCGGGACATATTGCAGCCAATTGCCCGGTTGTGGAGGAACCCATGCAGTGTGACTTTCTGACGGGCAGACGTCAGTCTCTGTGTGCGACAGTCGCATGCACTGCCATTCGAGGAACTGAGAAACATTTATGCAAAATGTGTGTTAATGGTAGAAATGTTGTGGTATTGTTGGATTCAGGTAGCCTTGTGACCCTGATAAAGGCTGAGTTAGTTAAAACAGAGGTCTCTGGGAATAGCAAGGTAGCTGTTATTTGTGTGCATGGGGACACCCGAGAGTATCCAGTGACTACAGTGTGTTTCGAGACCCCCAAAGGTACCCTCTCTCATCCAGTGGGCTTAGTATCTCAGTTACCGCATGACGCCATTGTGGGAAGGGATTTTCCGAAGTTCTGGGAACTGTGGGATGATCCTGAGCCCCCCACTGGTGCCCCTATGTACCAGGAATGTGATAGCCAGAACTCCCCTGAGAGTGGTGAGGACTCTCCGGAATTTCCCTTATCAGTATTGGCAGGGGAGACTCAAGAAACTGGAGAGGAGCCCACCTCCTCAGACGAAAACCTACCGTCTGTGGAGTTTTCTGATCTTGAGGTTCACAGGGAAAACTTTGCCACAGAACAGTTGAAAGACCCCGCCCTAATAAAGGCACGGGAAAACGTAGTGAAAATAGATGGCGAGTTAGTGAACCCAGATAATACCTGCACTTACCCATACTTCAGCGTAGAGAAGGACCTACTGTATCGGGTGGCAAAAAGGGCAGAAGAAACTGTTGAGCAGCTTGTGGTGCCCAAACCTTACAGGTAGTTGGTGTTGGAGTTGGCCCATGGGCACATTCTTGGAGGTCATCTGGGGACAGAGAAAACCCGAGAGAGGGTATTACAGAGATTCTATTGGCCGGGGGTGATGAAGGACATAGAAAATTATTGTTCCTCCTGCCCTGTGTGTCAGAGGTCGGCCCCGATGCCACATTTCCGTAGCCCGCTGGTCCCTCTACCCATCATTGAGGTCCCGTTTGAGAGGATCGCCATGGATTTGGTAGGTCCTATAATCAAGTCCGCTAGGGGGCACCAGTACATATTAGTTATAATGGACTATGCCACCCGTTATCCAGAAGCGATCCCTCTCCGAAATACCTCGGCCAAAACCATAGCCAAAGAGCTATCTCTTGTGTTTAGCCGGGTGGGTATTTGTAAAGAACTGCTTACGGACCAAGGTACACCCTTTATGTCCCGGGTTATGAAGGAGCTGTGTAAATTGTTCAAAGTGACGCAATTACGTACATCTGTGTATCACCCCCAAACCGATGGGCTGGTTGAAAGGTTCAACAAAACCCTAAAACAAATGTTGAAGAAAGTGGTGGATAGAGATGGAAAGGATTGGGACTGTCTACTTCCTTATCTGATGTTTGCTATTAGGGAGGTGCCCCAATCCTCTACGGGATTCTCCCCCTTTGAGTTACTGTATGGGAGACACCCAAGAGGGCTGTTGGATATTGCCAAGGAAACTTGGGAAAGTGAGAGTTCTCCCCACAGGAGTGTGATTGAGCATGTCGCCCTGATGCAAGACCGAATTGCACAGGTAATGCCCATCGTGAAGGAACATTTGGCCCAAGCGCAGTTAGCACAGCAGAGAGTGTACAACCGTGGAGCCAAGACCCGTACCTTTTCCCCGGGGGATAGGATACTGGTACTTGTCCCTACGGTTGAAAGTAAATTCCTTGCCAAATGGCAAGGCCCCTACGAGATAATGGAAAAAGTGAGCGAAGTGAATTACAAGGTCAGACAACCAGGAAGGCGAAAGCCCGAACAGATCTATCACGTTAATCTGTTGAAAGCCTGGAGGGATAGAGAGTCCCTAGTCGCAGACACTTGGTCACCAGCTCAAACTGGTTGCGTGATTCCTGAGGTTGGAATAGCAGCCACCTTGTCACAACCCCAACAACAGGAGGTTAAGGAGTTTGTGCTTCGCAACAAGGAGGTATTCTCTGAGCTGCCGGGACAAACATCTGGGGTAGAGCATGACATCATTACCCCGCCCGGTGAAAGGGTGAAGTTAAAACCCTATCGGATCCCAGAGGCCCGACGGGAGGCAATACGGGAGGAAGTACAGAAAATGCTGAACTTAGGGGTGATAGAGGAGTCCCAAAGTGATTGGTCTAGTCCCATTGTGTTGGTGCCTAAACCGGATGGGAGCTGGCGATTTTGTAACGATTTTCGTCAGTTGAACAAAGTTACAAAATTTGACACCTACCCCATGCCACGTATAGATGAGTTGATCGACCGGCTGGGAACAGCCCGATACATGACGACTCTTGACCTCACAAAAGGGTATTGGCAAATCCCCCTGGCCAAGTCGGCCAAAGAGAAAACCGCATTTGTAACCCCAGACGGGGCGTTCCAATATAAAAGAATGCCGTTCGGGTTACAGAATGCGCCGGCCACATTCCAGCGGAAAATGGACCAGATGCTGAGGCCCCATCGGAAGTATGCTGCGGCTTACCTGGATGACATAATTGTCCATAGCACAGATTGGGCCTCACATCTGCCAAAAGTGCAAGCAGTCCTGGACTCTGTTCGGGAAGCGGGGTTTACGGCTAACCCCAAGAAGTGTACCATTGGGCAGGAGGAGGCCAAATATCTTGGGTACACCATTGGGAGGGGAGTAATAAAACCCCAACTCAACAAAGTCGAGGCCATCCAGAGTTGGCCACGTCCCAACAGCAAGAAGCAGGTACGAGCCTTTCTGGGAATCGCTGGGTATTATCGGCGATTCATTCCCCACTTTGCTTCTAAGGCTGTGCCCCTAACCAACCTGACGAAGGGGAAAGGGTCGGTCATGATTAAATGGACCCCCGAGGCTGAGGCAGCATTCCAATTCTTGAAACAAGCCTTATGTAGCCAGCCAGTGTTGTACTCACCCGACTTCTCTAAAGACTTTGTCGTACAAAGTGATGCGTCAGATGTGGGGTTAGGAGCAGTATTGTCCCAGGTCTGGAACGGGGAAGAGCACCCAGTCATTTACCTCAGCAGGAAGTTGAAGTCCCATGAGGTAAATTACGCCACCGTTGAAAAGGAGTGTTTAGCGGTGAAGTGGGCTCTAGATTCCCTTCGGTACTACCTGCTAGGTAGGCACTTTGACATGGTTACGGATCACGCTCCGTTAAAGTGGATGGCTCAAAACAAGGAAACAAATAGAAGAGTGAATAGGTGGTTCCTGGCCCTCCAGGAATTCAACTTCACAGTAAAGCATCGCCCTGGCGTTCAAATGGGGAATGTGGATGCTTTGTCTCGAGTACATGAATGCCTGATTGCTGGTGTTCCAATCCCGAGGTTAAAACAAGAGGGGGGGTTATGTGACAGCAGGAAGGTAAAGTCACCTGGTTGCATCCAGGGGGGTAGATATATTTCGCCCAGATTCAGGCTTTACGCCGACTTATACAACTAGGTGGAGAGTTGTATAAGGCTAGTGGGCTCATGGATGACTCATACCTCTAGGGAGAGTGTGGGGCGTCGTGCAGACAGAGATGAGGAGACCAGCTGAACCTTGTCAGCTCATTTAGGCCTCTATAAGAACTCCCAGCTTCATTAGATGTTAGCTCATGCCTGGAACCAGACCTGTGTGGACTGTCTAGGGAGAGTGAACCCCTGTGCGGTGAGACAAAGAATGTGTGGCTATTTGCTTGGACATTTAAAACCAGGGACTTAGGGACTAGGACAGCACTAGGCTGATCCCAGTTGTTAGTTAGGAAACCTGTATGTTTAGTCAGAGGTCAAGTTGACCAGGATTTATTTTGTTTATGTTTCTTTTGCTTTGCTGTGTTTTGTCACTGTAAATAGAAAATAAACCGCACCTTTTTGATTTTGAAAACCACAACCTCCGTTTGCTGGGCCTGTTTTTGTGTGGGGAGCCCATCTCGGGGGTCACACACACCCGCTGCCGAGCTAACCCCCTCACAACTTCCACACCTGGGTGTCCCACATAAATTTAGAGACCCCGCTACAATAGTAATTACGATGATAATAATAACACTAACATTAAAATTTTAATTAAAACTAGTACTAAAATGAACAATACCCTGATCTCCATAAAAGCAAAAATGATGATACGGTTAACAAATAAATAAATAGATAAATATAAAAAAAATTCAAAAAACTATTGTGATATATTATATTTGATGATACTGTTGTACACATGAATTAAATAAGTCAATAAATCAATAAATCTTCCAAATTCATACTGTGAGGGGGTTAGCTCGGCAGCGGGTGTGTGTGATCCCCTGGATGGGCTCCCCACACAAAAACAGGCCCAGCAGACGGAGGTTGTGGTTTTCAAGATCAAAAAGGTGCGGTTTATTTCTCTATTTACAGTGACAAAAACACAGCAAAGCAAAAAGAAACATAAACAAAATAAACCCTGGTCAGCTTGACCTCTGACTAAACATGCAGGTTTCCTAACTAACAACTGGGATCAGCCTGGTGCTGTCCTAGTCCCTAAGTCCCTGGTTTAGTAAATGTCCAAACAAATAGCCACACAGGCTTTGTCTCACCGCACAGGGGTTCACTCTCCCTAGACAGTCCACACAGGTCTGGGTCCAGGCATGAGCAAACACCTAATGAAGCTGGGAGTTTTTATAGAGGCCTTAAACGAGCTGACAAGCTTCAGCTGGTCTCATCAACTCCCTGCCTGCACGACGCCCAGCACTCTCCCTAGAGGTATGAATCATCCATGAGCCCACTAGCCTCAGCTGGGCTTCATCAACTCTCTCCCTAGTTGTATAAGTCGGCATAAAGCCTGAATCTGGGAGAAATATACCTACCCCCCTGGATGCAACCAGGTGACTTTACCTTCCTGCTGTCACATACCCCCCCCTCTTGTTTTAACCTTGGGGTTGGAACACCAGCAATCAGGCATTCATGTACTCGAGACAAAGCATCCACATTCCCCATTTGAACGCCAGGGCGATGCTTTACTGTGAAGTTGAATTCCTGTAGGGCCAGGAACCACCTATTCACTCTTCTATTTGTCTCCTTGTTTTGAGCCACAAACTCCTTAACCTCCTGTTGTTGGGGTTGTGACAAGGTGGCTGCTATTCCAACCTCCGGAATCACGCAACCAGTTTGAGCTGGTGACCAAGTTTCTGCGACTAGGGACTCTCTATCCCTCCAGGCTTTCAACAGATTAACGTGATAGATCTGTTCGGGCTTTCGCCTTCCTGGTTGTCTGACCTTGTAATTCACTTCGCTCACTTTTTCCATTATCTCGTAGGGGCCTTGCCATTTGGCAAGGAATTTACTTTCAACCGTAGGGACAAGTACCAATATCCTATCCCCCGGGGAAAAGGTACGGGTCTTGGCTCCACGGTTGTACACTCTCTGCTGTGCCAACTGCGCTTGGGCCAAATGTTCCTTCACGATGGGCATTACCTGTGCAATTCGATCTTGCATCAGGGCGACATGCTCAATCACACTCCTGTGGGGAGAACTCTCACTTTCCCAAGTTTCCTTGGCAATATCCAACAGCCCTCTTGGGTGTCTCCCATACAGTAACTCAAAGGGGGAGAATCCCGTAGAGGATTGGGGCACCTCCCTAATAGCAAACATCAAATAAGGAAGTAGACAGTCCCAATCCTTTCCATCTCTATCCACCACTTTCTTCAACATTTGTTTTAGGGTTTTGTTGAATCTTTCAACCAGCCCATCGGTTTGGGGGTGATACACAGATGTACGCAATTGCGTCACTTTGAACAATTTACACAGCTCTTTCATAACCCGGGACATAAAGGGTGTACCTTGGTCCGTAAGCAGTTCTTTACAAATACCCACCCGGCTAAAAACAAGAGATAGCTCTTTGGCTATGGTTTTGGCCTAGGTATTTCTGAGAGGGATCGCTTCTGGATAACGGGTGGCATAGTCCATTATAACCAATATGTACTGGTGCCCCCTAGCGGACTTGATTATAGGACCTACCAAATCCATTGCGATTCTCTCAAACGGGACCTCAATGATGGGTAGAGGGACCAGCGGGCTACGGAAATGTGGCATCGGGGCCGACCTCTGACACACAGGGCAGGAGGAACAATAATTTTCTATGTCCTTCATCACCCCAGGCCAATAGAATCTCTGTAATACCCTCTCTCGGGTTTTCTCTGTCCCCAGATGACCTCCAAGAATGTGCCCATGGGCCAACTCCAACACCAACTTCCTGTAAGGTTTGGGCACCACAAGCTGCTCAACGGTTTCTTCTGCCCTTTTTGCCACCCGATACAGTAGGTCCTTCTCTACGCTGAAGTATGGGTAAGTGCAGGTATTATCTGGGTTCACTAACTCGCCATCTATTTCCACTACGTTTTCCCGTGCCTTTATTAGGGCGGGGTCTTTTAACTGTTCTGTGGCAAAATTTTCCCTGTGAACCTCAAGATCAGAAAACTCCACAGACGGTAGGTTTTCGTCTGAGGAGGTGGGCTCCTCTCCAGTTTCTTGCGTCTCCCCTGCCAATACTGACAAGGGAAATTCTGGAGAGTCCTCACCACTCTCAGAGGAGTTCTGGCTATCACATTCCTGGTACATAGGGGCACCAGTGGGGGGCTCAGGATCATCCCACAGTTCCCAGAACTTCGGAAAATCCCTTCCCACAATGGCATCATGCGGTAATTGAGATACTAACCCCACTGGATGAGAGAGGGTACCTTTGGGGGTCTCGAAACACACTGTAGTCACTGGATACTCTCGGGTGTCCCCATGCACACAAATAACAGCTACCTTGCTATTCCCAGAGACCTCTGTTTTAACTAATTCAGCCTTTATCAGGGTCACAAGGCTACCTGAATCCAGCAATACCACAACATTTCTACCATTAATACACATTTTGCATAAATGTTTCTCAGTTCCCCGAATGGCAGTGCATGCGACTGTCGCACACAGCGACTGACGTCGGTCCGTCAGAAAGTCACATTGCATGGGTTCCTCCACAACCGGGCAATTTGCTGCAATATGTCCCGCTTGCCGGCAGCGGTAGCAAACAATCCTTTTGGCTGCCTCTTGAGCCCCTGACTTCCCAGGCTGTTCTCGCCAAACTTTGGGTAGAGCTCCCACCCTCTCACTCTCTCCACCCTCACCCCTTGGAATCCTCTTATCCGCCCCTGGGGATGGTCTGGTCTTAGGGTGGAAAGTCCGAGAGTCTCTGGAAGAGGCCGTCAGGTTCTCTGTAGCCAAGTATTTCTCTACACGATCCACAAGACCACCGGCCGTCTCTGGGTCTCCATGGCTTACCCACTTTTGGATGGCAGTAGGAAGAGCTCTCAAAAACCGATCCATTACAACACGTTCCACAATCTCTGGTGCGGACAAAGTCTCTGGCTGTAGCCACTTCCTGCTCAGGTGAATGAGATCATACATTTGAGACCTGGGGGGTTTTCCAAGCTGGAAAGTCCAGTTATGCACACACTGAGCCCGGACAGCCAGGGTGACACCCAGCCTTGCCAATATTTCAGCTTTTAGCATCACATAGTCTTTTGCTTGGTCAGGCTCTAGGTCATAGTAAGCCTTCTGCGATTCACCAGTTATCAGAGGAGCCACCAGTCCAGCCCACTGCTCCTCAGGCCACTTTTCTCTTTCAGCAGTCCTTTCAAATGTGGTCAAAAATACCTCTGGATCATCCTCTCCAGTCATTTTTGTCAATAAACGACTCACCCCAAAGGACGCGGTATTAGTGGGACGGCTTTCCTCACTGGTCTGCGGACGTTGCTGCATTACTGCTTCCATTTATTGTAGTCTCTGCTCTTGCTTCTGTAACAGGTCTATGAAGCGGGCCTCAGATTGCTGCTGGGCTGCAAGGCTCTGTTGATGAGCTTGCTGCTGGGCTGCGAAGCTCTGTTGTTGAGCTGCAAGGCTCTTTTGCAAACCTGCATTTGTCTGCTGTTGATTGGCATTTGCTAGAGCCAGCTGTTTCAGTATCTCCTCCATGCTGGCTTAAAAAAAAACTGCCTGTATTCTCCACCAACTGTGAGGGGGTTAGCTCGGCAGCGGGTGTGTGTGATCCCCTGGATGGGCTCCCCACACAAAAACAGGCCCAGCAGACGGAGGTTGTGGTTTTCAAGATCAAAAAGGTGCGGTTTATTTCTCTATTTACAGTGACAAAAACACAGCAAAGCAAAAAGAAACATAAACAAAATAAACCCTGGTCAGCTTGACCTCTGACTAAACATGCAGGTTTCCTAACTAACAACTGGGATCAGCCTGGTGCTGTCCTAGTCCCCAAGTCCCTGGTTTAGTAAATGTCCAAACAAATAGCCACACAGGCTTTGTCTCACCGCACAGGGGTTCACTCTCCCTAGACAGTCCACACAGGTCTGGGTCCAGGCATGAGCTAACACCTAATGAAGCTGGGAGTTTTTATAGAGGCCTTAAACGAGCTGACAAGCTTCAGCTGGTCTCATCAACTCCCTGCCTGCACGACGCCCAGCACTCTCCTTAGAGGTATGAATCATCCATGAGCCCACTAGCCTCAGCTGGGCTTCATCAACTCTCTCCCTAGTTGTATAAGTCGGCATAAAGCCTGAATCTGGGAGAAATATACCTACCCCCCTGGATGCAACCAGGTGACTTTACCTTCCTGCTGTCACAATATGTACCCAATCATAACAATCAAAACACATCAAATAAAATAGATAACAGAAATAGATATAGGGGTATAGAATTATATAAATAAATAGATAAGCTCCTCTATATAAACTCAAATGAAATACCGTATATACTCGAGTATAAGCAGACCCGAATATAAGCAGAGGCACCTAATTTTACCACAAAAAAATGGGAAAACTTATTGACTTGAGTATAAGCTTAGGGTGTCCATCTGCATGCCTCACTGTGCCTCACTTTGCCTCACTGTGTCCATGTGCATGCGTCACTGTGCCTCACTGTGCCTTACTGTGCCCATGCCTCACTGTGTCCATGCCTCACTGTGTCCATGCCTCACTGTGCCCATGCCTCACTGTGTCCATGCCTCACTGTGTCCATGCCTCACTCTGCCCATGCCTCACTGTGTCCATGCCTCACTGTGCCCAGTCTCCCTACCTGATCTCCGGCGCTGTGTGACTAGACTGATGTTTAACATGGGAGTCTATGTGAGGGGAGCCCGGCTTTGAAAAATCGGTACTCCATGGCCGTAGGTCCCCTGGACAACAAACTTTGCACACTTGTAGAAGAAGAGTGGGGCTACATGTGTGCTAAGATTGGGGTCCAGGGGACCTACGGCTGGCCAGAATCAGGCCCGTAGGTCCCCTAGAGCCGGCCGGTACCGAGTCACCAAAATCACCGGAGAAATGACTATTTAACATGGGAGTCTATGGAAGGGGTGCCCGATTTGAAAAATCGGTGCTCTCCGGCCGTAGGTCCTCTGGACAACAAACTTTGCACACTTGTAGAGGAAGAGTGGGGCTACATGTGTGCCAAGTTTGGGGTCCAGGGGACCTACGGCTGGCCAGAATCCGGCGCACAAATTTAAAGATGGACACAGACTCGAGTATAAGCCGAGGGGGGCATTTTCAGCACAAAAAAATGTGCTGAAGAACTCGGCTTATACTCGAGTATATACGGTACATCTAATCATAATAGTGGGATACATCCCATTCAAAGTTTAATCCAGCCGGTTTTCTGGTATTAAGGGTGAAGATCCGGAACACCTCCCTCTTGCAGAGTGCTCTGAATTTATCGCCCCCCACAGATGTCACTACCTTTTCTATCCCCTGTATGACCAGGCTTTAAACATTTTTATTGTGAACCAAATTCCAATGTTTGGCGTATAGGTGATCGAGAAGATGATCCCTTAACCTACATGTCGTCCGACCCACATATTGGATAAGGCACGACTCACAAGTAATGACATAAATCAAAAACTTAGTGTTACAATTTATAAATGAAGATATTTTGAAACTTCTACCTGTACTGGTAGAACGAACAGAGTCTCCCCTTTTGATGTAACAACAATATGCACATCCTCTTATGCCACATTTAAAATTACCCTTAAACTGCAACCAGTTTTTTTACTAGTGAACAGACTAGGCGATAAAAATCCACCTAATGTAGGGGTCCTATGGGTAACGGTTTTTATACCTTTAGATAATATCTGGGTGTATGTAGAATCATTAAACAAGACAGGGAGATATTTGTTGACTATATTCCTGATTTTATTAAATTCTACACTGTACGGAGTGGGAAATATCGGAGTGCCAACTGAAGTCCTGCACCTGTTGGCGTGTATCCGCATTGGCCAGTCCACAAAATTGCCTGCTGCTTGGCACCTGCTGCAAGTACCTTCTGTCCAGGATCTCCAATCAGCCACCTTCAGGAGGAAAAGGACAGGAGGTGTAATGGAAAGCCCTCCCGTCAGCTCGGCCTCAACCAATTACGTGACATCTACTGTATTGTACTACATCTTGAATAGCCATGTTTTGTACAACATGCTTTTATATTTTGTGATATATAGTAAATAAAACCTTTTTTTTTTTTTACAATTTTATAAATCCTCTCAAGGTCCAATTTACTAAATAATATAAGTTCATTGCCATTTAAAGCCCCATATATATGAGGGCTCTCTTTTCACTTAATGCATAATTCAGGGGATGTTGGCAACTAATTAGCTACAAATTACTTTATTCAAAACAAATTACCAGCAAGTGGCAGCAACCTATATGGTAGACTCGAGTGCAGTATTTGATGACCACTATACAATATTAAGCTACTAAATTTGCAATCTATGGGTAAAAAGTGAAACGGTGAAAAATTTTTTATTTTTTAACTGGGCAAACCTTCCTTTTTCTCAATAAGAAGAAGGAAGAGAAACTTTAACCCCACATGCCCTCCTTCATTCTCTTGGGGGAGTTACAAGAGAAATGGTGATCGTTTCTGGCTTTTCAGAGCACAGACCGAATTCCCCTCAAAAGTCAGAGAGACTTCTCTTTGTCTATGGTGGACTCAAACTGTACAAAAGCTATCGGTGACATACAGTGGGTACGAAAAGTATTCAGACCCCCTTAAATTTTTCACTCTTTGTTATATTGCAGCCATTGGCTAAAATCATTTAAGTTCATTTTTTTTCCTCATTAATTTACTCACAGCACCCCATATTGACAGAAAACACAGAATTGTTGACATTTTTGCAGATTTATTAAAAAAGAAAAACTGAAATATCACATGGTCCTAAGTATTCAGACCCTTTGCTCATTATTTAGTATTTGCACCCTTTTGATCTAATACAGCCATGAGTCTTTTTGGGAAAGATGCAACAAGTTTTTCACACCTGGATTTGGGGATCCTCTGCCATTCCTCCTTGCAGATCCTCTTCAGTTCTGTCAGGTTGGATGGTAAACGTTGGTGGACAGTCATTTTTAGGTCTCTCCAGAGATGCTCAATTAGGTTTAGGTCAGGGCTCTGGCTGGGCCATTCAAGAACAGTCACGGAGTTGTTGTGAAGCCTTATTTTAGCTGTGTGCTTAGGGTCATTGTCTTGTTGGAAGGTAAACCTTCGGCCCAGTCTGAGGTCCTGAGCACTCTGGAGAAGGTTTTTGTCCAGGATTTCCCTGTACTTGGCCGCATTCATCTTTCCCTCGATTGCAACCAGTCGTCCTGTCCCTGCAGCTGAAAAACACCCCCCACAGCATGATGCTGCCACCACCATGCTTCACTGTTGGGACTGTATTGGACAGGTGATGAGCAATGCTCAGTATTCAGATCCCCTTAAATTTTTCACTCTTTGTTATATTGCAGCCATTTGCTAAAATCATTTAAGTTCATTTTGTCAATATGGGGTGCTGTGTGTACATTAATGAGGAAAAAGAATGAACTTAAATGATTTTATCAAATGGCTGCAATATAACAAAGAGTGAAAAATTTAAGGGGGTCGGAATACTTTCCGTACCCTCTGTATATAGTGAATAGGGATGAGCCGAACACCCCCGGGTTCGGTTCGCACCAGAACCTTCGAACGGACCGAAAGTTCGCGCGAATTTTCGAACCCTATTCGTTATAATGGACGTGAACGTTCGAAATCAAAATTGCTAATTACAACGGCCAATATGCATGTTAATGTTATAAAACAGGTTTGGGGACCCGGGTCCTGCCCCAGGGGACATATATCAATGCAAAAAGAAATTTTAAAAACTAAAGTTTTTTCGGGAGCAGTCATTTTAATGATGCATAAAGTGAAAAAAAAAAAGTGAAATTTTCCTTTAAATACGGTACCTGGGGGGTGTCTAAAGTATGCCTGTGAAGTGGCATGTGTTTCCCGTGTTTAGAACTGTCCTTGCACAAAATGACATTTGTAAAGGAAAAAAAGAAGCCATTTAAAACCACTTGCGGCTTTAATGTCATGTCTTGTCCTGGCCGCCATATGGCTGAAAATCCTTGAGAAAAATGGCATGGCTACCCCATCACCCCCCCCCCCCCCACCCCAGCCCCTTTGGGTCTTGTATGGATACTAAGGGGGACCCCGCACCCAAAATAAAACCCTATACCTACAACCCTATATACTCTGAACAGCAGTATATAGGTGGTGCAAACAAGACATGGACTGTAGGTTTGTTCTTAAGTAGAATCTGAACAGGTACATTATGAAGTGTAGCTACATCCCAAAAAAATCAATTATTAAGCTTTTTGGAGAACATAGGGAGGGGTTATCACCCCTGTAACATTTGCTGTCTTTGCACATCTGTTCAGAACATGTCACCTCACTTTCCGTCCCAATGACAAATGTTTTTGGAAAAGTGGGGTTTTAATTGAAACAAGGATTGGTGATAAAGCATCAGTAGAGAGGAGATACCTTTTTCCCAAATTAAATCTAACAGGATAGAATTTTCCTTCCTAGGGGTAGATTTCCTCTCACTTCCTGTTTTCTCTTGCCGTTTGCAAGTAGGAGTCGTTTGTAAGTTGGATGTTTGAAAGTAGGGGCCTGCCGTATATACTCTGCAGAAATTTGCCCTATTAGATGTTGGTGTAGCCACAAGACTGGTGGGCACAGGAATGGGCCCTGCTGTGAGTTAATAGATCAAGATTTGTACTTGCATGCACCTGTTGAACCGGGCAGAAAAATTGGGCCTTTGGTGGTGGTGGTGGTGGTGGTGGACGGTGTTGCCACAAGACTGTAAGCCCTCACAGTTACTCTTGGTGGGTGCAGGAATGGGCCCTGCTGTGAGTTATTAGATCAAGATTTGTAATTGCATGCACCTGTTGAACAGGGCAGAAAAATTGGGCCTTTGGTGGTGGTGGTGGTGGTGGACGGTGTTGCCACAAGACTGTAGGCCCTCATAGTTACTCTTGGTGGGCGCAGGAATGGGCCCTGCTGTGAACTATTAGATCAAGATTTGTAATTACACGCCCCTGTTAAACAGGGGCTGAAAAATTGTGCCTTAGGCATTGGTGCTGGTGCCACAACACTGCAACCCCTCACAGATACTGTACTTGGAGCACAGCAGTCACACCTGTTGCGAAGCATCTTTTTAAAAAATTGTAATTACACGCCCCTGTTATACAGGGGCTGAAAAATTGTGCCTTAGGCACTGGTGCTGGTGCCACAACACTGCAACCCCTCACAGATACTGTACTCTGAGCACAGCAATGAGACCTGTTGCAAAGCATTGCCTAAAAATTGTAATTACACGCCCCAACAGGGGCTGAAAAATTGTGCCTTAGGCACTGGTGCTGGTGCCACAACACTGCAACCCCTCACAGATACTGTACTCTGAGCACAGCAGTCACACCTGTTGCGAAGCATCTTTTTAAAAAATTGTAATTACACGCCCCTGTTATACAGGGGCTGAAAAATTGTGCCTTAGGCACTGGTGTGGTGGCATGGATCATTGAGGAGGAGGAAGAGGATAGTCAGTGAACATAACAGGACAGTCACTCAGCATCAGCATAGGCAGTCTTGAAGGGATGTGACATTATAAATTATTCCGTTATATCCGCTTCAGGTGTCTGGTAGCTGGTGGTGATCCAAGACTGATTAATTTTTATGAAGGTCAGTCGATCAACCGAGTCGGTGGACAGGCGCACCCTATGATCGGTGACAAATCCTCCAGCAGCACTGAATGTGCGTTCGGAAAGAACGCTGGATGCAGGACAGGCCAGTAGCTCAATTGCATACTGTGCAAGCTCTGGCCAGTGATCCATCCTCAGGACCCAGTAAGCCAGAGGATTTTCGGTGGGAAAGGTGTCCAAGTCTGACCTTGCCCCTAGGTATTCCTGCACCATGTATATCAGACGCTGGCGATGGTTGCTGGAACCGATCATACCTTGGGGCTGCGGACTAAAAAATTGTCTGAACGCATCGGTCAGACGTCCACCTTCCCCACCGCTCCTTCTGCTACTGACCGAAGCCTCAGCAACTCGTCGTCCAGGACCAGGAGTTTGTAACCTCCCAGTTTCTGGGAACGCGTTGCACAGACCTTTCTGCAAGGCCTCCCTGAGATGTCTCATCCTCTGCTCCCTCTGCGACGGCAAGATAAGGTCCGCAACCTTACCCTTGTACCGTGGATCAAGGAGAGTGGCCAGCCAGTAATGGTCACTCTCCTTGATCCGAAGAACACGAGGATCCTTCCGCAGGCTTTGCAGGATCAGGGAGGCCATGCAGCGTAGGTTAGCTGAGGCATTCGGTCCGGAGTCTTCTGGGTCACTGAGGATGACATGATCGCCAGCCACCTCCTCCCAGCCACGTACAAGTCCACTGGTTTGTTGGGACTGTACATCATCCCTAAAAGACTGCTGCTGCTGATGCTGAGTGCCAGGCTCCACCTCCATGCTCACACAATCCTGCTCCTCCTCCTCCTCCTCCTCCTCTTCCTGTGTGATGGGTGGGACAGAAGGAACATTGTCTGGATAAAGGGGGCCTTGAGAGACAAGGAAGTCCTCCTCTTCCTGCCTCTGTTCTGCCTCAAGTGCCCTGTCCATTATCCCACGCAGCGTATGCTCCAACAGGTGGACAAGAGGTACAGTGTCACTGATGCATGCACTGTCACTGCTCACCATCCTCGTGGCCTCCTCAAATGGTGAGAGGACAGTGCATGCATCCCTGATCATGCTCCACTGGCGTGGGGAAAAAAAGCCAAGCTCCCCTGACCCTGTCCTGGTGCCGTAGTCGCAAAGGTACTCATTGATGGCCCTCTGCTGCGTGTGCAGTCGCTGCAGCATGGCCAACGTTGAGTTCCACCTGGTGGGCATGTCACATATTAGGCGGTTCTTGGGCAGGTTCAGCTCCTTTTGCAGCTCAGTCAGCCGAGCACTGGCATTATAAGATCGGCGGAAATGCACACAGACTTTCCTGGCCTGCCTCAGGACATCCTGTAAGCCTGGGAACCTGCCCAAGAACCGCTGCACCACCAGGTTGAGGACGTGAGCCATACAGGGCACATGGGTGAGCTGCCCCTGTCGCAGGGCGGAGAGGAGGTTGGTGCCATTATCAGAAACGACCATTCCTGGCTTAAGCTGGCGTGGCGTCAACCACCTCTCGGCCTGCCCCTGCAGAGCTGCCAGAACCTCTGGCCCAGTGTGGCTCCTGTCCCCCAAACACACCAGCGCAAGCACGGCATGGCATCTTTTTGCCTGCGTACTCGCGTAGCCCCTTGTACGCCTACGGAGCACCGCTGGTTCCGAGGACAGAGCACTCGAAGAGGACATGGAGGAAGAAGAAGAGGAGGGGGTGGAGGAGAGAGGTGTGTCACAACCAGTAGTAGCATTTTGGAGGCGTGGTGGCGGAACAACCTCCAACACTACTGCACCTTGTCCTGCATCCCTCCCAGCTACCAATAGAGTGACCCAATGGGCCGTGAAAGAAAGATAACGTCCCTGTCCATGCCTGCTGGACCATGAGTCAGCGGTAATATGCACCTTACCGCTGACCGCCCTGTCCAGCGAGGCATGGACATTGCCTTCCACATGCCAGTAGAGAGACGGAATTGCCTTCCGTGAGAAAAAGTGGCGTTTGGGAACCTGCCACTGAGGAACCGCACATTGAACAAACTCACGGAAGGGGGCCGAGTCTATCAACTGAAAAGGCAGCAGTTGAAGTGCTAGCAATTTAGCCAAGCTAGCATTCAACCGCTGGGCATGTGGATGGCTGGGAGTATACTTCTTTCGACGGTCCAGCAGCTGGGGCAGGGAAATTTGCCTGCTACAATCGGACGTCGGTGTACTGCAAGTACTTGGTTGTGACACACCTAATTCTACACCTTCAGTCCTCTCAGAGCAGCTTTCAGAGAGGACTGAAGATATAGTGGGGATGGAGATCCCAGCTGATGAGGAGCAAGGAGAGGTCCGCTTTGTTCTTTGGTGTGGGTCTTTTATGTGTGCTTGCCAACGAGCTGCATGGCAGGTCGACATATGTCTGCTCATGCTTGTGGTGCCCAAGCGGCTGATGTTTTGGCCACGCGAGATACACTTGAGACAAATATTGCAAATAGCAGTGGTGCGATCTGATGCACTCGTCTCAAAAAAGGCCCACACCAAAGAACTTTTGTGATAACGTGCAGAGGCAGCGCCCTGCACAGGCGGAGCTCTGCGGTGTGGTACAGTTGCTGTGCTGGCCTCTAGCTGGCCTCCAGGGGGCATCCTGCCTCGTTGGACATGTGACGCTGCATCCTCCTCCTCCTCCTCCTCTCTCCCTTCAGGCACCCACGTGGAGTCAGTGACCTCATCATCCCCTCCCTCTTCACCACTAGAGCAAACCTGGCAGTAAGCTGCAGCTGGTGGAACACTACTGCCAGATTGCTGTCCTTCAGCATCCCCTTTCTCTGCGCGCACACTACTGACTTCCTCAAGCTGGGTATCATCATCCGAGCCTTCGAATCGTTGGGCATCCTCCTGGAGCATGTACCCAACACTGTGCTCAAACAGTTCGGGGGACTCCTCAGGAGGACATGGTGGGTCTAGGGAAGGGGTGGCTGATGATGCCATTGAGTACGCGTTGGCAGCTGCTCTGCCAGTACCCTGAGCCTGGGTGAGAGAGGATGAGGAGGATGAGGAGGGCTTGGTCATCCATTCTACCAAGCCTTCGGCATGATGCGGCTCCACATGTCCAGCTGCCGAAAACAAAGACAAGCGTGTCCCATGGCCACGTGCTGATGATGATGCACGACCACGTCCACGGCCAGCACTGTTGTCTCTAGAAACAGAGCCTGCCTGCCCTGTGTTCTTGCCTCGGCACGCTCTGCCTCTCCTTGGCGGTCTTCCAGCCATTGTAGTCGGTAGTGTATATAGTATAAAAAATAGAACTCCTATGTGTGCTCACAACACACTGTAGGTCCTATGGGTGCTGACACTAACACACTATAGGTACTATGTGTGCTGCTGACAAGAAAATATAGGAGCTCTGTTTGCTGCCACTAACACACTAGAAGTCCTATGGGTGCTGCTGAGAAGAAAATATAGGAGCTCTGTTTGCTGCCACTAACACACTAGAAGTCCTATGGGTGCTGCTGAGAAGAAAATATAGGAGCTCTGTTTGCTGCCACTAACACACTAGAAGTCCTATGGGTGCTGCTGAGAAGAAAATATAGGAGCTCTGTGTGATGCCACTAACACACTAGAAGTCCTATGGGTGCTGCTGAGAAGAAAATATAGGAGCTCTGTTTGCTGCCACTAACACACTAGAAGTCCTATGGGTGCTGCTGAGAAGAAAATATAGGAGCTCTGTGTGATGCCACTAACACACTAGAAGTCCTATGGGTGCTGCTGAGAAGAAAATATAGGAGCTCTGTGTGATGCCACTAACACACTAGAAGTCCTATGGGTGCTGCTGAGAAGAAAATATAGGAGCTCTGTGTGATGCCACTAACACACTAGAAGTCCTATGGGTGCTGCTGAGAAGAAAATATAGGAGCTCTGTGTGATGCCACTAACACACTAGAAGTCCTATGGGTGCTGCTGAGAAGAAAATATAGGAGCTCTGTTTGCTGCCACTAACACACTAGAAGTCCTATGGGTGCTGCTGAGAAGAAAATATAGGAGCTCTGTGTGATGCCACTAACACACTAGAAGTCCTATGGGTGCTGCTGAGAAGAAAATATAGGAGCTCTGTTTGCTGCCACTAACACACTAGAAGTCCTATGGGTGCTGCTGAGAAGAAAATATAGGAGCTCTGTGTGATGCCACTAACACACTAGAAGTCCTATGGGTGCTGCTGAGAAGAAAATATAGGAGCTCTGTTTGCTGCCACTAACACACTAGAAGTCCTATGGGTGCTGCTGAGAAGAAAATATAGGAGCTCTGTGTGATGCCACTAACACACTAGAAGTCCTATGGGTGCTACTGAGCAGAAAATATAGGAGCTCTGTTTGCTGCCACTAACACACTAGAAGTCCTATGGGTGCTGCTGAGAAGAAAATATAGGAGCTCTGTTTGCTGCCACTAACACACTAGAAGTCCTATGGGTGCTGCTGAGAAGAAAATATAGGAGCTCTGTGTGATGCCACTAACACACTAGAAGTCCTATGGGTGCTGCTGAGAAGAAAATATAGGAGCTCTGTTTGCTGCCACTAACACACTAGAAGTCCTATGGGTGCTGCTGAGATGAAAATATAGGAGCTCTGTTTGCTGCCACTAACACACTAGAAGTCCTATGGGTGCTGCTGAGAAGAAAATATAGGAGCTCTGTTTGCTGCCACTAACACACTAGAAGTCCTATGGGTGCTGCTGAGATGAAAATATAGGAACTCTGTGTGATGCCACTAACACACTAGAAGTCCTATGGGTGCTGCTGAGAAGAAAATATAGGAGCTCTGTTTGCTGCCACTAACACACTAGAAGTCCTATGGGTGCTGCTGAGAAGAAAATATAGGAGCTCTGTGTGATGCCACTAACACACTAGAAGTCCTATGGGTGCTGCTGAGCAGAAAATATAGGAGCTCTGTTTGCTGCCACTAACACACTAGAAGTCCTATGGGTGCTGCTGAGAAGAAAATATAGGAGCTCTGTGTGATGCCACTAACACACTAGAAGTCCTATGGGTGCTTCTGAGATGAAAATATAGGAACTCTGTTTGCTGCCACTAACACACTAGAAGTCCTATGGGTGCTGCTGAGAAGAAAATATAGGAGCTCTGTGTGATGCCACTAACACACTAGAAGTCCTATGGGTGCTGCTGAGAAGAAAATATAGGAGCTCTGTTTGCTGCCACTAACACACTAGAAGTCCTATGGGTGCTGCTGAGAAGAAAATATAGGAGCTCTGTGTGATGCCACTAACACACTAGAAGTCCTATGGGTGCTTCTGAGATGAAAATATAGGAGCTCTGTGTGCTGCCACTAACACACTAGAAGTCCTATAGGTGCTGCTGAGAAGAAAATATAGGAGCTCTGTTTGCTGCCACTAACACACTAGAAGTCCTATGGGTGCTGCTGAGAAGAAAATATAGGAGCTCTGTTTGCTGCCACTAACACACTAGAAGTCCTATGGGTGCTGCTGAGAAGAAAATATAGGAGCTCTGTTTGCTGCCACTAACACACTAGAAGTCCTATGGGTGCTGCTGAGATGAAAATATAGGAGCTCTGTGTGATGCCACTAACACACTAGAAGTCCTATGGGTGCTTCTGAGATGAAAATATAGGAACTCTGTGTGATGCCACTAACACATTAGAAGTCCTATGGGTGCTGCTGAGAAGAAAATATAGGAGCTCTGTGTGATGCCACTAACACACTAGAAGTCCTATGGGTGCTGCTGAGAAGAAAATATAGGAGCTCTGTGTGATGCCACTAACACACTAGAAGTCCTATGGGTGCTGCTGAGCAGAAAATATAGGAGCTCTGTTTGCTGCCACTAACACACTAGAAGTCCTATGGGTGCTGCTGAGAAGAAAATATAGGAGCTCTGTGTGATGCCACTAACACACTAGAAGTCCTATGGGTGCTGCTGAGAAGAAAATATAGGAGCTCTGTTTGCTGCCACTAACACACTAGAAGTCCTATGGGTGCTGCTGAGAAGAAAATATAGGAGCTCTGTTTGCTGCCACTAACACACTAGAAGTCCTATGGGTGCTGCTGAGAAGAAAATATAGGAGCTCTGTGTGATGCCACTAACACACTAGAAGTCCTATGGGTGCTGCTGAGAAGAAAATATAGGAGCTCTGTTTGCTGCCACTAACACACTAGAAGTCCTATGGGTGCTGCTGAGAAGAAAATATAGGAGCTCTGTTTGCTGCCACTAACACACTAGAAGTCCTATGGGTGCTGCTGAGAAGAAAATATAGGAGCTCTGTTTGCTGCCACTAACACACTAGAAGTCCTATGGGTGCTGCTGAGAAGAAAATATAGGAGCTCTGTGTGATGCCACTAACACACTAGAAGTCCTATGGGTGCTGCTGAGAAGAAAATATAGGAGCTCTGTTTGCTGCCACTAACACACTAGAAGTCCTATGGGTGCTGCTGAGAAGAAAATATAGGAGCTCTGTTTGCTGCCACTAACACACTAGAAGTCCTATGGGTGCTGCTGAGAAGAAAATATAGGAGCTCTGTTTGCTGCCACTAACACACTAGAAGTCCTATGGGTGGTGCTGAGAAGAAAATATAGGAGCTCTGTTTGCTGCCACTAACACACTAGAAGTCCTATGGGTGCTACTGAGAAGAAAATATAGGAGCTCTGTTTGCTGCCACTAACACACTAGAAGTCCTATGGGTGCTGCTGAGAAGAAAATATAGGAGCTCTGTTTGCTGCCACTAACACACTAGAAGTCCTATGGGTGCTGCTGAGAAGAAAATATAGGAGCTCTGTTTGCTGCCACTAACACACTAGAAGTCCTATGGGTGCTGTTGGGGTGCAATGCTGTGCTAACAGCACTGCGGTTGGTACTACTGCAATACTGTACTAACAGTAAGCACGCACCAGACTAATCCCCAGCAGCAGCTAATAACACACTAACTGTGCAATCAGCAGCAATGAACGATCAATGACTTAGGTAGCAATGGTTTAGCAAAGAAATAGCCAATGGTTTAGCAAAGAAGAGCAAATCTTTCAGTATCAAGCAAAGACAGAATCAGCAGACTAATCTCTCCTAAAGCCGGAACTCATGTGACCGGGGCCGATGGCGTGGCGGCCTTTTAAATGGTGGGGCGTGTACTAAAGCCCCTGAGCTGTAATTGGCTACAGGCGTCCTGCCTGTAGCCAATTATTGCTCTCCGAGTTTCGGGCGCTGTGATTGGCCAAGCATGCGGGGTCACAGTGCATGCTTGGCCAATCATCAGCCAGCAATGCACTGCGCCGGCCGCGCCGGCCGCAATGCATTGCGGGGCCGCTCGCATCACACGAATGTGATGCGAACGGCCCAAATAGTTCTGGGCTCGACGAGCGAGCGAACGCCCGATGCTCGATTCGAACATGGGTTCGAATCGAGCACCGGGCCCATCCCTAATAGTGAAGACCTATTTCCATTTCTGACCCATTGGTTCTGGCTAGTATGCACAGGATTTACATTGTACTGTTAAAAGGTCTAGGCATTCCTGTCTTTCCTTCCCTAATAACTGTGGTAAAGGTTCTCTAAATAATTCCAGTTGTGTGTATACAACGGACAAACGTATGATTTTTTTTATGTGCAGAAATGGATATGAACTACACAGCTTGCAGAACTAATAAATTTTTCAGTTATTGGGGCAAGGGAATATTGAGTTCTACTGAACAGCCACAAGTTCTTTGACTCTCAGGAATAACTATAATTATCTAAGAATAGAGGGGGTGGATTATATTAAAGTTCACCTCTATTTAACCATTGTTATTACATGTTTGAGATGTTAATAGTTTTAGAGTCACAGGTACTTTCAGAAATATAGCTCAGATGCACAGGAAAATATGCAGATAAAATTTTTCATAACTAACATTTTAAAGATACCAAGATACTTTATCATCTATTATGTAAACCCAAAAACAAACATTTATTATATTGCAGCTTACCAAATCTTAGATGTGATGGTTGCATTGGTTTTCCTCATTAGGCCCCTTTCACACAATTGGCCAGCAAATATCCGCCTGTCCGTTTTTCAAGCGGATCTGAGCAGGCCATCCATTGACTTGTATAGGCAGACAGATGTCAGCGTAGATGTGTCCGCTGACACCCATCTGCCATCCGATCTGACAAGATCCGCTCTAAACAGGCAGACTGCGATACATTCGCCACCTGTCCATCGGATCGGATGGGATTGGATGAAAACTAATATGCTGTCTGTTTTCATACGATCTTCTCATAGAGAACAGCTCTGACAGGTCCGTCCCTGCACAGTGAACAGAGACGGACCTGTCATCCGCCTGCTCAGCGGAGTCCATCCAGCGGATCTGCCCCGTCTGAAAGGGGCCTTATGCCTTGTACACACGATAGGAATTTCAGATGGAAAAAGTCTGATGGAATTTGTGTGGGCCCCATCTGACTTTTTTCCCTCGGAATTTAGAAAGAGAACATGTTCTCTTTTTTTCCGACGGAAAAGATTTCTATCGGAAATTCCGTTCGTCTGTAGGGAACTCCGATGGAGAAAAAAACATGCATGCGCAGAATCAAGTCGACGCATGCTCGGAAGCCTTGAACTTCATTTTTCTCGGCTCGTCGTAGTGTTGTATATCACCGCGTTCTTGACGGTCGGAATTTGGTGTGACAGTGTGTATGCAAGACAGCTTGAATGGAATTCCGTCAGAAAAATCTGTCAGAGTTTATCCCGATGGAAAATCCGATCGTGTGTACAAGGCATTAGGGTTCCTTTCTTCTATTTTAATCTGGCGATCCAGCCACAAAGTCTTTTGTTTTTCAAAAGAACAAGCTCTCTTCCAGAGTAAAATGTATCAGTTTGCAAGGATGAGACAAACTCTTTACCACTGGCAGGGGTGCTTATAATGATCAGCTTTTATTTAGTCATGCAAAACCTTTGTCTCAAAAGAAAGAAAAATGGTTTGCTGTAACTGATTATAAAGTTATAGCTGGAGTTTGGATTAAATTTGTTTGTGTATTTAAATCTGCTGGTACATTTAACTCTCCCCTCCAACTCAGACTGACAAAGCTGCTGTGCCCCCTCTTCTCATTCACCCAGAGTGGGGGCACTCTAATACAGGAAGTGTATTACTGGCCATATCACCAGGTGAAAACAGAAAGAAAAAAGCCCAAAAAAAGAAAACAAATACAGCCACCACATCTAATGATGGGTAAGCCGCAATATATAAAATTTTTGGTTTTTAATTAATCAAATTTTAATGTTCGGTGGACTTGAGTGAAGTGTGCAAGTTCTTTATGTTCCTTTGCCCATTAAGGTGGGTGTAATATCCCAGTGTGTGTTATGCAAGTCTGGCCTACTGTAAAAGGAGCCCACCACATACTGGTTCTGGGGTGGAGATTTCACTGGCAATGATGCTGAAAACATACAGCTTCACTTCCTTAAAACCAGCATGCAACCAAGTTGTACTGATGGTGGGGGCATTTGCATTTTGGGAGTTTACAGCTCTCCTTACATGCATATGGGGAAAAGGAGGATGCGCTTTACTGGAATACATAATATACTACTCATTTAGAAATGCGCTTCATTCATATTACACACTAGGCTTTAACTGTTTTTGTTAAGTGGTAGCAAAAAATTCTCTTTAAAATACTTTTCAGACACACTTTACAGTTGCAATCATATGACTAATTTTAATCTAAATGGATCATGATACACTATGTTCCTGTACTATTTTAAAATGTTTTTGCATATTAAAGCTGAAAGGTATAAAAGATTCAAATAATGTAGCCCTGCGTATTCATTAATACAATTTAAAATGTATTTTTTTTATTTTAAGCAGTGCAAGCACCTGGATATGAACTGGTGTCAGCCTTTTATAATCCCCTGTTTAACTGACTTTAAGGGGTAACTCCACTTTCGTGGGGAAAAAAAATAGAAAATAAAGAAAAAATAATATAGCGTATACAGTTGCGACACAAGTCATATTGTAATTGAATGCTACTAAAAATGACATTTCCTTTTCAATCTGCAGCTCTGTAGTTTTCTGTAAAATACAATATTGCTACCTGGATTTGTTCTGTACACAGAATGTGTACAGAACGCCCCCAAGAAACATAATTTCCTGCTTGTGTGATTGGCTCACTGATTTTCCCAGAAGTCTGCACTAAGATACACGTCAGATTTCAGACATCCCCTGCAACAAAAATTTCATTTTTGGTGAGATACTCCCAATAGGAAATCACGTCTAAAGGGATGCAGGCCCAGCAGATTTCCTCATTAGTGCCCTGCAGGCGCCACAGCTGGTTGATAATTATGAAACCACTCCCATTAGATTCACTTCCCCACATGGACACAGACAAACACAGGGATTTCTTCAGAATAACAAAAGATAGGACTCTGCAACAAGTTTGATAAAATTCTTGCAATGTGCACAGATCACCCAGAGGGAAATGTTTTTTCCTCAACAAAAGTGGAGTTACTCTTTAAACTGAAAATAAAAAATGCAGCGCCAAAGTACTGTGTGAAAACCTAGATATAAATATAAATCTGGGCGTGTGATAGTTTAACTAACTAATCAATACAAAAAGAGGGAGTGACCCCAGAGTATATATAAATACCAAACAGTTGTGAAAAATGTGCAAACTCATATATAAAAGTTCTATAAAGTGATGTGACTGTCAGCCAAGTCCAATAAGATGCTCAGTAAGTGAACTGAGAAAAAATGCAGTCAATCAAAATACGGTATATCCATAGCGACTTCAAGTTCGTGTAGAATATATGTATACATAAAACTGCAACACCCGGGGACGTGATTCCAACACCAGGAATGGGGAAAAAGCAATGGATACTCTTACCCCTATGTGTGGACACACACACCAGCGGTGGTGGGTCAATCAAGCAAAGGTGTAGATATGAAATCCTCAGGAACCGTCCTCACCAATCGATGAATGCAGGGACACCGAATCTCCGGCCAGATCTTTCCACGGTGGTGAAATGAAGCGCCAAGGATATTAGTGCATCAAGGATTGTGGTAATGACCATAGAAAAAAAGAAGGGAAGCTCCACATAGTGCAGGATCAGATGATGATTAAAAAGACTGTTTATTTAAAACAAAAAGTCACAAAACACACATGGGTGTATAAAAAACGAAATATAAAAAATGAAACAGGCTTCCATGCAGAGGCTTGTACAAGCAAAGTTAAAATCGAATAAAAAGCGTAGCTATAGGCAAGTCCATGTACCCGACATGTTTCGCATAAGAAATGCATCCACTGGGGCGAAACATGTTGGGTACATGGACTTGCCTATAGCTACGCTTTTTATTCGATTTTAACTTTGCTTGTACAAGCCTCTGCATGGAAGCCTGTTTCATTTTTTATATTTCGTTTTTTATACACCCATGTGTGTTTTGTGACTTTTTGTTTTAAATAAACAAAGTCTTTTTAATCATCATCTGATCCTGCACTATGTGGAGCTTCCCTTCTTTTTTTCTATGGTCATTACCACAATCCTTGATGCACTAATATCCTTGGCGCTTCATTTCACCACCGTGGAAAGATCTGGCCGGAGATTCGGTGTCCCTGCATTCATCGATTGGTGAGGACGGTTCCTGAGGATTTCACATCTACACCTTTGCTTGATTGACCCACCACCGCTGGTGTGTGTGTCCACACATAGGGGTAAGAGTATCCATTGCTTTTTCCCCATTCCTGGTGTTGGAATCACGTCCCCGGGTGTTGCAGTTTTATGTATACATATATTCTACACGAACTTGAAGTCGCTATGGATATACCGTATTTTGATTGACTGCATTTTTTCTCAGTTCACTTACTGAGCATCTTATTGGACTTGGCTGTCAGTCACATCACTTTATAGAACTTTTATATATGAGTTTGCACATTTTTCACAACTGTTTGGTATTTATATATACTCTGGGGTCACTCCCTCTTTTTGTATTGATTAGTTAGTTAAACTATCACACGCCCAGATTTATATTTATATCTAGGTTTTCACACAGTACTTTGGCGCTGCATTTTTTATTTTCTGTTAACTATTCTGCGATTTGTCTATTTGCTGATGCTAGCAGCCACCTATTCATTTGTTCACTCAGTAGCGCTACTTTGTTTATTTTATACTCTTTAAACTGGGAAAGGGAGAAGCAGCACAAAGAACCAATCACTTGTGTATAGGAGGAGAGAGCAGAGTGACAAAGAGATGAGCTCAGTAGTCTGTTGTTTCTCCTTTCACTGTCCAGTGACTGGCTGGAGTATGGACAAGACCTGTGTTAATGAACTGCAACAGAAAAATAGCAGGTCTCTTGGCTTGCCAGACAGTACTGTGCTGTGTGCCAGAGGTGTAAATCTCCAAAGTGGGTGGACGAAAATACAAATGAAAAAACAGGTAAAACAACTCCCAAATATGTACAATCATGTGAAAAAGTAAGTACACCCACATTGAAAAGATTGCCTTTTTCAACATATTTGAACAGGCAAACATTCGATTTTCATTCAAACAGTGCCTGCAGACAAAGGGGATATACTTGAATAAGGGCATGAAGACAAATCTGCCTTTTTCAATCATTTATTTTACAACAATATCAAAAGATGTAATGGTGTACTGTGGAAAAATGTAAGTACACTCTTGGCCTCACAAGCCCTTTAGCAAAAATTACTTCTTACAGGCATTTTGCATAACTGCCCCCCAGTTTCTGACACAAATAGATATAATATTTTACCATTCCTCCATGCCAAATTACTTTAGTTGCAAGATTTTTGTGGGTTTCATTACACAAATTGCCTGTTTAAAATCAACCTATGAAATTTCAAAGGGATGCAAATCAGGGATTTCAATGACCATAACCCTTATTTATTTTTTAGTCATTCCTCGCTACATTTGCTAATGCACTTCACATAATCATGTTTTAGAATCCATTTCAGTTTCAGATCAGATCAGACTCAATAACTGCAAGCTGCCCAGGCTTTGAAGCAGAAAAGCTACTCCAAACCATACCATTTCTACCACCATGCTTCACAGTTGGTATGAGGGTCTTCTCTTAAATTGCTGTCCTTGGTTTGCAGCAAACATGTGGCCATACAAGTCATATATGATTTGTCGGTCCTAAGTGTACTGTTACAAAAGGCCTGGTGTTTTCCTAAAGACTTGATAAAAAACTGTAATCTCGCTTGAATGTTCTTTATTAGACAACAAAGGCTTTTTCCTGGCACATTTCCCATGCAGGTTGAATCGGTACAATCTGTTGCCAGAGTTATCTGCAAATGCTTGGAGGAAATATTGGACTTCTTGGAGACTTCTGTTAGCATTAAGCAGTTAGCTTTTGGGATGAGTTTTTCTGGAATGACCAGTCCTTGACAAACTAGCAGTTGTTTAAAACGTCACTTCCAAACAATTTTTCTTACAGTGGAATGATTTATTTCAATCATTTGTCAACTCTTTAATCTGCATAGCTTACAGGTATACAAGCCTTATTTCTGAAGGTCTTAGTGAGCTCTTTTGATCTTGGCAAGATTATACCTCACACATCAATAGCAAAGAAAACAACAGACCTTTGGTTTAAAAAAGACAAGTTCCACCTGCATAAATCTAAGGAGGGTCTAATCATTGGCAACCTTTTTAAAACATCTGATTCTAATATCATGGATTTTAAGTGGCAGCCCACCAGACAACCCCCCCCCCCAACCCCACCAAGCCCCATTGTGACAGCAGGTCAAGGATCTTCTCCCTGCACTTGCTGTCACAATAAAAAAAAAAAAAGTGGGGCTCCGTCCACCCGGCTGCTTCACCCATTCACAGAGTTCTGTGAATAAGAGAGTTACAAATACCATCAGCCATTGCGGCTGACGGCTTGTAGTTTTCAATGGACTACCAGGGTGCCGATAAGCGCTCTAGGTAGTTCATTGGTTCTTCCTGTCATTCAGTAACTGTCTGCTCATACGAGATACAAGCAGACAGCTACACTGACAGTCTGAAGGAGCCCTGCATTGTACCCACTGCATTAATCTGCTGAATGCGGGTGCAATGATTTACAGGCTCCTAAAAAAAAAAATTGGCATTGCACAAAAAAGATGGCATTTATTATAAATTTTTTAAAAGGTGAACTTAGCCTTTAAATAAAGATTTAATGTTTTCCTATTCAACTATGTGGAAAACATCAACCGTTTCCAAGTGGTGTACTTTTACAGCTTTAAGTTACAAAATAATTGCACTTTTAGTGCACTTATTCTTTTCTTCTCCCACTCCCTTAGTACTTATTCACCTAAAAGCCTGCTATTAGGAGATATTGACTGTGTAACCTGCCCAGTGCTTGACAAACTTTGCCTTAAATATTCAAAATTCTGCTGTAGTACCAAGGCCTCCATTCACTTCAGGGAAAAGGCCCTTTCTTTAGCTGCAGACTTTTTACTTAAGAATGAATGGAGTGAATGCACACATATGTGGGTATAGTTTTGAAAAATTCTCTAGATTTCAGGCAAGGGCTTTGCCACACAGTGAATATCTTAGAGGAGCACGTTAATATGACCTATTATATATGTGCTAGAGGAAGGGAAAGAGGCAGAAAAGGAGAAGTGTACTAAAAGTGAATTCATCCTTGAATGCAAAAATATACTCACTGGCCACTTTATTAGGTATACCCATTCAATTGCTTGGAAACACAAATTGCTAATCAGCCAATCACATGGTTGCAACTCAATGCATTTAGGCACCTAGATGTGGTTGAGACAGCTTTAATTCAAACTGAGCATCAGAATGAGGATTTAGGTGACTTGGTCTGAGTATTTCAAACACAACCATCTCTCGGGTTTACAGACAATGGTCCAAAAAAGAGAAAATATCCAGTGATTGGCAGTTGTGTGGACAAAAATGCCTTGTTGTTCAGAGGTCAGAGGAGAATGTGCAGACTGGTTTGAGATGATAGAAAGGCAACAGTAACTCAAATAACCACTCGTTACAACCAAGGTATGCAGAATACCATCTCTGAATGCACAACATATCAAACCTTGAATTGATGGGCTAGAACAGCAGAAGAGCACTCCAGGTGCCACTCTAGTCAGCTGAGAACAGGAAACTGAGGCTACAATTTGCACAGGCTCACCAAAATTGGACAATAGAAGATTGGAAAATGTTGCCTGGTCTGATGAGTCTTGATTTTAGCTGTGACATTTAGATGGTAGGGTCAGAATTTGGCATAAACAACATGAAAAAATTGATCCATCCTGTCTTGCATCAACAGTTCAGGCTGGTGGTGGTGGTGTTATGTGGGCGATATACTCTTTGCACACATTGGGCCCCTTAGTACCAATTGAGCATTGTTTAAACGTTGCGGCCTACCTGAGTATTGTTGCTGACCATGTCCATCCAACCAGTGTACCCATTTTCTGATGGCTACTTCCAGCAGGATAATACACCATGTCACAAAGCTCAAATCATCTCACCACTGGTTTCTTGAACGTGACAATGAATACACTGTACTTTAATGGCTTCCACAGTCACCAGATCTGTTTCCAATAGAGAACCTTTAGAATGTGGTGGAACAGGAGATTTGCATCATGCGTGTGCAGCCGACAAATCTGCAGCAACTGTGTGAGGCTATCATGTCAATATGGACCAAAATCTCTGAGGAATGTTTCCAACATCTTGTTAAATCTATGCCATGAAGAATTAAGACAGTTCTGAAGGCAAAAGGGGTACTAGCAATATGTACCTAATAAAGTGGCCGGTAAGTGCACAGTATATTCGAATTGGTACACAATGTGAACTGAAATTAACATTCCTAAATCGTGTGTTTTTGTTTAGCTGTTGGTCAAAACTATTACTACAGAATTTATTCTTGGACAAAAATAGCAGAATCTGGGACTGTTCTTATAAACCAAGAATGGAGGAAAAAACAGGAAACAAAAAGCAAGTGTCATTATTACTGTATGTCTGTGCTAATTTTTTTCTGGAGTTTAATTTACAAATCAGTCCATTTATTCCACAAACCTGGACTGCTTTTCACATCTTCTCCCCCGTAGCTGTAAAATAAGGTGCTGGGCACCAACAGGTTAGAAATCACGGGGCCCTGTACAGCCTACCTGACAGGCCCCCCCCCCCAATATATCAAGACCATATTTTCACGAAAAATACACTAAAATCATTATTAGTGGACACAAACATAACGGAAAACCTGTGTGAATAAGCCCTTTTTTATTTGTTAATATATATATTAACAGTGACAAGGGGGCACACAGAGGGGGGGGGTCAGAAGCAGGCAGAACAGGGAGGGAAATCAGTGTCGGGGAAGAAATTACAGGAATGATGCCCTGTGTCTGTGTCTCTCCCTGCAGCAGCTGAAACCCGGCAGGAGGGGGAGAAACTGACTTTCAACTGCTGCAGAGAGCTGCACAGGGCATCCTTCTGTAACTGCCCCTCCGCCAAACCACACTAAGTCCCCCTGCTGTTTGGGCCCCCCTGTGTGCCCGGGCCCCCTACAGGAAGACTGGTGGTCCCCCCCTATCAGCGGCCCTGAGCACCAATATTAGCAGTTGAGGTTCTGCGAATGGTGTAAGCTGAAGTCCAGGCAAATAGCTAAATACACAAATGAAATATATATAATTGAGCTGTTTTACTTGAATCTTTACCAAACTCTTTCTATTTCTGTCCACCCAGTTCTGAGATCCACACAGCTCTGCTGCAAATCACAATCCTGGCTTGTGGGGAAGCAGACATAATTTTTCTCTACAGGCTTCCTCCCCACCCTTAAGCATCGTACACACGATCAGATTTTCCGACGGGAATTGTGTGTTGACAGCCTGTTGGTGGAAAATCCGACCGTTTGTACGCTCCATCGGACAATTGTCGTCTGATTTTTCAGACAAATGTTGGATGGCAGGCTTTCAAATTTTCCGTGGACAACAGTCTGTTGTTGGATTTTCTGATCATGTGTACACAAGTCCGTCGGACAAAAGTCCAAAGTACAAACACGCATGCTCGGAAGCAATGCTCACCAAACACAACATTAGAAGAAAGTACCCAAAGAGTGGCACTAAAGAGCTGAAAAACCACGTAATACGTAACTACGTTCGTGTTTGTTGGCCAACAATTGTGTTCCGTTTGTATGCAAGACAAGTTCCTGGCCAACGCCCTTCGGACAAAAGTCCTACACTTTGTCTGCGGAAAATCCAATCGTGTGTAAGAGACTTTACTTTGGGTCTGGACAGTGAAAGGAGAAAGCACACTGATGAGCTCATCCTTCTGTTACTTTACTCTCTTTTCATACACCAGCTCAACTAATTGCCTCTCCAGTATGATCTCTGCACATTGGTTTCTCTGGTTTATTTCACATTATCACACGTACAACACTGAGGCATTAGCTCTATAATGTACAAAGGGGACTGTCAGTAGTATGAATATGAATGTTTATTGACAACCGGAACAACATGTACCTTAAAGTTATCTGCTAAGTCCGCTGTTTGCCCTGACCTGGGCATGTTTTCCACTTCTGATTTTTACTAATTGCCCTGTCTGTCTGTCCTCCTGGGGGACTGTAATTGTCAATGATGGCATAAACCTTGAAACTGTAATTATTATTCAGATGAAAATCAATAGAATATCATAAAGAAAAAATTGACCTGCCTCTGGCTGATTTTTTGACATTCACTGCAGCTTGCTTGTTTATTGGAGGCTAACTGAATATACTGGCCTTTCTTTGTGATTCCTTTGATTGCCTTTTCTTTTTACTAAAATGTATCATTCTTATACACCTAGGAGTCTATTTATAAAAGTTTTCATATAAGAGTCCAACAGCTTTCTTCCAAGACTGATGCCTCGTACACACGACCGGTTTTCCCGTTGTGAAAACTGCCATGACAGCTTTTGGCCAGGAAAACCGGCCGTGTGTATGCTCCATCGCAGTTTTCCCAACGAGAAAACTTCGGGAAAAAAAGAGAACTTGTTCTCTTTTTTCCCGCCGGGACTCCCGGCAGTCTTTTTCCCGTCATGAAAACCGTTGTGTGTATGCTTTCCCGAGGGGAAAAAAACGCGCATGCTCGTAAACAATTTGACGCATGCGCGGAAGCATAGAACGTCATTTTGTCGGCTCTTCGTAGTCTTTGACGTCACCGGGTTCTTGGCAGTCAAAAGTTCAGTGGTATTTTGTGTAACTGTGTGTATGCCAGGCAGGCTTGAGAGGAATCCCATCGGGAAAAGCGTTGTTTTTTTTCCTGCTGGGAAAACCGGTCCTGCTTCAGACTTTTTCCTATTGGAGTCAATTGGAAAAATGGGAGAATTCTTGAAAAAAAAAAATGAATTAAACTTCTTTTTATGACCTGCATATAACAGAAATGTAATTAACAACGTGAAATGTATTGCTCTATAGGTTCTCGTGAGCAAAAAACTGTCACATTTTTACAAGCAGGGAATTATTTCTTTTGTTTTTTATTCACTACGTGACTGGCATAGTAAATAGACCAAGTTGACCAAATCTTCAATCTTGTGGCCACAAAAAAAAAAAAAAAATCGGTCTATGCAAAATATAGCAAAGAACCAGGTTGAACAGTGAAACCTTGAAAACTCCTGTGTGCCACTGAGCTGTGTTCTGCACTGACACTAAAAATCATCTTTTACAAATGTAGCGGGGGTTTCCTTTAAGGCCTCAGAGACTACTGTACCCATAACCCCACTGGGCACCCAGGGTGCATTGCCCCACGCAGAAACTGCTGGGGTGGACTTTATAAGAGGGAGGCGGAGCCGGGTTCGGTCTCTTTGGACACCGCCCGCCCAGCAAAAGGAACTCCTTTCTGTGCCTGTGGTGATACAAGGCCTGAAGCCTGGGCCTTTCTCCAAAGAGCCTTCCGCTCTCACCGAGGAACCTGAGGGACGTCTCTCCGTACTGTTGCTGCATCGTTACCCGGAGGACCGAAGACTTGGATGTCGTGAGACCTGTGTACCAAGACACAGCCGCGGAAGATACGGTTGGGTGAGAGAGCACCTTCTCAGAGAACTATATAGGATCTCTAGGCCCTATAACTGTTATCCGGAGTTATCACTAGTGTTGCGCTGCGCACCGGAGAGACAGTGCATCGGAGCAGCTTTAGAGATTGCCTTAAATTCACCAAGTTATCAAAACCCCTTTTACCCTGTGGATTACAGTTGTTTCTTCAGAAAAGTGCACCACCGTTTTTGCTAGCGAAGATTTTCCCCTACAGAACTTGTACACAGTACAGTCAGGCCTGACTTAGCGTAGACATTGCTGGGCGCCATTTTTTTTGCCTACGAGGGAGAATAGCTGCAGTGGGGACCGTTAGATTTATGCACCATACTGTATACCTGTCTATTTGTTGAGATACTCTTTTATTGCACATGATATGCACACTGTTGATTATATGCTTACCCAACAATCTGAGTAAAAGTGCAAAGGTTAAGTATACTGGTGTTGTGTCATTTACTTTGAAGAAGAGACGGGTAAAGATAGCTATACTCTATTGCTGTGTGTGTGTGTTCTATTATAGGATTGTGTCTCCGTGAGTTGCAGGCTACACAATCCTATCATCCCCTTCTAGCTGTGCCAAGGGAGGTTAGAGCCAATTGCCGGGGGTTGACAGGGTGCATTACAGGGGCCCAAAAATTATATCAGCAGCCCTCTTAACTGGGGGTATCACTACACATGGGGGCTCGAGTCCGGGATGTGTCTGCGGTTGGAAAGTGTGAAAACCCCCCCAGAGTTTGAATTTTATTCCCCAGTGAAGTTCCGTGGAGGTCGGCCATATTGAGAACTGCGCCACAAGGAGAACCCTGACTGCGTAGTTCGTGGGCGTAACAGAGAGAAAGCCCGCGAACAATGCAGGAGATGGGAGGAGTCCGTCTATGTGTGGAGGTGCACGTGGGGACTTTGGCACGAAAAGGACAGTGCGCGATGGAGCAGCGAATGGATAACATGGCGTCTCATGCCTCATGGGTTCCGGCAACTACTACCATGAAGATGACTTCCTGTGCTGCTCCCTTGACGGATACGGGGATTCGGCTCAAGCCCCGGGGACGATTTTCCCTCTATGTTTGCAAAGATGTGGAGGCCCTCGGAGTGATTTGTCCCGGCTGCTCGGGACTGGTGGTTCATCTGAAGCCATTCGGGCGATGCGAGCACTGTAAGGAGTTCCTGTTTGAGGTCGAGCAACCTACAGAAAAGCCTCGGGCTTTCCACCTCAATTGCCTTACAGGCGCCACCACTCTGGAAGGAGAAATCAGAGCTTACACAGCCACCCCTGCGTGCACTGTCGAGACTTCGGAGGAAGTCACAGAGGACATTGTGTCAGTGAATGAGGAACCGGAGGATGCTGCTTCGGTCACCACAGAGTCCTTTCTCCCACCGCCCAAGAGGATGATCAGGTTCGTGAAAGCTTCCTACGGCCGTGGTGGAGCTACGCCCCATCGCTTACCCGGAACGGATGCATCTGATGGGAAAAGTCCCGGACGTCCTGGTTCAGCTACAAGCCGAGGTAAGCCGGGGGAAGAGACTCTGTCAAAGGTCCCAAGTGTTGGGGATTCACATATCTGTGAATTAGTCAGAGGCGGTGACTCGTCCTCCATTGATAGTTACCTGCCTGCGGAGGAATGTGACACCTCCGACCTGGAGTCCATCTCTGATGCGGGAGATGACGCCGCCATAGATTAACTTTTTGAACGGAAGGGTTGGGATAAGAAGCCCCTGTCCTTGTCCCGTAGTGCTAGGGACTCACCCATGTCCATTGGGGATAGTACACCCTGGGTGGTGGCCTCAGAGCCTGAGGAGGGATCTGTCCCCTTGTCTGCCCTATTGCCATTGGAGACACCTGCATCAGCTACCGAGACAAGACGGGTGTCGCTGCGGACCCCTGTGTCTGGTCCAGAGGTAGTTAAAGTACCTTGGCAATCCGGAAACATTGTCTTGCCTGGCACGGGAGACCGTGCTACCATGCCACCATTGTCCCGGTTACAGAGACTTTTCAACCAGAGAGTTGCCAGCGAGTATGGGTGGGAGTATCCGTACCTGCCTAAAGAACTTTTATTTGAAGTGGAGGCCTGTAGACACCGGTGGTACGAGGACTTTATATGGACACATATTAAAGTACCCCAGGCCCGAAGATACTTTTCATGTTCACCTGCAGCCACCCAGAGATTCAAAGACTGTAAGTCTGCCTGGATGTTGAGTCGGCACATTTATGCGGACAAGGCACTCATTTGCAGGAAGGACAAAGATGATGTTGAGTACCATATAGACACGTTTGATAGGCATTGGAAGCCGTTGGTGTTGCCAGACCCACACTACTACCTGTGAGAGAAAAGACGCTGGTGTTGCTTTGTTTTTTTTTGAGTGCGCTCTTTGGAGCCCAGGAACTTTTGCCCTAGTTGAAAGGGTATTCTACTCTTTGGAAAAGCGGGAGCTGTTGTTCTTTTCCTCCCCTCTCCGCCCCTACCACAAAGATACAAGGACTTTGGGGAGTAGATAGTTCAGGGCCACAGTAAAGAAGAAAAGGAAGTGTTATCCCAAGAAAAAGAAGAAAAGTTTATTTTGGGAATGGGTGTTCTGAAGTTGGCACTACCACTAGGTGGCGGTGTTATGCAACTATTGCCTTGCTAATGATGTGGTACAGTTTTACTTTAGAAGGAAGGGATTTTCCTCTAGGGGAGAATCTCCTCATTCTAACAAAATGTCGTTTTGTTGTGTATGTTTTTTTTTCTTCCCCTGCAGGCGGATGCCAAGCAAGATTACTGAGAATGGGGTGGATCTTAGCTAATGTAGGCGGGAGAGAAATGTAAATATTTAATGAAAAAAAAAACGTTTTATGTGACATTTATTGTTTTAATGTGCACATGTGTGATTTCTCTTTTTCCCCTCTATGTTTTTCACCTCCTTTCCCCATTTTTAGGTTCCGGCACAAACTGACAGTTTTTTTAAATTGCCCTTTTTTCAGGTTAGTCTCTGGATTGGGCTTATGCTGACTCAGGCCTGAGAGGCATAGGTTTACTCCAGACACTGGGGACCAGTGTCTATTTAGTGGGGGGAATGTGTAGCGGGGTGTTCAATTTAGGGGAGTGTCTGAGTGGTAGTTAGGCTCAGATACATTATTGTTATGGTTAATGGACCATTTCTGGGCCATGGGAGCTAGTATTGGTGTATAGTTCCCTGGGGCCTACAGGTGGCGCTGTTGCCATAGGTCTGGGTTGAACCACAGTACAAGGTTGTGCCTTTTCTTGTCCCCTCTCGGCAGCAGTACGGCGGGGCGGGAAACCTGCTGTGCCTGTCGGGAGAGGGTATAAAAAGGGGTGGCCATCTTCCATTGGGGTCTTCGTCCACGCCCAGGCACCTTCAGCCTGGGTGTGTGTGGTTCGTTCGCGCCCAGGCGCCTTCGGCCTGGGTGTGTGTGCGTGTCATCTCTGGGTGCCCTAGGCCCAGAGGCCTGGTTCCTGTTCCATCCCAGACACCTTCAGTCTGGGGTGAGGTACTAATTTGGAGGCCCAGAGCCCAGCACCTTCGGCTGGGTTCCGCCGGGGATCGAGGACTCCCAGGGTGCCGCCTTGCGAGGGGACCCGGGTCTGGGATGAGGAGGCCAGGGAGGTTACCTGTACCGAAGACCCAGCGCAGGGTCGTGGTGACGGTGAGGACCTCTATTAACTCTCCGGGGTGATGTTTTCTCCTTTACACGGGCCAAGTACTCTCTAGAAGTAAGTTCGCTTACAGGTCAGTGGCAGTGGCCTAATAGGGCCGTGCCCTATACACCCAGTCAGTGGCAGTGACTCTATTCACCTGGTCAGTGGCAGTGATCTGTTCTCCAAGTCAGTTGCAGTGACTTCTTATTCACCCGGTCTGTGGCAGAGATTGTGCGCCAAAACTGTTTGTGAAGACTAAACAGTCAAAGAACCTGATTCAAGTTTGTGCCTGGACCTCCTCCCACCTAAGCTGTCCTGTGTCTTGTTCCAACCTGTCTGCTGTCAAAGAGGCATATTTATTATCCGTGTGAAATAAATATAGAAGTTGGACTTTCAGTTGGTGTGGACATTTACACTACTGGGGGAAACATAAGGACTTGCCTCTACCTAAGGTAGAGGTGAGAATCATCCTCGGGAGGATTCAACTCCAGCCGCAGGCAGGCCCAAAAACTAACACCGCTCAACCTCCTTACTCAGGAGGGTACGGGCTTGTGGTGTGGTGTGCCTCTCCCCTCCCTGCGAAGAGCCGAAATCACACAAAAAGGCAGGTAGGGGGAGAGGTGAGGGTGCTACACAAATAAGGGCCAATAACGTGTATTTTTGTGTAAGTGGGTTTGGCTATGCCCGATAGAGTAATGCTGTCAGCTTTCCAAAATATCAGTGCAGCACTACCCCCATAGGAGCTGCTGGTTAGTTTTGGGTTTTGCACGTTACCTCTTCAGCTTTGTTGTCCGGGTAAGAAAAGTCTGTATTAATGTAATGTCCACACAGATGTAAAACCTTCAACAGTTAGGCTTTATTTTCTTATGCAGTAAACGTTAAGAAAGTAGAAGGTATAGAAGAGTAGGGAAAGGTTCAGGCACTCGCCACTAAATGGCAAAGATATCAGTTCAAAGTCACTCACCACTCTCAAAGTTAGAGTGGGTATTGGTCACCCGGATAGTCCCCTCTCATATGGCCTAGCAGCCGGGATGACACGAATCAGAAACAGGGCAGTCTCTGCCACAGACTGCCCAAGGTGAACAAAGTCTCTGCCAGACTAGCTGGGCCTACTAGATAGCGATGCAGCCTCAGGCCAACGTGGCCCCGAGACCAGAACCACACACACAAACCCTGTGCCCAGAGGGCCGCGAGGTGAAGACGGACCCCGATCAATGGCGTCTGCCCCTTAAGTACCCCCTCCCAGCAGGCACAGCGGGTTGACCACTCCCACTGCACCGCTGCCGAGAAGGGTCACTCAATGCACGATGGTTTGCCCATGTTCCAACAGTTGTCTGAGGTGGGATCCTCTGCCATTCCTCCTTGCAGATCCTCTCCAGTTCTGTCAGGTTGGATGGTAAACGTTGGTGGACAGCCATTTTTAGCTGTCTCCAGAGATGCTCAATTGGGTTTAAGTCAGGGCTCTGGCTGGGCCATTCAAGAACAGTCACAGAGTTGTTGTGAAGCCACTCCGTCGTTATTTTAGCTGTGTGCTTAGGTAAACCTTCGGCCCAGTCTGAGGTCCTGAGCACTCTGGAGAAGGCTTTCGTCCAGGATATCCCTGTACTTGGCCGCATTCATCTTTCCCTCTATTGCAACCAGTCGTCCTGTCCATGCAGCTGAAAAACACCCCCACAGCATGATGCTGCCACCATCATGCTTCACTGTTGGGACTGTATTAGACAGGTGATGAGCAGTGCCTGGTTTTCTCCACACATACCGCTTAGAATTAAGGCCACAAAGTTCTATCTTGGTCTCATCAGACCAGAGAATCTTATTTTTCACCATCTTGGAGTCCTTCAGGTGTTTTTTTTAGCAAACTCCATGCAAGCTTTCATGTGTCTTGCACTGAGGAGAGGCTTCCGTCGGGCCACTCTGCCATAAAGCCCCGACTGGTGGAGGGCTGCAGTGATGGTTGACTTTCTACAACTTCCTCCCATCTCCCGACTGCATCTCTGGAGCTCAGCCACAGTGATCTTTGGGTTCTTCTTTACCTCTCTCACCAAGGCTCTTCTCCCCTGATAGCTCAGTTTGGCCAGATGGCCAGCTCTAGGAAGGGTTCTGGTCGTCCCAAACGTCTTCCATTTAAGGATTATGGAGGCCACTGTGCTCTTAGGAACCTTAAGTGCAGCTTAAGTGTAACCTTGGCCAGATCTGTGCCTTGCCACAATTATGTCTCTGAGCTCTTCAGGCAGTTCCTTTGACCTCATGATTCTCATTTGCTCTGACATGCACTGTGAGCTGTAAGGTCTTATATAGACAGGTGTGTGGCTTTCCTAATCAAATCCAATCAGTATAATCAAACACAGCTGGACTCAAATGACGGTGTAGAACCATCTCAAGGATGATCAGAAGAAATGGACAGCACCTGAGTTAAATATATGAGTGTCACAGCAAAGGGTCTGAATACTTAGGACCATGTGATATTTCAGTTTTTCTTTTTTAATAAATCTGCAAAAATTTCAACAATTCAGTGTTTTTCTGTTAATTTGGGGTGCTGTGTGTACATTAATGAGGAAAAAAAATGAACTTAAATGATTTTAGCAGATGGCTGCAATATAACAAAGAGTGAAAAATTTAAGGGGGTCTGAATACTTTCCGTACCCACTGTGTATTATATATATATTTACCATAGTTTGTAGGCGCTATAACTTATACGCAAACCAATCACTATATTCAATTATTTTTCCCAGTGTTCATCTCTTTAGATCCCACACCTTCACACCACCATTTACATTCCCAACACTCTCTTTTTTTTCTCCCCTTTTTTTCTCAGACACTTCACAGTTCACCTCCTGGCGTCACCGCCAGTGTCAGTTTGGGCGTCATCATCGTGCTGGGGGCTCAACATGGCGCCACCTGCTGACCATAGGCTGCTATATGTAAGTAGGAGGGTGAACCTTTTCCCCCCCTTTATATCCCTTTTGCCCCTTAATTTCTCCCCATACTTTTTTTTTATCCCATTTTTCTAAGACCCATTTACTGGCCCTCATACTTGCTTTTAATGCTTTTTCAGATTAATTGCATCTGCTCCTGATGAGGCGATTAGTCGCCGAAACGCGTCGAGCCAACAAGCCTTTTTATTACCCGTGGCTATCCTAGATACATTACTACAACATGTTGTGATTCAGCTTTCTCTATTACCTTTGTTAACTTATGTCTTTATATGGAGCCTTTTGGCCAAGATATTTGTATAACCTATATGATTTTATTGAAACCTGCTTTTTTTCAAAAATTACTTTTTGTTCCACTTATGTGCCTCACTCAAAGTCCCGTACCTTCCCCCTTTTATATATATTGATTAGGGATGGATACATTTATCTAGGGTGTCTCACAAGTCCCACAATTTCCCTTCCCCCCAATCCCCCTCTATCAATACTATATTCACTTATTGTGTTTTTTGTCTTTTGTTTTTATTAAAAAAATGTAGCAGTATAGATTTTGGCCAAAATGTATTAAGCAATTCTATATAAAAAAAATAAAAAATGATTGGCTATGTTTTATAGCAAAAAGTAAAAAATATTGTTTGTTTTTTTTCCGTTTATATCGCAGGAAAATACACAAAAATTTTGAAATTACCAGTTAAATTAGCACAGTGCTAAATAGCAAAAAATGGCCTGATCATGAAGGTGGCAAAACCTGCCGGGGCTGAAGGGGTCAAATCAAAAGCAGCTATTTAATGAGCAGAAGAAATCGGATTAAGATATCAACACTGGAAAGGGAGGAAGAGATGGCAAGTTTAGTTCAACTTTATAATTTATTTTTTCATGCTCATGTAGCGGGGTCCCCATATTTGGGGCCTCTATGTTTGAAATTTAGGGGGTATCCTGAGACATAGTTGGCTCAGGCTGTTGAAATTCCTTAAATTGGACTCTGCTCTGCTGTGGTGTTGCCTGGGTGTATAGTTCCCTTTTGACCTGTAGGTGGCATTGTTGCCCAGGTCTCGGGTCGAACCAGAGGTGGCATTGTGGTGTGATTGGGTGTCCTCTCTCAGCGGTTGTACAGTGGGCGTGGTCTACCTGCTGTGCATGCTGGGAGAGGGTACTTAAGGGGCAGACGCCATTGGGTCTGGGTCTTCGTCCTCCGCACGTACCCCACCTTCGGTGGCCCTCATGGCCAGGGGTGCGTGTGAATGTGCTGGGTCCCGGGCACCTTTAGCCTGAGGCCCCATCGTTCCAGGTAGGCCCAGTACCTTTAACTGAGGCCTACAACCAAGCAGCGGAATCCCAGGGTGCCCGTGTGAGGGTGACCTGCTCTGAAGGAGAGGTAACCAGGGGAGGACCTTTCTAAGGGGATCGATGAAGGATGTCGCCGTCTCGGGAGAGGCCTGGTTACCTGTCAGAGGGAAGGGATTCAGTGATATACCTTAAGCCCTTGTAACGTGCTCTACTGGAACCTATGGTCTCTAGTTACAAGTGCTGGAAAGTTCGGGACTTAGGAGCTTAAAGGTTCTGTGGCAGAGGATCTTCCTAACACATCCCTAGGAGAAATCAAGCTAAAGTAATTGTTCGTGCTTCACTCCGGCTGCTAGGACCGTGAGCAAAACCCACTCAGGCTTGAGTGGCGACGAGGGTAAATAAGTGCCGCGTGCCTGAACCTGCCTCCCTATCCAACTCTATCTCTATCTTCAACTTTCCTACTAAGTTACTAGCAAAGAGAAAATAAACTCGTCTGTTGGAGTTTAGCACTGTCTGGACATTGGCCTTCTTTATTAGAGAAAATAGACTTTTCCCTACACTCTAGGGATGAGAGGGGAGGTAACTCGCTGCAGGACCCAAAAACTGTTAACACCGTTCACCCTTTACAAAATGGAGGAAACTGGGCATGTGGCACAGTGTGTCCTATCCTGCAAGTGGAGGTAAGCAGGACAGGGATCTGTGTGCTACACTCACATGCCATGGATCTGACTTTCTTCTTGGTTTTACACTACACTACAAGTGTTTGTCTTTGAGCATATATGTGTGATACCACAGAAAGTAATGGGGCCCATAACTCGATTTTTACACATGCGTCAAGTGCGTCCATTACTCACGAAGAATCATATACAGGTACTGTGAGAGGAGTACAGTGCCTTGCGAAAGTATTCGGCCCCCTTGAACTTTTCATCCTTTTGCCACATTTCAGGCTTCAAACATAAAGATATAAAATTTTAATTTTTTGTGAAGAATCACCAACAAGTGGGACACAATTGTGAAGTGGAACGAAATCTATAGGATTTTTGAAACTTTTTTAACTAAGAAAAAAATGAAAAGTGGGGCGTGCAAAATTATTCGGCCCCCTTGCGTTAATACTTTGTAGAGCCACCTTTTGCTGCGATTACAGCTGCAAGTCGCTTGGGGTGTGTCTCTATCAGTTTTGCACATCGAGAGACTGAAATTCTTGCCCATTCTTCCTTGCAAAACAGCTTGAGCTCAGTGAGGTTGGATGGAGAACGTTTGTGAACAGCAGTTTTCAGCTCTTTCCACAGATTCTCGATTGGATTCAGGTCTGGACTTTGACTTGGCCATTCTAACACCTGGATACGTTTATTTGTGAACCATTCCTTTGTAGATTTTGCTGTATGTTTGGGATCATTGTCTTGTTGGAAGATAAATCTCCGTCCCAGTCTCAGGTCTTTTGCAGACTCCAACAGGTTTTCATCCAGAAGGGTCCTGTATTTGGCTGCATCCATCTTCCCCTCAATTTTAACCATCTTCCCTGTCCCTGCTGAAGAAAAGCAGGCCCAAACCATGATGCTGCCACCAGCATGTTTGACAGTGGGGATGGTGTGTTGAGGGTGATGAGCTGTGTTGCTTTTACGCCAAACATATCGTTTTGCATTGTGGCCAAAAAGTTCAATTTTGGTTTCATCGGACCAGAGCACCTTCTTCCACATGTTTGGTGTGTCTCCCAGGTGGCTTGTGGCAAACTTTAGACAAGACTTTTTATGGATATCTTTGAGAAATGGCTTTCTTCTTGCCACTCTTCCATAAAGGCCAGATTTGTGCAGTGTACGACTGATTGTTGTCCTGTGGACAGACTCTCCCACCTCAGCTGTAGTTCTCTGCAGTTCATCCAGAGTAATCATGGGTCTCTTGGCTGCATCTCTGATCAGTCTTCTCCTTGTCTGAGCTGAAAGTTTAGAGGGACAGCCAGGTCTTGGTAGATTTGCAGTGGTCTGATACTCCTTCCATTTCAAAATGATCGCTTGCACAGTGCTCCTTGGGATGTTTAAAGCTTGGGAAATCTTTTTGTATCCAAATCCGGCTTTAAACTTCTCCACAACAGTATTACGGACCTGCCTGGTGTGTTCCTTGGTCTTCATGATGCTCTCTGCGCTTTCAACAGAACCCTGAGACTATCACAGAGCAGGTGCATTTATACAGAGACATGATTACACACAGGTGGATTCTATTTATCACCATCAGTCATTTAGGACAACATTGGATCATTAAGAGATCCTCGCTGAACTTCTGGAGTGAGTTTGCTGCACTGAAAGTAAAGGGGCCGAATAATTTTGCACGCACCACTTTTCAGTTTTTTATTTGCTAAAAAAGTTTAAAATATCCAATAGATTTCGTTCCACTTCACAATTGTGTCCCACTTGTTGGTGATTCTTCACAAAAAATTTAAATTTTATATCTTTATGTTTGAAGCCTGAAATGTGGCAAAAGGATGAAAAGTTCAAGGGGGCCGAATACTTTCGCAAGGCACTGTATAGGGAGCAGTTTACTGTGCTGGATAATGACCTAAACAAGCCAGGCAGTATGAGGCAGGATTTTGATACTTTAGCAATGGTTAGGACCTTGGGGATGTGTCCGCTGAGAGAACTTGCATTTAAACTAATTTTGTAACCTAGCATTATAACAGTCTGCTAATGGAATTTGTTTTTAATATAACTTTGAATGTAATATTTGTTAAAATATCTGCACAATCACAGCTAAATAAATTTTGGACACATACCGTATCTACTCGAGTATAAGCTTCCGTTTTTTTGTGCTGAAATTGGCCCCCTCGGCTTATACTCAAGTCACTTTTTTGTGCCTGATCTCCTGGATTTTGGGGACCCAGTACCGGCCGGCCCTAGGTCCCCTGGACCCCACACTTAGCACACATATAGCCCCCACTCTTCCTCTACAAGTGTGCAAAGTTTGTTGCCTGGGGGACCTACGGCCAGGGAGCACAGATTTTTCAAAGCCGGGCACCCCTTCTATAGACTCCCATGTTAAACGTCAGTCTAGTCATGGGCACAGTGAGGCATGGGCACAGTGAGGCATGGGCACAGTGAGGCAAAGTGAGGCATGCAGATGGACACCCTAGGCTTATACTCGAGTCAATACGTTTTCCCAGTTTTTTGTGGTAAAATTAGGTGTCTCGGGTTATATTCGGGTCAGCTTATACTCGAGTATATACGGTAATAATTTTTTGACTCATATTAATTACATCCACATATCTTATCACACAAGCTATGCCTATTCTAAAGATTACCTGCTCACAGATTACTGTAGCTTGTAAATTGATTTCTGTTATTATCTACCTTTTTTAAATTTTTTAATAATTTTGCATCTTCTATTGTGTAGACTGATTTGGTATTACTTGACAAATAATCCATCCATGTCTTCCTGCATTGAGTTTTAGTTGGAAGCTGAGAAAGAGCACAAAGTTTTCTTGTCCCTCCCTTATGTTTATTCATCATCCAGTCTTGATTTTGCCTTTTCTGTTTTTAGCATTGAGCTTTCACAAATGCATAGCAGGCTATCAGCTGTTCATAAATTAACTTATATGTTCATGCTTGACAAGTTGGCCGCAAGATATTGGAAAGCTGTTCAATTAAAGCACACTAATTTCTGCAATTGCCTGAAATATATGCCATCGTTATATCATTTATGTAACTAAAGAGACAAACATTGAACACTGTGGAGTCTACATCTGGGAAATAAGTTATCTTTGTAAATACTGCAATTTACTTGTGCTTGATAAGAGAAAAGGTACTTCATGTATTACTGTTTTCTTTCGTTTTTTCAGTACAAAATCATCTGTTTAAGTGGTCCCCATTAATATTAAATGAACAATTAAAGAATATGCTCTAACAGACTTACAGAAAAGCAAGCACCTGAAATTGCTGTTCACGTTTGGTTTCATAGATTATGGGGAAAAGGGGATAGGAGTTTCAAGGCCCCCCTTTTCCTCATGAGATAACGGCGGCATGGAGGTTTCAAGTGTCCCCGCAGGTCAGGGGGCTCGCGCTTTAAGGGAGCCTTGTAACTGCCTGTGAGGGGAGCCTTGAAAAGGTAATGGAATGTTCCAGAACCTCTCGAGGACCCCTATATAAGGGGGGTCCGGACTGGGTCCGTGGCCAGTCGCCAGCGGACGGTATAGCTGTAGGAGCTCAGGCAAAAGAGCTTCCCTTTGAGCCCACAGTTTCCTACCTCCTAAAGCGGCACGAAGACGTTGCTTCGGCAGCTCCTCGAGCGGGCGGAGGCAGAAGGCGGAGAAGGCTGGATCCGAAGATGCCTCTCCTTACCTCCGATAGAAGAAGCTCCAGAAGTCGGCGACGAGGATCCCCCTATGGATGGGCCGGCGGCAGAGGAAGACGAGGTGGATGCTGACGGCATAGCTGTGATGCCTCGGGAGGAAGAGGTCGTGACGTCGGAGTCTTTGGTTCCAGGTCGGATCGCCGGAACTTCGCGGGGAGGAACCATTGAGGTCGCTGGGCGGATCCAGAGAAAGAGGGGCCAGAAGAGGCCATACAGTCCTCCGGCTCCCTTGGAACGAAGCAGGGGGAGTGAAGAAGCGGCAGCATCCTCTCGCAAGAGGAGAACGGGCGACGTCATCTCTCAAAGGGCGGAGCTTCCCTCAACCAAGACACGCCCGGCGGCACGGATTGGTCGCCCTTGGTCACGTCAGCCTGCGACATCAGGGCGGCGTTTTGAACCATCTAGTACAGCTGCGATTCCTATCCCAGGCTCGGTCACAGCTGGGATGTCTTCAGAGGCAGTTATAAAAACTGCTGTAATGGATCAAGGTTCTATAGCTGCTGAGCGAGCTGCTGGTAGTATTGGTGAGTGTGAACAAACAAATGTTTTAGCTTCCTTATCCTCTACACTCATGCAGATAGCTTCTAGTTTGTCTACTATTATACCTCAGAAATCAGTTTTAGAGGATTCTAATCCGGCGGCTTCTGTATGGGCAGCTAATGTAGGTAAGGTGGTGTCAGTGCAGGTTGACTCTCATATGGGGTTACCTCTTTCTTCCCAGGTGCCCCCTCAAGGTAATTCTATATCACATAAAGTACCGGAAAGTTTTGGAAAAGAAGCCATGCCATGCACATTATCCCCTTTGGGTTTTCATCTATCAAGCAATATAAAAGATAGAATATGGCGCGGTGATTTTATAGATATCTTATCCTTACTTCCTTCACAGAAAGAATATTATTCACTCGCAGATAAGGATAAAAATGAAGATGATAAAAAGAAAACAATAGCTAGGACGTTTAATAATTGGCTTCAAGCATTTTCTATTTATGCTAGCATTACATGTGAAAGATTTCCGGAACGGGGTCCGGGGCTTTTTCAGCATGTTGATGTTATATTAGAGGCTTATAGGTCTTTTGGGGGTTTATCGTGGTATTTCTATGATGAATCTTTTAGACAAAAGATGGCAGTACACCCCTCAATTCAATGGGGGAATAAAGACGTAGGTCTTTGGTTAAACTTATTTGTACCTCAGAGACCGGTGGCGCCTCGCTTAAACAACACATTACCTTCTGCTTCTACAGGCTCTTATAAAAAAGGCATTTGTTTCTCATTTAACGACTCACAATGCAAATGGCCTAATTCTTGTAGATTCCGTCATGAGTGTGCGTTTTGTTCAGGTCCTCATCCAGTCACTAAGTGTTTTAAGAAATCTTCCGTGACGCCACAACAACCGGTTAGAGATTCCTTTCTTAAAGGCTTCCACTCCAGTGATTCTGGAAAACATGGAACAGTGGCTACATCTGTACCCAGACCGGGTGATGGCTCAATTACTCATTGAAGGTTTCAAGTTAGGCTTTAAATTACCCACATTTAATGGTTTGGGTTGTACTTTCGTAAAAAATTTGAAGTCAGCGGAAGAATTGGCTTAAATTGTTCGGGAAAAAATTGATAAAGAACTTAAGGAAGGTAGAATTTCTGGTCATTTTGACGTCCCTCCTTTTGAGAACTTCCGTTTGTCCCCTTTGGGGATTGTTCTGAAGAAAGAGTTTGGAAGTTATAGGTTGATTCATCATTTGTCTTACCCTTATGATCATTCCCTTAATGATCAGATTTGGGAAGATTTGTGTTCAGTCTCCTATACGTCTTTTGAAGAAGCTATTGGTAAATTACGAAAGCTTGGTCATGCAGCATTGGTAGCAAAGGCTGATATAAAATCAGCGTTTAGGCTCCTTCCCATTCATCCGGATAGTTTTAATTCATTAGGATTTCAGTTTGAAGGTAAGTATTTTTTCGACAGATGTTTGCCAATGGGTTGCTCTCTCTCTTGCTTTTATTTTGAGAGCTTCTCATCGTTTATTGAATGGGTAGTGGCTAGGATAGCAGACACGAATAATATTTTGCATTATTTGGATGATTTTTTGTTTTTGGGTCCAGCTGGGTCTGATCAGTGTTCATCATTGTTAAATTCCTTTTTTACAATATGTAGTCATTTTGGCATCCCTCTAGCGCATGAGAAGACGGTTTTTCCTACCAGATGCCTAGAATTTTTAGGTATCACTATTGATACTGAGGCTATGGAATTTCGGCTTCCCCCAGAAAAAATTGAAAAAATATGTCTAATTTCTAAGATTCTTCAGGCTAAAAAAGTTTACTTAAAAACTATGCAGAATCTATTGGGCCTCCTTGCATTTGCTAGTAGAGTACTTCCTATGGGGCGTATTTTTTCAAGAAGGCTTCATTTGGCCATTTCAGGTTTTAAAAATCCTTACTCCCATATTAGGGTGTCACTTGATATTAAAGCGGACTTATTAGTCTGGCAAAATTTTTTATTAGAATTTAATGGGAGATCTGTGTGGCAGGAGGATTTTATTTTGGATCAAGATTTTCAGTTATTTACAGATTCTGCAGGGTCTTTGGGTTTCGCTGCCATTTGGCGGACCCATTGGTGTGCAGAACCATGGCCATTGGATTGGAAGTTGAAAGGTTTGTTAAAAAACATTGTTTTGTTGGAATTATTTCCAATTATTGTGGCCATTGAAATCTGGGGAGAACGGTTCAGGAATAAGAGGCTGTTATGTAGTACGGATAATAAGGGTGTTTTATATGCCATTAACTGCCTCTCTTCAAAATCTAAACCTGTTATAACCTTGTTGAGATATTTAGTCTATAAATGCTTGACTTTGAACCTATGGGTTAAAGCCAAATATGTTCCGGGTAAAATAAATGTAGTAGCGGATGCTCTTTCAAGATTTCAAATGAATCATTTTTTCCAGCTGTTTCCAGAAGTGGACAGGAGTGGATCTGCATTCCCCCAGCAGCTTTGGAGCATACTTTAGTATCGGACAACATAATCAATTCCTTGGCACCCTCAACATGGTGTGGGTACAAAAATGCTTGGTGGCTATGGCTATCTTTCCTTAATTCTTTACAACACAACATATGGGATGTTTCTGAGCAGTTAGTGTTATCATTTTTAAACAGTTTGATGGTAAAGAATTACTCTTGGTCTCACATAAATAAAACCTTATCGGGTGTATCCTTTTTTCTTAAAATGAATTCTTTACCATCTTGTTTCAAATTCTTCTCGGTTCGTCAAGCATTGAAGGGATATAGAAAATCTAATTATTCTATGGATAAAAGAAGTCCCATCACTCCAAAAATTTTGTTAGATTTGTGTAATGTTGCAGATAAGGTTTTTTTTCTCCTTATGAGGCAAGCCTTTTCAGAGCCGCATTTTCGATCTGTTTCTTCGCTGCTCTTAGGGTATCTGAATTAGTACCTAGGAATGCTGGTGGTAAGACAGGCCTTAAAATTCAAGATATAATTATTACCCACACATATATTCAGCTTTTTATTGGTACATCCAAAACTGATCAACTGGGTAAGGGTTCTTGGATCACGCTGGCTGCGTGCTCCAATGAACTCATCTGTCCAGTCTTATTGTTAAGATCTTATTTGAATGGTAGACCGGCTGAGGGAGAATTTTCGTTTCTGCATCAAAATGGTTTTCCATTAACTGTTTTTCAATTCCAGGCTGTTCTTCGTAAGTCTTTGTGTCGTCTTGATTTCGGTGATGCACATATATCATCTCATTCGTTTCGTATTGGAGCTGCCACAGAAGCAGCTAGGATGGGTTTGGATTCTAATAGTATTAAGCTATTGGGTAGGTGGAAATCAGATGCCTTCAAGTTGTATGTGAGACCTGACAATATTTTTAAATCATTTTAGGTGGGCAGCGTATAATATGGATAATTGGACATTCCTTTATCTTTTGGGCACACAGAAGAGCATCATCTAGGAGTTATACAGAATTTCTGGATCTGGATCCTAACCTGTTCTCGATATGTTGGCATGGTAAAAGAGGCATGGTTTGGGAGGAACTCTTGTCTGAGTTGGGTGCGATGGCATACAGTCATCCTCTCCCAGATATTTTGATCATTCATCTGGGAGGGAATGATATAGGTAAACAAAACACTTTAAATTTGATTTTTCAGATTAAACATTATATTCGTTTTATTAAGGCATTGTATCCCAGCTCGGTTTTAGTTTTCTCTGAAATCATTCCCAGACTGAAATGGTTGGGATCTGAAGTTTTTCGCCCTTTTGAGAAAATAATAAAATGTATTAACAGAGTTATGAAAAAATGTATGGCCCTTGGTTATGGTTTATCCTTTCGTCATTTAGAATTAGAGGGTAGTGTTCCGGGCCTTTATCGGTCGGATGGTGTCCATCTGTCCGATATCGGTTTAGATATACTGAATAATGATCTCCAGACATGTATTGAGCAGGCCGCGGTTTGGGTGTAGCCAGAAGGGCTTTTAGCCCTGTCTGTCTATTTGGGGACAGTTTAATAAATACTGAGGTGGTTTTGTAATACAGCTTGAGCTGTAATAGCTGAGCTGAGTAAGTGGTCGTTATTTATATTGAGTTGGCTTAAAATTCCTATGGTGAATTTTAATGAGTTATCATATAATTGTTATTAAAACCAATAATAAAGGCCGTGGCCATATATTTATTCCCAAAAAAAGTTTTGAGTGATTTATTTATTATAAGGAACATGTCTGGTGATCATTTTAAGTATTTGCGGCCTGTTGTCCCATTACTTGTTTTGATGCGTGATTTATAAAATGAGCCCTTTCATTTTACTAGGAAAAGGTAAAAATTTTTAGAACCAAACTCAACCTAGCCAAAACTTTTTTTTACCTTTTAGATGTATTTGGGAAAAGTAAATACTTTTGTCAAGTTTTTATTGCTTTTCATGTCCCTGTTGGGGAGATTTTACCTCACTTTCTGTTCCTGTGGCAATAGGACATGAGATATAGGAATTGGTTGACAATAGAACCAAAAGTCACTGGTCATAGGAGCCCAAGAGAGGTGCTAACCCTTCCCCATTTTACTCCAAAAAGTGTTTTGTTGCAGACTGTGTCCTTATTGCAGAGATTTTCCACCACTGTTTTGACTATAAGTAAAGAAAAATCCTCCAGTGGGGACACAGGCTGCCAATTAGACTTTATAGAGGTTCTATCCCTTTTCTTATTCTTTGTCAACCAAAAAATAAGGTTGAAATGTTGCTTTAAAGTAGAACTATGGGCAAAACTTATTTTTTCATTTCAGATAGAGATGTTTTTTCTGACGGAATTCCGCTCAAGCCTGCCTTGTATACACACGGTCACACAAAAGTTCGGTGAACTTTTGACTGCCAAGAACGTAATACGAGCCGAGGAAATTAAGTTCTATGCTTCCGAGCATGCGTCGTTTTGTTTCCGAGCATGCTTGGAATTTAGTGCGTCGGGATTTGTACACACGATAGGAAATTCCGATCAGATTTTTCCCGACGGGAAAATAGAGAACCTGCTCTCTATCTTTTTCCGGCAGTTTTTCCGTTGGAAAAAGTCAGATGGAGCATACACACGGTCGGGATTCCCGACCAAAAGTTCTCATCAGATTTTTTCAGACGGGAAAAGCGACCGTGTGTACGGGACATAAGGGAGGGTAATAACCCCTGTCAGATTTTTTTTCGCCATCTCTGTTCCATTGCAAAGATTTCCTTTCACTTCCTGTCCCATAGCCAAACAGGAAGTGATAGGATATCTCTGCAAATTAAAGGAATTTTTTGGGGACCCCCAGCTCACCAGAACTAGTGTCCCCATTGGAAAATCTCCCCTTTATTACTTTTCTGAGGACAACCCAAAAACTGGGGTTTCCTTTCTACTTTCACTTTCAATGATAATGGTAAACAGGACAAATAGAGAGGGTAAATCTCCCTAACTGGGACATAGACAGCAATAAAAACTGACAGGTGTTCTAATCCCTCTCCATTCTGTCCAAAACAAAAAAAAAGTTTTGGCTTTAGTTACACTTTAAGTATATTTTTCTACACTTTAATACACGTATTTATTTTGTAATGTTGCTGTATTAGTCTAGATTTTAACATATTAGTCTAGATAGTCTTGGCAAAGGAAACAAAGTAGTCTGTCTTATTCAAAGGATTCAAATTACTGTTACCTAGAAGTGCTAGAATTAATTGATCTTTTACTGATATGAAAGCCTAAAGCTGGCACATGAGATCTGGTTGTTGCATTTTGTGCAGCATCATTCATCTCTGCATCTTGGCTGCACTTCCAAGGCAGTCACCCTATTATGTTGTTCCAGCTCTCTCAAGCTTTAAGCTGCCAATTTTTAGAAAGTCAAAATGTCCTTTGGCTAGACCTCCAGACAGTTTATTTGTGACTCTGGTACGAAGAGGTGGCGGCATTTTTTGTTTACAATACTTCAGTTACCACTTTACCACCAGGTTAATATAACAGTGTCCAAGAAGCAGTTAAGATAGCTTTTCTTTTACTAAACATCCATCGACACTGGTGTTTTGCATTAATACCACAGTTATTTCTGTGATGATAATTTCATGATCTTAAAGCCTGACTTACCCAAACTTTTCATTTACATCAATTGTGCAGCATGTCTAAATATGACTGTGCAGACCAATAGGAACCATAGTTAGACCCAGCACACAAGGTTGTGGTCTGACTTGGATTGGCCAGCATAGAGCACTGGAGAGTGAGCACTGGAAGAAGCACTCAAAATAAAAGGGTATTTAGGCCATTTCCAAGCAAAAATAAAAAATCACAAAGTTACAAAACATAACAATAAATAGATAAAAAAGGTGTAAAGCTTCAACTGAGCTATGAGATGGGACATGTTTATTTAATCTATTTATATCAGGGGCGGCCCGTCCATTAAGGGCGCATGGACGCTGCCCCTCATCCATGCATCCTGCCCCTTGCAGGATGCTGGATGCATGGATTCCAATGGGGGGGGGGTTTTGAAGCACCTGATTAAAACCAGAGGCTCTAATAGGCTTCAAAATAGGGTGGGCTTGGGCGCAGAGCACTGCGAAGCGAGCCCACCCAGGTGTATTACAATAACAAATTAATATTTGCTATTGTAACACTGATCCTTCTCCCGGCCAATCAGAAAGCGGGTCTTGAGACCTATCACCCGATTGGCTGAAAGGACAGGCGATACTATTGGATGTAATAAGAAAAAAAGTTGCGCTAAAACATGATTGTGAATGGCAATAAACCATACATAAATAAACCCCAACCACTGTGTAGATCAATATCCAAATGGTAGAAAATCTAAATATTAATGAAAAATTAATTAATTAAATAGGACTCAGTTCATAAACAGAGATGAGTGAAAAAAGTTTAACCCAAGTGTCCAAGATTAATGGTAGTAGAGATGTGAAGAATCCACTGTGCCAAACCTGTTCCAAACACGATAGGAAATAGTGATGATAGTGAAGCACCTCCACCTAAGTAAACACTGCTGCTTACCGAATAGACGTGATCTCTCATAACAGGAGATCAAATACAGCATAGGCTAATGACCCAGCCTGGGGTTCTTTATGGAAAACACCTCAACTCCGTATACAGCATACAGGGATGTAGACTTCAGAATAGCTTCTCAGCTCAGTATACAGCATATAAGGATGTGGACCTCAGCCAGCAGCACCCGGGGTCACGCCACATGAATTGATGAATAAATACGCATAGCATAAAACCCTTTGACGGTTTATAGATAATATTGTTTGCCTAGGTGAAGGGGAGAAGATGCACAGCGGAAGCCGCCGTGATGGAGGAGAGGACACAGGAGCCGCTGCCTACCGCCTGCCACCCACCACCTAGATGGGGTAAGTGCCAGACCGACCTGCAGACAACACGTGACTGGGGGGGGAGGTGCCGCCGGCCGTTCGGGGGGGTGTTTTCCACCCAGTCTCTCCCCTTGTCTGTCCCTGCATCGTGCTGATCTACTCACTGTCTCTCCTTGCTCGTTCCGATGCCTCTTCGGCTTGAATTCCTCCAAATGCCTCCTGTGGTGGGACTCTTCCAAGCCAGCCTCCTGAACTCCAGCCCGAGATAAAACTGCCCCCCGTGGGGGTCCCTCAAGGGCCACTGACAGCCTACCTCAACACTGCTCCTCCATCTTCCACCCAAACTAATAGATAGCATGGCTAATGTCTTTTTAAAGGCTTCTTTTCAGTTTAAATGATTATGCATGACCCTTTGTGTTCCCCAGCCAGTCTGTCTGCTAGAGTACAATACCTATAATTACAGACTTAATTACCACAAGCCACACTAGACAGTAGAATGTAATCACCCCCTACCTCATCACTGCAAATAGGACACCACCGTCCACACACAATATATACCATTTATGTACAGCATTGAATATGGCTATCACAGATCATGGTGGGGTTCTCATTCCCCCTGTGCCCCAAGTGACCCCTGTCACAATGGCTAATGCCTTTTAAAGGCTTATTTGGTTCCCTGCCACACCCCCAACCCGGGGATTGGTCAAAGGCCCCTAAATATTCAAGGCAACTGCTCCTGAGCCCCTCCCACTATCTTCTAGAATGTTTTCCAATATTCTAGAAACGGGGGGGGGGGGCACCAGAGAGCTGCCAGAATTAGCCATCCAGCCCTGGCCTCTAATAGCCCTGACCCAGATTTAATGACTCAGGTTTATCCCAGAGACAGACTATGTTTTACCTGCACTACACTTCTAGTAGCACACACTAGAGGGTGCTACATGTAAATTGTCACATTTTTATAGGTACAGGCTGTAATATTGCACATTGCCATCTTTATTTAAGCACAGAAATAATTGACATATAATCCATTATTACATAGTTACATAGTTAGTGAGGTTGAAAAAAGATACAAGACCATCTAGTTCAAACAACAAGAAAGTGTTTTTAGTAAATGCAAGTGTTCATCTTCAATTGCAGCTTTTATAGCTACACGCAGAGGCGGCTCTAGACTTTGTGAGGTCTTAGGCAAAATTTAGACACGAGGCCCCACTCACGCCCATACTGGATAAATCAAATTCAAGCAAGTAAAAATGGCTGCAGAAAAAATCATGGATCTAGCACACAGGCGATCAGCACCACTTCCAGGGCACCCTCCTCACCCATCAGACATATGCAGCCAATACAACATCTGGGACCCAGCAAGGTGACAACCCCTCTAGGATTTTCCCCTGTGCCTTGGCAGAATGGGAAGGGGGTGTCACTGAATCATTCCACAGAGGAAGGAGAGTGGGGGGATCCCAGCGCAGAGAGAGAGAGAGAGGAGGAGAGAGAGGGGAGGGGAGGGGAGAGAGAGGAGGGGAGAGAGAGAGAGAGAGATAGAGGAGAGGAGGGGAGAGGGAGGGAGAGAGAGAGAGAGAGAGAGAGAGAGAGAGAGAGGAGGAGGAGGAGGAGGAGGAGGAGAGAGATGAGGGGAGAGAGAGAGAGGAGAGAGAGAGAGAGGAGAGAGAGAGGGGAGGGGAGAGAGAGAGAGAGAGAGGAGAGAGAGAGGGGAGGGGAGAGAGAGAGAGAGAGAGAGAGAGAGAGAGAGGAGGGGAGAGAGAGAGAGAGAGAGAGAGAGGAGGGGGGAGAGAGAGAGAGAGAGGAGGAGGGAGAGAGAAGAGAGAGAGGAGGGGAGAGAGAAGAGAGAGAGGAGGGGAGAGAGAAGAGAGAGAGGAGGGGAGAGAGAAGAGAGAGAGGAGGGGAGAGAGAGAGGAGGGGAGAGAGAGAGGAGGGGAGAGAGGAGAGAGAGAGAGAGAGAGGAGGGGAGAGAGAGGAGAGAGAGAGAGAGAGAGAGGAGGGGAGAGAGGAGAGAGAGAGGGAGAGAGAGAGAGAGAAAGAGAGAGAGGGGAGGGGAGAGAGAGGAGGGGAGAGAGGAGAGAGAGGAGGGGAGAGAGGAGAGAGATGAGGGGAGAGAGGAGAGAGATGAGGGGAGAGAGGAGAGAGATGAGGGGAGAGAGAGAGAGAGAAAGAGAAAGAGAGACAGAGAGGGAGAGATAAAACTTCCCCCCGTGGGGGTCCCTCAAGGGCCACCGACAGCCTACCTCAACACTGCTCCTCCATCTTCCACCCAAACTCCTAGATAGCATGGCTGTAACGGCACCCCAAGTATGAAAGGGGTTAACGCCGTTTAGGATATTCCCTCTCTGGACACACATCCACTGCCGATCCTCCACAGTCATGCGACCACTTCCCATAGGATTAATCCTTCCAAACATACGAGACGAACGCTCTGTATCTTTCCAACAGGAATGACTGTTTATTGCAAAAACATTACAACTTTTATACACACAGAGAGAAGCTTCTGATTTTCCTCTCATAATACACCCTTGACCAGACCCAATCCACATAGAGCCAATGAACTCCAGCCGATGACTCAGACACAGGACATCCAGGCCAGCCCCCAATGTCTCCCACTATGCACATTATTTTGACATCTCTTAAGAGACAATATGTGAGTTCGTTAGCTAATCCCTTTTCAGTTTAAATGATTATGCATGACCCTTTGTGTTCCCCAGCCAGTCTGTCTGCTAGAGTACAATACCTATAATTACAGACTTAATTACCACAAGCCACACTAGACAGTAGAATGTAATCACCCCCTACCTCATCACAGCAATTAGGACACCACAGTCCACACACAATATATACCATTTATGTACAGCATTGAATATGGCTATCACAGATCATGGTGGGGTTCTTATTCCCCCTGTGCCCCAAGTGACCCCTGTCACACATCTCCCCTTTCGGCAGGAGACTAACACAGGAGGAGACCCCAGACGGGTTGATTCCGAAGTTAGTCCGTAGTTCCATTCCTCTAATGCCTGGACAACCCATCAGCATTGCCATTTTGCTTATCGGGTCAGTAGCTGATGGTGCAGTTGTAAGGTTGCAGGACGAATAATGGAATTCAGTTCTGGAACAGTCACTTGCTTTGCTCTCTCAATGGCTCCCAAAACTTGTTGCTGGTGCTCTTGGGAAAGGTAAGGCAAAACCTGGGCGCAAATCCCATGTAACCGTTTGACAATTTCAGCCTGTTTGTGCATTTCAATGTTCAGGCCATGGGACATCTCATAATACATGACGTAGTGTCGTTGCATCTCTGATTTCTCACTGGCCAACTTGTCACATTCCAATTTTAGACTGTGATATTGTGCCTGATCTAAGGTACATGTCGGGGAAGATAATCTTACCCCATTTTCAGCTGCAATCAGGCCGGTTCCAGCAGCATGGGTCATGGGTCTGGGCACAGGTAGTCACTGGGTTGGCTTCAGCGGGGCCCATCAGGGCGTAAGCAGAAACGAGGGGGTCCAAATCATTCCCAGTAGTACATCCGCTGGCAAATCCTTCATCACCCCACATTCACGTGTCCCGAACCAACCCCCCAATCCAGGTGAACCCGGGCAATGGGTAGCCGGAAGATGGTACCTCCCGCTACTCTTACGGCTACAGTGTCTCCGGTGTGTTGGCTCTCTGGGATGAGGTTCTTCTGTAGTAGGGTCATGGGTAGCGCCACTATCACATAAGCCATTGGCTACCGTTCCATTAACCCGGACAGTCTGCCTGTGTTGTTGCCGGTTGTCCCGGTTAGCTGCTTGTATTGGATCAGCCTCGTGCAGGACGCCCCAATGTTCTTCCTCCTCAACGCAGTTGGCCGCAGGCATGGGTGTGCAGGGGCTCCCCCTTGCTGGCTGTCTCCATAACTGGGACTGGATGGCTGGATTCAACGGACAGTCTGGCTTTTTGTGCCCTAGCTGTTTACATCCGAAACAGCTGATGGGTTGTGCGTAGTCCTGGGAGTTGAACCTGGGCGGCTGAGGATAAGTGGCCGCTGGGGTTTGTGCTGAAGTAAGGTTAGCGGCTGATAAACTGGGTCGAGATAATGGATAGCGCTCGCTTCCACCTGACCTTCGAGAGTCCAGATATTCATTGGCCAAAGTAGCCGCTTGCTGTACAGTCCGTGGTTGCTTATCTCGCACCCAATCCCGTAGTACCGGGGGGTGTGGTTAAAGAACTGTTCTAAGAGTACTAGCTGAGTGATGTCCTCTATGGTATGAGAGTGGCTTCCCTGGAACCAGCCCTTCAGGTTTCGCTGCAGACGATGTGCCCACTCCACGTATGTTATGTGGGTTTGTTTCTGGGATTCTCGAAACTTAATCCGGCTGGCTTCGGGTGTAATGGCAAATCGGGCTAGCAGAGCTTCTTTTACCCGGTCATAGTCTTTAGCGTCCTCATCCTCCAGGGCCATATACGCATCCGCCGTTCTGCCAGTTAAATTACTTGCCAGTAAGGCGACCCAATCTTGGGGCAGTACTTCATGTATCTGGCATAGTCTCTCAAAGTCCTGCAGGAACGCTTCAATTTCCTCCTCTCCTTCCTTAAATAGTTTGAACGCCTGAAATGGCAACTTACGGAAAGGCGCTGCGTCTTTAGGTGTTGTCTCCGATTGCCGTATTTCCGCCATTCTCTGCTCATGTTGCCGCTCTAGTTCTCTCTCTTGTCCCTCTCGTTCTCTCTCTTGTCGCTCTAGTTCTTTCTCTTGTCGCTCATCCTGCAGCTGGATGTCTTTAATGGCTTCCTGTATGGCGGTCTCTGATGGGTTAGCACCATATAATGCCAACCGCTCTCGAACTCGTTGCTGAAACAAGTCTTCAACTGACCGGGGTCCTGCATCACCATCCCTCTGATCCATCTCGGCTAGCTCCCTGATCAAGGTGGCCTTGTTCTTTGTCCCACTGGTCCCTCCACGGCTCTCAAGTAGGTCTTTCAGCGTGGCTTTCCTGCAGGCTGCATAGCTGGTCATTCACTGTGGTGGTTTGGAGTGTCCCAGTAACTGGAGGGAAAAATCCCACCGCTGCCAACCAATGTAACGGCACCCCAAGTATGAAAGGGGTTAATGCAGTTTAGGATATTCCCTCTCTGGACACACATCCACTGCCGATCCTCCAAAGTCAGGCGACCGCTTCCCATAGGATTAATCCTTCCAAACATACGAGACGAACGCTCTGTATCTTTCCAACAGGAATGACTGTTTATTGCAAAAAACACTACAATTTTTATACACACAGAGAGAAGCTTCTGATTTTCCTCTCATAATACACCCTTGACCAGACCCAATCCACATGAGCCAATCAACTCCAGCCGATGACCCAGACACAGGACATCCAGGCCAGCCCCAAT